>JARQWZ010001098.1:0-397457 GCA_033150135.1 Gobio occitaniae
GAACTGATTGTTAAAAGTACTAAACTGAAAGATGATCACACTGTTGTGTTGCGGTGATTAAACCAAATGTTCTCATTACATATTACAGTAATCTTGTGTTTGAAACAATGATTATGTGGATGGAAGATATGTGCAACTGAATGAAAGCATGAGATCAGGTTTTGTAGGTTTTGATCAGTTTGAAAAGTAGAGTTTTGAAAATGTACATCTTACTTATTATAGTACCAAAGCGAATAAAAAAACTGTAAGATATGTTCAGATTGGCAGCAAAAATCTGATTTTCTGCATAGATTTTATCCAGATCGGTTTTCGAAAGTATGGACAGTAAAAAAAAAAAAAAATCTGTTTTTGTTATTTTCCAAATCTGATCCAATTTGGCTTAAAATGTGATTCCACGCAAGTGTGTGTGTGTGTGTGTGAGTGTGTTTGTGTGAGTGAGTGAGTGAGTGAGTGAGTGAGTGAGTGAGTGAGTGCGTGTGTGTGTGTGTGTGAGTGAATCCCAGACAGCATGGTAACATTGATACAAACCATTGGTCCAAACCATCATTTTGGTTGAGATTGACATTTCAATGTTTAAAGTGTGTTGTATCAGCATTGAAATTGTGATGAAAGTCGACAGCACACATGGGTGGAGACATTAGCCGCATTTCCATTACAGATTTGCGCAAAACTTTTACGATATATTCTAAAAGTCGATAAAAAAATATTGCGAAATGACGGCGTTACCATTAGAATACAGAAACCCACAGGGGCCTGTCAAGAGAACACACACACACACACACATACAAACATAAAATTTAGTGATGAATAAGATGATGACGATGATGATGAATACAAGATAGACAACACATCCTCAGCAGTCATGGAAACATCATTTTCAGGGTTTTGATTGAGGTCAGTGTCAAGTGTCTGTGGCTGGCAAGTGAGGTGGAATGCCTTCTGCACAGAATCATCTTCCACACTGTGCACATGCTTCAGCAGTTCGGAGTACGGTTCGGACAGAAGTCGCTGACTCACTGGCTTGACAAACGGGTCACGACTGAGCACATCCGCCACAACATTCAATCTCCCAGGGACGTATTTGATCTTAAAGTTGTACGGGGCAAGTTTTGAAACCCAACGCTGCTCACATGCATCTAATGTAGGTTTTGTCATGATATATGTGAGCGGATTATTATCGGTCCATACCGTGAATTCATGGCCTTTAAGCCAGTGGCTAAGCTTGTCACATACTGACCATTTGAGGGCCAAGAACTACAGTCTATGTGCAGGGTAGTTGGCTTGGCTGTGGCTCAAAGACTTTTTGGCGAAAGCCACAGGACGTGCTTTATCTTCACCAGTGGGAACTTGAGAAAGCACTGCACCTAGGCCGTCCAACGACGGATCTGTGCAGAGAATGAAGGGACGCTCAAAGTCAGGGTGAGCCAACACCACACTCTCGACAAGGGCTCTTTTCAACTCCTCAAAGGCGACATCACATGCAGGAGTCCAGTCTTGAAGAGACAATTCCCGGAAAGTGCCAGCTCTATTATGACAATTCGTACCTTTCGCCAATCGTTTCTGACCGGCCATCAAATTGAACAAAGGCTTTGCAATCCGTGAACAGCCAGGGATGAAGCTCTGATAGTAAAGGACCATGCCTAGAAAGGATCTAATTTTCTTTGGTGAAGGTGTGGAGCCATCCTCCTTCATCAGGTCTTTCTTCTGAAAGGCAGAAATGACTGCTACTTTGCCTTCATACACGGAAACTCTTGAACCACTGATCACATGACCGAAAAAATTAATAGAGCACCTGAGGAAGAGCCAACTTCAAATTACTTGCTCACAACCATGAAAACACCACTTCCAAGCTCTGTAAGATCTCCTGTTCAGAGCGGCCGAAAACTAACAAATCGTCGAGGTAGCAAAGGAGGCTGGAAAAGTTAAGATCACCAAATATGCTGAACATCATACGCATAAAGGATGCCGGACTGTTACACAGACCCTGGGGAAGACGGTTATATTCGTACAAGCCCATGGGTGTCGTGAATGCTGTGTAATGGCGATCAGATGCATGGAGTGGGATGTTATAAAATCCTGATGTTAGATCCATGGAGCTGAAGAGAAGATTGCCACCAAGAGTAGCCAGGCAATCCGCCTAATGGGGCAAAGGATCAGCATCCTTGACAGTTTCCGCATTAAGCCAGCAAAAATCAGTACAGACTCTTAGAGATCCATCCTTCTTCCAAACCATGACCAGAGGAGATGCATACTCGCTGACGGATTTGCTAATAATGCCTTTTTCTTCCATTTCAGAAAGAACCTCTCTCAACTTTTGATAGTGTGCAGGAGGCATTCGTTGATACGTCAGGCGGAACGGACGCTCATCGCACAGATGAATTCTGTGTACAAAGTCTTTTGCCTCTCCACAATCGAGTTTGTCTTTGGAGAAAACATCACGATAAGACACAATAAGACTCGCCAACTCCTCTTTCCATGACTTGGAGACCTCACATGCATCAATGTCAATGTCCTCCAAACCGTACTCCCGCAGTAACTGCAGAGGGTCATCAGATGGAATGGGCTTGGGGAAAGTGGCAACAGGAACCTCTTGAGGTCTACACATACCTTGCGTGACAGTAACATCCTCAACTGCCAAACAAGGAGACACATCTGCCAGTATGGCATTACGGCGAAGAGTTATTGGAGACTGGGTGGGGTTCAGAATTTTCATCAGCACCCATCGATCACCCCACATAGGAGTCACTACATGTCCAACAAGAACATGACGTGGTGCTGAATGTGAAGTAGTGGGCTCAACTATGACTGTGCTTCCTGGTGAAATATTAGTGTTAGCTGGTAGTTTTCCCCAGACAAGATGCTCACAAGCTGCCCACATAGCAAAATTGTGTCGGCCCAGATCCGGCCCAAATCTGGCACTTGTGGCATACTGATCTGGCCCACATGCTGCATTGAATGACGGCCCTTGAGTGGACCACTCCTATTTGCCAGATCTGGGCCACAAGCAGGCCAGAGCAATACCACATGTCAGCCAAGAAGAAAGAAATAAACCAGAACTGGACCTTATCTAAGCCACAAAATCTGTGTATAATAAATATGGAGTCAGCTCAGCTTTAATAAACCTGTTAACAAACAGAATCACTGAAAGAGAGAAGAGAACAGAAGAAAAGAGACAAGCAGAAACACAAGAACTACAACTGACTTCAGCCACAGCTTTAGATGAAATCAACAGAAGATAAAAGAAGACATTAAATCTCTGAAGATCTCAGCAGAGGAGGATTAAACAACTCCACAAACAGCATTACCAGCTTCACACATTACTAAGCAGATTTACTTTATTTCTGTTATACGTCTACAAAAGCTCTTACTGAGAATTAACAGAGGTTTAACTCTAATGTGTTTCATCTGAAGTCACCATGACAGTGATCAGTGTTTCCATTAGTTGGGCTCTTAACTCTAAATATGTGTCTGCTTCTTTTGGCTTCTGTGAATGTGTGTTTGTAAAACACATTTGATGTAGCAAAAGAAGCTAAAGAGAAGTGACATCAGGTGGTTGTGATTACCTGGTGATGGTTTTTAAATCATCATGAATTCAATGATGTCAATTGGTTTTTACAATGTTTTTATTAATGCACTTTCATTACAAACTCTGTGTTACTGATGCCCCATATCCTGCAGTGTTTTAACAATCAGTTAGAAGATTTGATCAAACATGAGCATAAAAAATAAATAACATATGATGCCATGCCGACACACACAGACATCAACAATCAGCACATGATTCTCAACAATGGTGACAATCAAAAATGCCATGCTGCAATGCATGCTGGGTACCTGAATAGTACAGAACTCCCAGCATGCATTGCAGCATACATATATTATGGAGCTGAATTTTCCTATTATTTTGTTTGTCACCATTGATGAGATTCATACGCCGATTCTTGATATCTGTGTGTATCTGGTTAATGTCATAGATTAACTTTTTATGCTCTATTAAAAATCTTCTAACTGATTAATATAATACTGCAGGATCTCATGCTTTAGTAACACAGGGTTTGTAGTGCAAATGTATTATTAATACAACACACTTGTTAGACTCAAATAACACCAGGCAACTTCATGATGATTACAAAACATTCACCAGGAAACCATATTCACCTGATGTCACTTCTCTTTAACATCCTTTGCTACATCTAATGTGTTTTACCAACACACATTCACAGAAGTCGAAAGAGGCAGACTCATAATTAGAGCCCAACTAATGGAAACACTAATCACCGTTATGGTGACTTCAAATGAAACAGAGTTAAACTTCTGTTAGTTCTCAATAAGAGCTTCTGTAGACGTCTGACAGAAATAAAGTCAGTCTGGTTAGTAATGTGTGAAGCTGGTAATGCTGTTTGTGGAGTTGTTTAATCCTCCTCTGCTGAGATCTTCAGAGATTTAATGTCTTCTTTTATCTTCAGTTTATTTAATCTATGGCTGAAGTCAGTTGTAGTTCTTGTGTTTCTGCTATTCTATTTTCTCTGTTCTCTTCTCTCCTTCAGTGATTCTGCTTGTTAACAGGTTTATTGAAGCTGAGATGACTACATTTTTATTATACACAGATTTTGTGGCTCAGATAAGGTCCAGTTCTGGTTTATTTCTTTGCTCTTGCCTGACATGTGGCATTGCTCTGGCCTGCTTGTGGCCCAGATCTGGCAAACAGGAGCGGTCCACTCAAGGGCCGTCATTCAATCCAGCATGTGGGCCAGATCAGTATGCCACAAATGCCAGATTTGGGCCGGATCTGGGCCGACACAATTTAGCTATGTGGGTGGGAAGCAAAGTAATTGCTTGACGAAGCTTTACTGTGCCGAGTTTAGCAGGCTGTTGAGGACCAGACCAACGAGAAATACAGCTCAAAAGCTCGAGAAATTCTTCACACTCAGGGTTACTGTTTTGACAGGAAATTACTTCCCAGTACTTATTTTCAGCTTTCATCTTCCGAAGTACACATTTGATGACTTTACTGCCAATAATGAATTCATCCTTCTGTCCAGGCACTACTAAGGTAGGTACGTTGAACTTAAACCCATAGACCTCTATCTCTAGATCATTCGTGCATTTAGGCTGAATAGTAAGACCATCACAGCCCACTAGGACCACGTTATCAGGAATTGCTGAAGGTTCTGGGAGAACTCCATCTGCACACAACTTGGATTCACCTTCCGTGCTCAGAGTGCAAGCCATACTGCCAGAATCAAGCATACCATTCAGTACAGACTGGCCAGAGACAGTCACAGGAGCATAAAACAGTTTACTAGCTCCATCGATTTTCTGAGATCCCACATACAGCACTGTTTTTTTGGGTGGCAACAATTTGCAACTATTTACAAAAATCTCATGTGGGTCTGACTCATCCTTCAGGGGAAGTATGCCACTGCCCATGTTACCCCTCACATAGCAACATTGTGTAGGCCCAGATCCGGCCCAAATCTGGCACTTGTGGCATACTGATCTGGCCCACATGCTGCATTGAATGACGGCCCTTGAGTGGACCACTCCTGTTTGCCATATCTGGGCCACAAGCAGGCCAGAGCAATGCCACATGTCAGCCAAGAGCAAAGAAATAAACCAGAACTGGACCTTATCTGAGCCACAAAATCTGTGTATAATAAATATGGAGTCATCTCAGCTTTAATAAACCTGTTAACAAGCAGAATCACTGAAGGAGAGAAGAAAACAGAGAAAATAGATTAGCAGAAACACAAGAACTACAACTGACTTCAGCCATAGATGAAATCAACTGAAGATAAAAGAAGACATTAAATCTCTGAAGATCTCAGCAGAGGAGGATTAAACAACTCCACAAACAGCATTACCAGCTTCACACATTACTAACCAGACTGATTTTATTTCTGTCAGACGTCTAAGAAGCTCTTATTGAGAATTAACAGAGGTTTAACTCTGTTTCATCTGAAGTCACCATAACGGTGATTAGTGTTTCCATTAGTTGAGCTCTAATTATGAGTCTGCCTCTTTTGACTTCTTTAAATGTGTGTTGGTTTTACAAATTTGAAGTAGCAAAAGATGTTAAAGAGAAGTGATATCAGGTGAATATTGTTTCATGGTGATGGTTTTGTAATCATCATGAAGCTGCCTGGTGTTACTTGAGTCTAACCAGTGTGTTTTATTAATAATACATTTGCACTACAAATCCTGTGTTACTAAAGTATGAGAACCTGCAGTATTATAATAATCAGTTAGAAGATTTTAAATAAAGCACAAAAAGTTGATCTATGACATTAACCAGATACACACAGATATCAAGAATCGGCGTATGAATCTCATCAATGGTGACAAACAAAATAATAGGAAAATTCAGCTTCATAATATATTTATGCTGCAATGCATGCTGGGAGTTCTGTACTATTCAGGTACCCAGCATGCATTGCCGCATGGCATTTTTGATTGTCACCATTGTTGAGAATCATGTGCTGATTGTTGATGTCTGTGTGTGTCGGTATGACATCATAGGTCATTTATCTTATAAGCTCATGTTTATTTAAATCTTCTAACTGATTGCTAAAACACTGCAGAACACAGGGTTTGTAATGTAAATGCATTAACAAATAAATTGTAAAAGCCAAAAGACATCCTGGAATTCATGATGATTTCGAAACCATGACCATGTAATCACAACCACCTGATGTCACTTCTCTTTAGCTTCTTTTGCTACTTCAAATGTGTTTTACCAATACACATTCACAGAAGACAAAAGAGGCTGTCACATATTTAGAGTTAAGAGCCCAACTAATGGAAACACTGATCACTGTCATGGTGACTTCAGATGAAACACATTAGAGTTAAACCTCTGTTAATTCTCAGTAAGAGCTTCTGTAGACGTATAACAGAAATAAAGTCAGTCTGCTTAGTAATGTGTGAAGCTGGTAATGCTGTTTGTGGAGTTGTTTAATCCTCCTCTGCTGAGATCTTCAGAGATTTAATGTCTTCTTTTATCTTCAGTTGATTTCATCTAAAGCTGTGGCTGAAGTCAGTTGTAGTTCTTGTCTTTCTGCTCGTCTCTTTTCTTCTGTTCTCTTCTCTCTTCAGTGATTCTGCTTGTTAACAGGTTTATTAAAGCTGAGATGACTCCAAATTTATTATACACAGATTTTTTGGCTCAGATAAGGTCCAGTTCTGGTTTATTTCTTTGCTCTTGGCTGACATGTGGCATTGCTCTGGCCTGCTTGTGGCTCAGATCTGGCAAACAGGAGTGGTCCACTCAAGGGCCGTCATTCAATGCAGCATGTGGGCCAGATCAGTATGCCACGAGTGCCAGATTTGGGCCGGATCTGGGCCGACACAATGTTGCTATGTGGGCCCCTTCCACACATGGGCTATTTAGTTTAACTGAGTGGCCGGAAGAGAAAGCGGCTCAAAGCCTGTAGTCTTAGGACAATCACTCTTAAAATGTCCAGGTTTGAAGCAGCTGCAACAAAGCCTCTGGCGCATACAATGAGTGTGTGTAGTGTGCTCTTTAGATCGACATACTCTGCACACTGAGCTCAAACTGGGCTTGGGGTTTGCGGTTCTGGCGTGACATCCAGGATTAGATGAGGACAGTGAGACAGTGCAGAGAGATACAACTTTATCCATCATGCCAACCAGCAGTTGCATACTGTCGTTAGGCGTAAAAGAGATGGGGTTCAGCTGACTATTTAACCATGGTAACTGACTTGAGGAGAGTTCAGGCTGTTTGTGAGACCTGGATACAGGATCGTCACAGACAGTCACAGTGTTCTGGTGGCAGGTGGACACAGGTGAGTAGCATGGGGTTCAAACAGTAGCTCTTTTCAGGTTCCTGCGGTGACAATCCAGTCGCTCTTGAACCTCGGCAGCACTCCACTGCTCAGCAGGCTTGAACTGAAAAGACAAAGCAAGGCCAGGGTCTGGACAGATACAATAAAATATGGAAGGAGGGAAAATAACCAAATAGCTGGAAAGAAGCGGTAGTGATCCCGATAAGGAAACCTGGTAAAGATCCAACTAAACCTAGTAGTTACAGACCGATAGCTCTTACTTCAAATATATGTAAAATAATGGAAAGGATGATAGCAGAAAGATTAACATATGTAATTGAAAAAAGAGGAGTATTGGATAGATGTCAGAGTGGATTTAGGAAGGGATGAGGCACAATAGATTCAGTGATAAGATTAGAGACTGAAATAAGAAAGGCACAAGCAAAGAAAGAAACAGCAATGGCAGTGTTTTTTGACATAGAAAAAACATATGATATGATGTGGAAGGAGGGATTATTGATCAAGTTAAATAAGATTGGGATAGGAGGGAAATTGTTTAACTGGGTCAAGGATTTTCTTTCTGGAAGGAGAATACAAGTGAGGATAGGGACAGAATTCAATGTCAACAGAATGTCAAAACAATACATAACCGGAAACGGTACACCGCAAGGGAGTGTGATAAGCCCTTTACTATTCATTATTATGATTAATGATGTGTTTAGGAGAATACCAGTAGACATAGGAAGGTCTTTGTTCGCAGATGATGGGGCATTGTGGAAGAGAGGTACACAGCAAAATCCCCAGTGTTAAATCAACACTGCTCAGAGCAGGCATGGGCAACTCCAGTCCTCGAGGGCCACTGTCCTGCAGAGTTTAGCTCCAACCCTAATCAAACACACCTGAACCAGCTAATCAGTGTCTCCTGGATTACTACACAACAAAATCCCCAGTGTTAAATTAACACTGCTCAGAGCACATATGGTCCCACTCTACAGAGTGTTAAAGTAACACTGAATCAGTGTTAAAGTTAATGAGATAATTAAGAGATTAATTAAGTGATGATTGACCATTAGTGGTGAACACCTGATGATAATGAGCAGAATCACTGAAGAAAAGAGAAAAAAGAAAAACACAAAAACTACGACTGACTATAAAAAAAGACATTAAATCTCTGAGGATCTCAGCAGAGGAGAATTAAACAACAGCATTACCAGCTTCACACATTACAAACCAGACTGACTTTATTTCTGTCAGACGTCTACAGAAGCTCTTATTGAGAATTAACAGATTTTTTGTTTGATTTTGTTTAGAAAATTGTTAGTTCTTAATGTGACCATCATGGTGAATAGTGTTTTCTTTAGTTGGGCAGTTTGGTGACTTTTTAATATTTGTGTTTCTCTGGCTGCTGTAACTGAGTTTGTTATGGCAAGAAAAGCAAGAGTAAACACAATCAGATGCTGTCGGCTGCCCGATGATGAAAATATGATCGTTGTGTAGTAATTCAATTAATCGATTTTATATGAGTTTATATGAATATATTTTAGTATGAGCAATATACCATTAACTTTTTTTTGTTGTGATTCTAGAAAAGATCCAGCAGGGTTTTAATCAGAAGAGCTGAATTCGTTTTGAAATAGATTGTACACTAATCACTTCTAACTCCTGCGAGTGTAACTCACACACACACATCAAGAATAAGCCTATGAATCTCAACAATGGTGACATGCTTCATGCCACAATGCATTCTGGGAGCCATAGATGAGTTTTGCGTGACGTACCCAGAATTAATTGCGGCATGAAGCATGTCAACATTGTTGAGATTCATAGGCTGATTCTTGATGTCTATGTGTGAGTATAACTCGCAGGAGTTAGAAGTGCTTATTATGTGATGTGTTATTAAACTGGAGTACAAAACTTATGTACACATTTTTTGATAACCATTTAGTTTATGTGAAGAAAACACTGCTGGATCTTCTGCTGTAGAGTCACAAGGCTACTATAATCAATGACTCTCAGGAGAACAGCAAATAAGGCACTATATGATGATAACAACTGCATCATCAACAACAAGCCAACATCATCTGTCATCAACTTGTCATCATGAATTTTCTCTTGCTGTTCTCACCATAATAAACAGTTACAGCAGCCAGAGAAAAAGAATGCTGACAAGTCAAGGGTCAAGAGACCAACTAAAGCAACACTAATCACCATAATGGTAACTTCAAACAACTTTTATTTTCAATAAAACATCAACATCTAAACCTCAATAAGAGCTTCTGTAGACATCTGACAGAAATAAAGTCAGTCTGGTTTGTAATGTGTGAAGCTGGTAATGCTGATTGTGGAGTTGTTTAATCCTCCTCTGCTGAGATCTTCAGAGATTTAATGTCTTTTTTATAGTCAGTCGTAGTTCTTGTGTTTTTCTTTTTTTCTCTTTTCTTCAGTGATTTTGCTCATTATCATCAGGTGTTCATCACTAATAGCCAATCATCACTTAATTAATCTCTCAATTATCTCATTAACTTTAACACTGATTCAGTGTTACTTTAACACTCTGTGGAGTGGGACCATATGTGCTCTGAGCAGTGTTAATTTAACACTGGGGATTTTACTGTGTAGAAGGCTACAGGCAGGTGAGTTTTATCAGGGTTGGAGCTAAACTCTGCAGGACAGTGGCCCTCGAGGACTGGAGTTGCCTACCCCTGATATAAGGAAAATGGAGGATAAAGGGAAAAAAGTAATAAATGTGATGAGATGCATGAGGGGAAGAGAATGGGGTGCTAGTAGAGCATCATTGAAGAGGTTGTATGTGGCATTAATTCGATCAGTCTTATATTATGGGGGTATACTATTTGGAGCAGCAGCAAAATCTCCTTTGGGAAAGCTAGATGTAATACAGGCTCAGGCTCTCAGAATATGTTGCGGAGCTTTTAAAACAACGCCAGTGTCAGCCATTCAGGTCGAAATGGGAGAATTACCATTAGAGTTAAGAAGGAAGCAGTTGATGGCAAATTATTGGGCTAGTTTACAGGGGCATAATTAATCACATCTCACTAAAAGTGTATTGCAGGAGAGCTGGGAGTGGGGGAGAAATCAAAAAGGGAATTTTGGTAGGATTGGAAATGATGTAGCTAAAGAATTAGATGTTTTTGGTATGAAGATAAGCCCCACGGTAGTTTTTCCAGAGATAGCTCCATGGAAGTTAGTTTGGCCTGTGGTGGACTGGTTTGTGTTGGAGGAAAAAAGGAAGGCAAAGGAGGATATAAATCTGGAAAGAGTATTTAATAGTAGAGTAGAGGATAAGTACAATGATTATATTCAAATATATACAGATGGTGCTAAGAATCCAGAGACAGAATTAACAGGATTGGGGGTAGTAATACCAGATAAAGGAGTAGGAATTAATAGAAGAACATCTAACAAATTAGGGGTATATACAGTGGATATGCTGGCAATGTTAATTGCATTAAGATGGGTTGAAAATGTGGGGCAGGAAAAAAATATTGGTATGCTCAGATTCATCTTCAGTTTTAGTAAGTTTAAGGTCATTTTATTCAAAACGTCGTCAAGATATACTATATGAGGTATTGCAATCAGTAACGAGATTAGTAAATCAAGGAAGACAGGTAAAGTTTATATGGGTTCAAGGACATGTACACAGCAAAATCCCCAGTGTTAAATTAACACTCCTCAGTGTACATATGTGTCCACACTACAGGGTAGGGCTGGGCGATATATCGTGAGATTGTTATGCGCATCTCATCAGTAAAGCCATTTACTACAAAGAGCCGTAGTTAACTGACAAGCTGAGCCATATCGCATTAATATCGTGGACGTATCGCCAGCGAAAATTAATGCGATATGGCTCAGCTTGTCAGTTAACTACGGCTCTTTGTACACAGCAAAAACTCCAGTGTTAAATTAACACTCCTGGGAGTGTATATGAGTCCACTCAAGAGTGTTGAAGGTAATGAGATAATTAAGTGATTAATTTAGTGATGATTGATCATTATTGAAGACACCTGATGATAACAAGCAGAATCTCTGAAGGAGAAAATCTCAAATTGTAAGCCACCGTTATGGGGATGGATGTTTGCTTTAGTTGGGCTCTTGACCCTTATGTTATTAACTTTAGATTTTGTCTGGCTGCTGTATCTGAGTTATAACTGCCAGAAGAACAAAGATAAAAAGTATCTGTTGGTTATATTATGACTATCATCATTTGAACTATATTTTTGATTTATGTTGCGGTTTATAGCATATCTGTGATTCTGCATAAATATACAAAGTTTTAAATATAATATAAAGGATTTCTTAAAAGTTGTTTTTAAAAAAAAAGTCATTCTTTTAGCCACACACAGATGTCAAGATTCAGTCTATGCATCTCAACAATGGTGACGAGCAGAATATTCAATTAGGAAAAGAAAATTACATAGACAATTCAGATCATAATTTATTCATACGCAATGCATGATGGGAGCCATTAATGAGTTGTGATTGGTGGTAGCCACTGCAACATGCTTTATTATTGTCACCATTGTTGAGACTTACAGGCTGATTATTGATGTCTGTGTTTCTAAATAAATTAATTCAAAAGTCTTTTGATCAGAACAATGTTTATTAAATATTTTGGATTATAAGAACAAAATGATAATCACATACTGTAAAATCACAAAGCTGCTGCTAACAAGTTAAACCAAGCTATTTCAAAATGTGTGATTTTTCTGATCACAGCATGATTATGTCAAGACATAATCAACACTATCAGACCACACTTTACTTTGTTAATTTGACTGTTATAAATCAATAACAGCAGACAAACAAAATCTTAAGCTAAGAATATAAGGGTCAAGAGCCCAACTAATGCACACACCCATCCCCATAACGGTGGCTTACAATTTATGATTTTCTCCTTCAGTGATTCTGCTTGTTAACATCAGGTGTCTTCAATAATGCTCAATCATCACTAAATTAATCACTTTATTATCTCATTAACTTCTCTAACTTCTTTCTTAATTTAACACTGGAGTTTTAGCTTTGTAGTAAATGCCGCTCCATCTGAAAGCAGGTGAAGGCGATTTACTACTAATCAATTAACCGGCTTTACAGATGAGAAGCGCATAACAATCTCACGATTAGGGCTGGGCGATATATATCGTGAGATTGTTATGCGCATCTCATCAGTAAAGCCGGTTCCTTGATTAGTAGTAAATCGCCTTCACCTGCTTTCAGATGGAGCGGCATTTACTACAAAGCTAAAACTCCAGTGTTAAATTAAGAAAGAAGTTAGAGAAGTTAATGAGATAATTAAGTGACTAATTTAGTGATGATTGAGCATTATTGAAGACACCTGATGTTAACAAGCAGAATCACTGAAGGAGAAAATCATAAATTGTAAGCCACCGTTATGGGGATGGGTGTGTGCATTAGTTGGGCTCTTGACCCTTATATTCTTAACTTTAGGTTTTGTTTGTCTGCTGTTATTGATTTATAACAGTCAAATTACCAAAGAAAAGTGTGATCTGATTAGCCTGGTTTTACCAGACTCTCGTACATTTCATTTGTACATAGAGTCTGGCCACTCTCCATTGACAAGCGTTTACTTCCTTAAAGGCGGGACCTCTGTTGAAGTTTAAAACTATTGGATCTGCCAAGAGTCACTCTGGATCTGCCTAACCAATCACAAACGTTTGGTCGTGACGTATGTCACGCGCCGTTCGCCTTTGATTCTCACATTAACTGTGCACACCACCTCAGTGTCAGTGATAAAACCTCGTGCATTCGGATTGTTATTTATTCACAGTGGAGAGGAGAGTTTTGTGATCGGAACGCGCTGCTCTCGTGGTTCATATATCGTGCAATCATAACATGATTGTATGCTGTCAATAAAATGTCATATGCTTGGTATGATAAGAATAAATGCTGCCTTGAATAACAGCCCAATTCAAATGTTTACGTGCTTTTCTTCTTTTATTTTTTGAGCGGTGATGAAATATTTTGCTCTTGTAAACACTTGCCAGTATTTAAAGAAATACAAGTCTAGAAATGCAAATTACAGCTCAAGCAAACGCATGGTGCTCTGAAGGGGTCTATAAAGGATATAAACAGTGAGTTTTGAAGTGATATATTCTTGAAAACTCAGAGATGTGGATTCGGACAGCAATTACATTACCACACGACCTTGGTGTTTGTCAAAAGCAGTCGATAATTCAGCCTGGGTTTTTCTCGCGGGTGGTGGGAGACGGACGGCTTCAGCAACTCCTTCACCACTAACAGAGCGAGCTGGAAAAGACTTTTCCCGGACCACAACATCAGCAGTACAGCAGTGGTTGTTCTTGCTCCGTGTAACGGGAGTTCGTTTGTTCAGGGAAGAAGGAGGCGGGAACCGGCGAACGTTTAACAACTTTTAATCAAATAATAAACACAAAATGAAAGTAAAAGCGGCAGCCCCTCACGGACGACTGCCGCGCACAAACATAACAAAACCCAACTTAAAATCCAGGCCTGGTCCTCTCTCGTCCTTCACCGCCGCCATTACTGAACTACAACTCAAACTAGCGCACGACATCAACGTCATCGCTCTCAGCCACTCCCTCTGTTCGCTGATTGGACCGGTAAAAAATTGTTCGGGGGAAAACCTAAGCATACACCGCAGTCCCAGACGTAGTACTGAAGGAAAATGAAAATTGAGCAGAAGTACGTAGGAGGGCGGAGCCAGGCTATGATCTGATAGCATTGGCTATGGTTTGACATAATCATGCTGTGATCAGTAAAATGAAACTTATTTAGATAGTTTGGTTTAACTTGTTAGCAGCAGCTTTGTGATTTTACATCATGTGATTATAATTTTTTCTTATAAGCCAAAATATTTAATAAACATTGTTCTGATCAAAAGACTTTCAAATTAATTCATTTAGAAACACAGACATCAATAATCAGCCTGTGAGTCTCAACAATGGTGACAATAATAAAGCATGTTGCAGTGGCTACCACCAATCACAACTCATTAATGGATCCCATCATGCATTGCGGTATGAATAAATTATGATCTGAATTGTCTGTAATTTTCTTTTCCTAATTGAATATTCTGCTCATCACCATTGTTGAGATGCATAGACTGAATCTTGACATCTGTGTGTGCCTAAAAGAGAGAATTTTTTTTTGAACAATTTTTAAGAAATCCTTTATATTATATCTAAAACTTTGTATATTTATGCAGAATCACAGTAATGCTGTAAAAAGCAACATAAATCAAAAACATAGTTCAAATGATGATTGTTATAATATAACCAACAGATCACTTTTTATCTTTGTTCTTCTGGTAGTTATAACTCAGATACAGCAGCCAGACAAAATCTGAAGTTAATAATATAAGGGTCAAGAGCCCAACTAAAGCAAACACCCATCCCCATTAACGGTGGCTTACAATTTGAGATTTTCTCCTTCAGAGATTCTGCTTGTTATCATCAGGTGTCTTCAATAATGATCAATCATCACTAAATTAATCACTTAATTATCTCATTACCTTCAACACTCTTGAGTGGACTCATATACACTCCCAGGAGTGTTAATTTAACACTGGAGTTTTTGCTGTGTACAAAGAGCCGTAGTTAACTGACAAGCTGAGCCATATCGCATTAATTATCGCTGGCGATACGTCCGCGATATTAATGCGATATGGCTCAGCTTGTCAGTTAACTACGGCTCTTTGTAGTAAATGCCGCGCCATCTGAAAGCAGGTGAAGGCGATTTACTACTAATCAATTAACCGGCTTTACTGATGAGATGCGCATAACAATCTCACGATATATATCGCCCAGCCCTAGTTGTGACCCTGAAGCGCCATAGCGAGGTAGGAACATTACATTTTAGGTGTTATAGGAGTTTGCATAAGGATGTTGTTTTTATGATTTATCTTATATTGTAGAGAGAACCCCTCCCGACGCAAGACTGTGAGCGCGTGGGTGTTATATGATCGCATGCAAATCGGGCATGCCGTGTTTGCAGTGTCATCAACAAACCGTATCACGCAGCGTCGTTAGTTTGAGCTATTGCGCCACATTTCTCGTTCACTCTTGGATTACGGCAGAGGTATGTCTGTATTAGATTAGGTTTATTATAATTCTTGTGTAATTGAGTGATTTAGAGGATTGTGTTGAGTGGGCCATGACTGGTGTTTTATGCTGCGATTTACTACTAATCAATTAACCGGCTTTACTGATGAGAAGCGCATAACAATCTCTCGATATATATCGCCCAGCCCTAGTCACAACACTGGAAGGGGACGGGAAGAAATCAAACGTCAGGCAGTCGCGCCACCTGTTGCCCTCCGTGGCATTTATAGTAGAGGTGGGCAGATCGATACTAATATCGATAATATCGATACCAACGTTGGTATCGGTATTGATTGATACCAACGTGAAAATATCGATACTTAAGTTTCAGTTTCTCTCGTTTTGCGACCTGGCCGTGTTGTCAAAATGCTGCTGCTGTCACAGAGCAGAGCAAGCTCTCAAGAGTGCTGCTCGTGCTCGACGCTGCTCTCCTCCCTCTCTCCTGTGTTGTACAGTCACGTGACTCACCACTAGCGCTACCACCAGCAGTCGGGCGCGCATTTCTAACAGCAGTCAGTCAGAGGCGGAGAATGGCAGCAGAGAGAAAGAGGAGCGTTGTATGTAAAACTTTGTGACTTTGTTTATTTAAGAAAGAAATCCTGAAAAGTGCACTAAAGAGTAGAAACATTTTTTGTTAACATGCTACTTGAAAAGATAATTTGTTTTTACATTTTTTATATTTGTGAAGTAATCATTTTGTAACTTTGTTTATTTAAATAAAACAGAAGTAACCAAAAGTTGTTTCTGAACAAAAGCTTTTGTAGTACTGATTAATAACCCAAAATGCAAATCACAAAAAGAAATTAAAAGTCATGAAAATTCATTTAGATTTAGGTTGAAGACGCATCCACCTTAATTATTAAAAAGTATCGATATTGGTATCGGTATCGGCGATACTGGCCCTGTATTTACTTGGTATCGGATCGATACCAAATCTAGCGGTATCGCACACCTCTAATTTATAGGACAACATAAACATATGCCTCACCCCGTACACTGTCCTAATCATCCACTTGGTTACACATGTACATAAGTCTTGTTTTCCGGTTTAATAACACATCACTCAATAATCACTTCTACCTCCTGCAAGATTAACTCACACACAGAGATCAAGAATCAGCCTATGAATCTCAACAATGGTGACATGCATCATGCCGCAATGCATTCTGGGTGCATCATGCAAAACTCATCCATGACTCCCAGAATGCATTGCGGCATAAAGCATGTCACCATTGTTGAGATTCATAGGCTGATTCTTCATGTCTGTGTGTGAATTACTCCTGGAGGAGTTAAAATTAATTAGTGTACAATCTGCTATAAGACATATTCAGCTTTATTGATTAAAACCGATCTGGATCTTTCCTGGAATCATAGTAAAAACAAAGTTAAGCAGTGATTGAAGTCACTATACAATGATCATATTCTTATCACTGAACAGTCAACAGTATCTGATTGTATCAACTCTTGCTTTTCTTGTCATTGCAAGCTCAGTTACTAGAGGTGGGCAGATCGATACTAATATGATACCAACGTTGGTATCAGTATTGATCGATACCAACGTGACAATATAGATACTTAAGTTTCAGTTTCTCTCGTTTTGCGACCTGGCCGTGTTTGTCAAAATGCTGCTGCTGTCACAGAGCAGAGCAAGCTCTCAAGAGTGCTGCTCGTGCTCGACACTGCTCTCCTCCCCCTCTCCTGTGTTGTACCGTCACGTGACTCACCACTAGCGCTACCACCAGCAGTCAGGCGCGTGCGCCGCTCAGCCGGGCATTTCTAACAGCAGTCAGTCAGAGGCGGAGAATGGCAGCAGAGAGAAAGAGGAGCATTGTATGTAAAACTTTGTGACTTTGTTTATTTAAGAAAAAAATCCTGAAAAGAAGTGCACTAAAGAGGAGAAACATTTTTTGTTAACATGCTACTTGAAAAGAGATTTTGTTTTTACATTTTTTATATTTGTGAAGTAATCATTTTGTAACTTTGTTTATTTAAATAAAACAGAAGTAACCAAAAGTTGTTTCTGAACAAAAGCTTTTGTAGTACTGATTAATAACCCAAAATGCAAATCACAAAAACAAATTTAAAGTCATGAAAATTCATTTAGATTTAGGTTGAAGACGCATCCACCTTAATTATTAAAAAGTATCGATATTGGTATCAGCGATACTGGCCCTGTATTTACTTGGTATCGGATCGATACCAAATCTAGCGGTATCGCACACATCTATCAGTTACAGCAGCCAGAGAAACACTAACATTAAAATGTCATCAAACTGGCCAACTAAAGAAAACACTGATCACCATGATGGTGACATTAAAAAAGTTTCAACACAAAATAAACAAAAAAGTAATTCTCAATAAGAGCTTCTGTAGACGTCTGACAGAAATAAAGTCAGTCTGGTTAGTAATGTGTGAAGCTGGTAATGCTGTTTGTGGAGTTGTTTAATCCTCCTCTGCTGAGATCTTCAGAGATTTAATGTCTTCTTTTATCTTCAGTGGATTGCATCTAAAGCTGTGGCTGAAGTCAATTGTAGTTCTTGTGTTTCTCATCACTAATGGTCAATCATGACTTAATTAATCACTTAATTATCTCATTAACTTTAACACTTCTTAAGTGTTACTTTTAACACCCTGTAGTGTGGACACATATGTACACTGAGGAGTGTTAATTTAACACTGGGGATTTTGCTGTGTAGGGATAAAGGGAAATGAAAAGGCAGATACACTAGCAAAAAGGGCATTAACAAAAGGGAATATAGAAATGCAAGTAAGCTTTAGTTAGTCGGAGGTCAAAAGTGTGATATGGGGAAAATAATTCAAAAGTGGCAAGATAGATGGGATGGGGAAGGGAAGGGAAGACATTTGTATAGAATTCAAAGGGATGTTAAAAATACATGGGTAGGAAGTGGAAATAGGAGGGAAGAGGAGGTGATATCTAGGTTAAGATTGGGGCATTGTTTGTTAAATAAAACACTTAAGTTGATAGGGAAGCATCAGGATGGAATGTGTGAGGGATGCCGGGAGGAGGAGTCAGTAGAGCATGTAGTTCTGAGATGCAGTAGGTATAATGATCAGAGAGAGGTGATGAGGACTAAGTTGAGTGAAATAGGGGTGAAGAACTTCACATTAAAAGAGTTATTAAGCAAGGGTCATAGGGTGCAGGCCAGTATTCTTATGAAATTCTTGAGAGATACTGGGGTGGTTAATCGGATATGAAGCAAAGTGGTAGGTAGGAGGGTTAAAGTGTGAAGGGTATTGTTTAATAGGGAGGTGTTGTGTGTGTGTGTGTGTATGTGGGTGATTTAGTCTGTAAACCTATTATCTGATTCACACTCTGGAGCAAAGGGGGGCGGTAATGCACCATAAAGCTGGATGCCAACCGCCGTAAAACACGAAGAAGAAGAAGAAGAAGAAGAGGGTCTGGACAGTGAGAGACAAACATCATTACAGCTTCAGCTGCAGGATCCTCAACGCACTTGTTGCGCCTACGTAAACACTCATCAGCCACATCGATCGCCTTATTGAGCTGTATCCAGTAGTCCATTGGACTCTCGTCTGCCTTGGGGAGAGTGCTGTAAAAGTCAGCCATAGGCATGTTTGAATATGTCAACTCACTGAAATTGCACTTCAGTATGTCAAACACTGTGGTGGGAAGCACTACAGCAGTCGGCCCTGGGAAGCTGTGCAAGGAAACTTTGACTATCCCTTGCTTTTCCCGCTAATCTGCTCAAAATGAGATCAGAGGCAGTTTCATAAGTGCATTTTTTACGGTTTAAGTAACTGTACATCAAGTCTTCCCATTCGTGTACAGTAAACAAATCACTTTGATCACCTCTAAAGATCGGTGGAGGTGTAACATCATGTTGGACAATGACTTTGAAATTAGAAGCATCAACACTTTGACTTAGACTGCACTTGGCTGGGTTGTTGTGTTAATTTGAGATTGGCTGAAATGTTCTCACCGATTTTCTGTGCCAAATCAGAAATAATACTCCCTAAAGTAATAACAGGATCAGCAGTTTGGTTCGCCAAATTTCAGCAGTTTGGCGGTTTGACACGTGATCCGAATCATGATTCGACTCACTGATTCATAACGCTTCGAAGCTTCATGATGCCTTGTTTTGAAATCGTCATCACTATATAAGTCGTTATTTAGGGTTTTTTTGCGCACAAAAACTATTATCGCCGATTCATAAAGTTATTTTAGAACCACTGTGAGAAAGCCCGAACTCCGCCCCCTTGAGTGGTATGTAATATTCACCGTGCAGTCAGATGCGGTCATGCAGAATCGGCAGTTTAGCTACAAATCAGGCTGGCTGGACTGTTTAACCAACTTTGTATATGTTTTTCCAGTGCGTAAATGATTACGGGTGAGTTTTCATATATAATTGGCCTTTGTAACTTCCATTACTGTTCTGGATGTCGAGATTTGCTTGTAACATGAACGCAGTTTAACTGCGTCACAAATTGAAATGAAACGGTTTTCATATATCGGATTTTGAGCTCGAAAATAATTGTATTTCTGTTGGAATATAAATATTATATTCATTTACAAGTTACAGATCACCCAGGTCATTTAAGATTGTGTAAAATATCAAGTTTGATGACGTTTTATAAGTTTGCTTGTAATATTGAGCAGACGCAGCGCTCGTGCTCTATGCGTGTCATTGTTTACATAAGTATTTATTAACATAATCAGCACGCAGCTAACCAATGTATGTTCATTTCTATATTATTTTAATAACTGAATGTTTGTCTCATTTACTGCTATACTTACCATTGTTTTCCTTGTGTTTCTTCTGTTCATTATAGACCACACTTGTGTGAAGTAACATATACAAAACTCTTTTTATTAAACAAGTTAAACTGGGATCCTCTCTCGTGTTTCTCTTACCGGAAATACACACATCAATCTGTGTTGCACTACAACTGAACCCACTAAGCGTCCCATACGCTTGTATATGGTCCTTCGAGCCGGATTTGCTGCTTCAAGATGGATCCTGAAACCCCCAGTGTATCTGAACCTGTCGTCCGACCACGCCCTCCAAGAGAGAGACACCTTCCTGCCCATCTTGCTGATTACGATGTCCAGCTTCCGCCTAACCTACATCCGGAGCCACAGCCTGCAGATTCGTCTTCACAGAGACACTCCAGATCATCAAGACATGCGTCTAGATCTATTTCTACTGGCACAGCTTCCAATGCTTCATCCAGATCCTATCGCAGTGCACAACGCAGATCTCCTATACATGGACTTTCCGATCTTCAAGCTGCCATGGTGGAAGAAAGGTTAAAGACTTTGAGCTTGGAAGAACTTCAACAGCAGATCGAAGAGGACGCCATTATAGATAAAGAGTGTGAGAGACTTGATGCTCAAGCGAGAGAAGCTCAATATAGACAGGAACAAGCCACTAAGGCTAGAGAGTTGCTAGCCAAGCAGGTAGAGACCCGGCGGCGTCTCAAAAAGGTTCAAAATGAGCTTGAGGTTGCTAAATATGTTTGTGTACTTATTAAGCAGGAATCTCAAGATGTTAATGTTCCTGATTCCCAGTCCAGCCATGCCGTTGATCCTCTGTCTGAGGTAAGCACGCAATATCACAGAGTTGCCACTAGCAATGATATTACGTCATCCGCCCAAGCAATGCCTAGTCATTCTACCCCTTGTACTGCTAACTTTGTACCTGTGTCATCAGTAATGCCCCCCACAGTATTAGCTGCTGAAGTAACCCAGCCCAACATAGCTACAAGGCCATTGGCTTCGCTAGTTACTGCACAGCCCACCTTAATGTCTAGGCCAGATTATGCTGCTCCTCTAACCTTTAACCCAGTTGCGGTGGCCCGTCCGCACCATTACACAGATACCTCTGTGGCCGGTAGTCATACACCCTCTGCCAATGTCCCTCCTACAGCCCCATCTACGGTTCCTGTAACTTTAGGAGCTCCTTTACATACTCAGTCTTACCAAGCCACGAATCTTAGCCCTCATTGGACAGCAGTACCTTATTCTGTTCCCCCACCTGACGCCTTTCATAATCGGGCAGTATTGTACCCCTCCCCAGCTCAACCACCTGGTCTGGAAATGTTAGCTGCCTCAGCTTATGGAATCCCAAAGCCAGCTATCCCATACTTCGACACTGGTCGAGAAAGTGACTTTGCACTACTGAAAATGGCCTTAGACAATGTAATGAATAACCAGCCTCATTTGAGTGAACATTACAAATATCAGGTCCTTTTAAGTCACTTAAAACTCCCCAGCGCTCTCCAGCTGGCCAAAGCCTACATGCATGACCCCAGGCCATACACCACCGCATTACAAGCGCTGCAGGATAAATATGGCCAACCACGTCAATTGGTCCAGTCCGAATTAGGTGTCATACTGAATGCACCAGCAGTCAAGTTTGGTGATGCAGAAGCTTTTGACTCTTTTTCCCTATCTATCCAAACACTAGTAGGGATGCTCAGAACTTTGGAGGGCCCAAACGGATACGAGCTGCGCTGTGGTTCTCATGTTGATCGATTGTTGAGCAAGATGCCACCATCATATCGAGATGGGTTCGTCGAGTACTGTTTCAGCCGAGGTATTTTGCAAACTGGCACAGACCGCACTTATACATTACCTGATCTGTCTGCATGGCTGCAGATGAAATCGCAGGCAAAGCGCATCTCCAATAAAGCAGCTACACTGTATCAGACTGATACTGCTAGATCCACCAAGAAAGATCAGCAAAGGTTAGTACCTTACCGCCCAAAGGAGAGGTCCACATCTATCTTGTATTCAGCTGAGGATAGTGCAGTCGGGCAGGGACAGACTAAATCTAAGACCCCTTCCAAGATTCAACCCTTTTGCCCATACTGTAACACCAAGGACCACTTTCTTAATGCGTGTCCCAAATTCAAGATACTGACCACAGAGCAAACAGTACAGTGGATATCTAAAGAGAAGCGCTGTTGGAAATGTGGGCGAACTCATACTCCAGACCATTGTACTCTGAAAAGAACCTGTTCAAACTGTAGAGAGTTACATCTGACTATCTTGCATGATGCAGCCTTGCAGATCCAAAAGAGTGTTCTGATGGTCAACGTTCCTACCTCTCAGGTCTATTTAGACCGGCCCAACCGATCTCAAAAGGTAATGCTGAAGCTAGTCAAGGTATTACTGCACAATCGAGACAACGTCATGGAAACCTACGCAGTGCTGGATGATGGTTCAGAGCGTAGTATTGTTCTGCAACAGGCTGTAGACCAGTTGAATCTCCCTTCTGAACCTGAAACACTCACTCTACGTACGGTCCATCAGGATGTAGTTAATTTGCACGGATCTACTGTTTCCCTTCATGTGTCACCTCTGCACAAACCATACAGGAAATACCTGATTCTTCATGCTTTCACTGCTGATAACCTGAGACTTTCCGAACATTCTTACCCTGTGTCCGCTCTTCAACACAAGTATGAGCATATTAGGTCATTGCCATTGCCCTTGATTGACCGAGCTCAACCCCTACTGCTCATAGGGTCTGACATGCCTCACCTGCTTACTCCTGTTCAGCCAGTGTGCATGGGACCTGCCAATGGACCGATTGCTGTCTGTACCAGACTTGGTTGGACCCTCCAAGGTCCCATTGGGCTCAGTCAAATCACCCTTTCCACCCCACAGTGTTTTCACATAACCACAACCACACAGAATACTGAGTTGTTCAAGAATGTGGAACGCCTCTGGCAAATCGATACTCTGCCCTACTTAAACGAGAAGACAGCCACTCGTTCCAAACAAGACCAGTATGCCCTCACTCTTCTCCAGACCCATACCACAAGGGTAGAAGTCAGTGGAGTTATGCGATACGCCACTCCATTGCTCAGAAGGCCCACTGTTGAACTTTTGAAAGCCCCAAAAGAAGCAGTAATAGCGAACCTCCGAAGTACTGAGCGTAGACTTGCTAAAGATCCTAGGCGGGCTGAGTCTTACTGTTCTGAAATGAGGAAACTCCAAGAAGCTGGCTATGTGGCAGAGATATCAACACAAGACGCTGAGCAATCCCCGGAGTCGTGGTACATCCCTCACCATATGGTGACGCATAACAACAAGGACAGAATTGTTTTCAACTGTTCTTATTCATACCAAGGCCAAGCGTTAAATGACATCCTCCTGCCTGGGCCCGTTCTTGGTCCGTCTCTACTTGGTGTCTTGCTAAGGTTCCGTGAATCTCCTGTAGCCATCAGCGGAGATGTAAAAGGCATGTTCCACCAGGTTCGCCTCCTGCCAAATGACAAGCCTATAGTGCGTTTTTTGTGGAGAGACATGCAGAGGACAGAACAGCCTAAGATCTACGAATGGCAAGTCTTACCATTCGGCACAACGTGCAGCCCTTGCTGTGCCATATATGCCCTCCAGGAAATTGCTCAGAATCACCCGCAAGTGGACCCAGCTCTGGTGAGAACGGTCAAAGATTCATTCTATGTTGACAACTGTCTCCATAGCCTTCAAACTGTTGCTGAAGCTAGAGCATTAGTAGACGAACTACGGCAAATCCTGCTCACTGGTGGTTTCGATCTCCGTCAATGGGCCAGCAACAGACCCGAGGTTATTCAACATCTTCCCTCTGAAGCTAGGTCACAGAACAGTGAACTCTGGTTATCACAGAAGAGTACTGACCTCCTGGAAGGTACACTTGGGCTAGTGTGGAACTGCCTCAGAGACTCGTTCAATTACAAACCAAGCCAATCCGGATGCCTTGAACCCACTCTACGGAATGTCTACAGGGTTTTGGCATCGCAATATGATCCCCTGGGTTATCTAATCCCATTTACTACTCGAGCTAAAGTGCTGGTCCAGGATTTGTGGAAGAACAATCTTGGATGGGATGACCCGATCACTGTTGACAGCCTGCTAACCAGATGGCAAGACTGGCAACAAGAGCTCCAAAGTTTGAATCAGATCACAATTCCAAGGTGTTACACTCCACTTGATAGACATATGGAAATCCTCAATCGGGATTTACATATATTCTGTGACGCATCTGAGAGGGCTTATGGCTCAGTGGCCTACATGCACACAGAAACCAATGAAGGGCATGTACACGTCTCATTTGTGTTAGCACGTTCACGAGTGGCGCCTAGGAAACAAATAACGATTCCCCGGCTGGAACTGAGTGCGGCACTTACCGGAGCGCAACTGGCTAATGTTCTTCAAACAGAACTAACTGTGGATATTAATCAAGTCATTCTCTGGTCAGACTCATCTACCGTCCTCCAATGGATTAAATCTGAATCATGTAGATACAAAGTCTTTGTCGGAACACGAGTGGCCGAAATTCAGGCACTCACTGATACTGGTTCTTGGAGGTATGTTGATTCAGCGAACAACCCTGCTGATGTCATAACAAGAGGCCAGTTGTTGAAGGATTTAGTCCCACCTTGCCGCTGGATTAATGGACCACATTTCCTACATCAGCCAGAGTCATGTTGGCCAACTTTGCCAGCAGCTGAACCTGAACCAGAGGCAGAGTTGAAAAAGTCAGCAATTTGCTTGCATGTATGCACTAGTTCAGACATTCCCCTTCCTGACGTCAACCAATTCAGTACATGGACTGAACTACTAGCTGCTGCAGTGACATCCCTTCATGGGGCGGCTACCTCTTCCAACCAGTCAACAGATGATTCAGAGAGTTACATCTCAGCGGAGAAGCTCCTCCTACAACAGGCTCAGAAAGATTCTTTTTCTGAGGAGTTTAAGGCTCTCGCATCTGATCGACCACCACCTTCCCACAGCAGATTAGCATCCTTATCACCTGAGTATGATAAAGCCAGCGGACTTATCAGAGTTGGAGGGAGACTAAGACATGCAAAGCATATGGAATTGGATGCAATACATCCCATTGTGCTTGATCCACAACATAACCTAACCAAGCTTTTGATCAAGGACTATGATGCCTCCCTTTTACATCCTGGGCCTGAGAGAGTCTTAGCCGAATTAAGAAGACGATATTGGATTCTGCGAGGAAGGGAAGCTATCAAGAAGCATCAACATATGTGCATGGACTGCCAGAAATGGCGTGCCAAACCTAATATACCCAAAATGGCCGACCTCCCACCAGCACGTCTACGTCTCTATAAACCACCTTTCTATTCCACGGGAATGGATTGTTTTGGTCCATTCGTAGTGAAGATCGGCCGACGAACAGAGAAAAGATGGGGAATAGTTTTCAAATGCTTGACCACCCGTTGTGTCCATCTTGATCTCTTGGAGAGCCTTGATACCGATGCATTCCTAATGTCTCTCCGCAGATTCATAGCTCGAAGAGGGAAACCATTTGAGCTCCTGTCCGATAATGGCACTAACTTTGTTGGTGGAGACAAAGAAATTCAAGCAGCTTATGATGCCATGACCCCTCAACTAAAGGAACAACTTGCAGAACAACAGATTTCCTTCAGATTTATTCCACCTGGTGCCCCTCATTTTGGGGGGGCTTGGGAACGGGAAGTTAAGTCAGTAAAGCAAGCCCTAAAGGTAGTACTGAAGGATCAAACAGTGACGGAAACTGTACTTCGTACCGTGCTCATTGAGGTAGAAGGCATCCTAAATGCCAAGCCGTTAGGCTACGTGTCCTCAGACGTGTCGGATCCGGACCCAGTTACACCTAGCATCCTCCTGATGGGCCGCCACGATTCTTCACTCCCGCAAGTGCTCTATGATTCAACTAATCTTTTGGGAACTAGAAGATGGAAACATAGCCAAGTGCTTGCTGACCATTTCTGGTCTAGCTTCATCCATTACTATCTCCCTAACCTGCAAGAAAGACAGAAGTGGCGTAAAGATGGAGGAGAAATTGGTCTAGATCAGGTTGTACTGATAGTGGATACACAACTTCCACGAGCATGCTGGCCAGTAGGGAAAGTGACTAATATCTTCCCTGGACTTGATGGACGTATCAGAACAGTTGAAGTTCAGGTACACAATCGAAAATACGTGAGACCTGTATCCCGTTTAGTCCCACTCCCTAAACTTGCTGATGATGATGCTATTGAGCCTACTAATTAGTAAGGGTTTCTCACTGGTTCAAATGTCCTTAAACACATTTGGGGGCGGCTGTGTGAGAAAGCCCGAACTCCGCCCCCTTGAGTGGTACGTAATATTCACCGTGCAGTCAGATGCGGTCATGCAGAATCGGCAGTTTAGCTACAAATCAGGCTGGCTGGACTGTTTAACCAACTTTGTATATGTTTTTCCAGTGCGTAAATGATTACGGGTGAGTTTTCATATATAATTGGCCTTTGTAACTTCCATTACTGTTCTGGATGTCGAGATTTGCTTGTAACATGAACGCAGTTTAACTGCGTCACAAATTGAAATGAAACGGTTTTCATATATCGGATTTTGAGCTCGAAAATAATTGTATTTCTGTTGGAATATAAATATTATATTCATTTACAAGTTACAGATCACCCAGGTCATTTAAGATTGTGTAAAATATCAAGTTTGATGACGTTTTATAAGTTTGCTTGTAATATTGAGCAGACGCAGCGCTCGTGCTCTATGCGTGTCATTGTTTACATAAGTATTTATTAACACAATCAGCACGCAGCTAACCAATGTATGTTTATTTCTATATTATTTTAATAACTGAATGTTTGTCTCATTTACTGCTATACTTACCATTGTTTTCCTTGTGTTTCTTCTGTTCATTATAGACCACACTTGTGTGAAGTAACATATACAAAACTCTTTTTATTAAACAAGTTAAACTGGGATCCTCTCTCGTGTTTCTCTTACCGGAAATACACACATCAATCTGTGTTGCACTACAACTGAACCCACTAAGCGTCCCATACGCTTGTATAACCACTGTAGTGAGATGGACTTTGTAACGACGTATTTAGTACCTTTTAAGGGTCTTGAGAGTGAACCGTGCATTGAGCCAATGGAGGCCTTTCAGAGCCATCAGATTTACACTAAAATATCTTCATTTGTGTCTGAAGATGAACGGAGGTCTGACGGGTGTCGAACGACAAGAGGGTAAGTAATTAATGACAGAATTTTCATTTTTGGGTGAACTAACCCTTTAAGTGTGAAACAAAGGATTTGATAGACAGAAATATGTTATTATAGTAATTATGATAGAGAGAAACTATGCCCTCTGGGGGGTGTTTTACCCCACAAGCTATGACTTTAAAAAAATTTAAAAATTTGTTTTAAATATAATTATATTCCTTATAAACAACATATCCTCTCAAACTACAGACTTCACTATTCATCTATCATACATCACTGTGATATCCTGCAGAACAATATTCTCTTAAAAACTTGTTTACTAATATCTGAAAATTATAGCGCTCACCATGTAATCCTCTTCTCTTCAAATACGTTGCTGGTGTCAGCTTCTCCAAGGAGATTTGTTTATCCCCAAACGTAGTGTATAGCAACAGTGAAAATGTATCTTGACTCCCTCTAGTGGTTATTTTGGGAAAAACAGGTGGGGGCGTTTTTCCCTCACTCTACCCTATGTTGTTTTAACAAAGGGTAAGATTTTGTTATTACGACATACTTGAGTGGAAAAAATTAATGTAGGCCCTATGTGGGAGCAATGCGTGACCGTACCAGGTGACTGAATACGAAAAAAAACTGTTTCCATTGCAGTTTTGCAATTCTGCAGAACACCAGTAGGTGTTTCCCGATCAGTTTTCAAACCATAATGGGCATTTTCAATCGCATTCTCTGATTTGCTCTTATCCACTGGGGGTTTAGTTTAGGGGTGAGCCTTCATGAGTTTAGCAAGTCTGTTGAAAAATGGTTGAAAAACATCTATTGTAGTTTGATATTGGCCACTGATTGGTAAACACCCATTTTGGTTTAGCATGCTGAACCACCTGACATACATGAACATCCATAGTATTTTTTCCTACTATAGAAATCAATGGCTACGGTCAACTGTCTGGTTACCAACATTCATTAAAATATCTTCTTTTGTGTTCAGCAGAATAAAGAGATGCATACAGGTTTGGAACAACTTGAGGGTGAGTAAATGATGACAGAATTTTCATTTCAGGGTGAACTATCCCTTCAAAGAATTTTTTGTTGAAAAAACCTAAGCTTTTTTATTCTTCAAGATTAACTTTTTATTTGAATGCTATGTAGTTGTGAATCATATGCAAAATCTTGATGTCTGCGTGTGACTATGTGAAATATTTTCTCAAAACAATGTGCATATGCTGTTTTATCATCTTTCAGGATAAGTGATTATTTTATTGCTATTAGTCCCGATACAGTGGATTCACAAGGTTATAGTATATAAACAAATTGTTATTTGCCAAACAAGAACATAAAACTCAAAAGCACAACATCAGATTCTAGACTTCTGATGACTTAGTCAACAACAAGGAGCTGACAACACCTGAAGTCACTTTATCTTTGCTTTCTCAGCCATAACTATTGTGTTTCACAAATACAGTTAAAGCTGCCAAAGAAAAACTAACACAAATATGGGGACCAAGAGCCCAACTAAAAAAAACGCTTCCCACCACAGTGGTGACTTCAAATTAACCATAAACATCAACATCTAAACCTCTGTTAATTCCCAGTAAGAGCTTCTGTAGACGTCTGACAGAAATAGTCAAAGTGTGTCTTATGTCTGTGATTAAGGGCAGCACCAGTGTCTCAGTGGGAAACACTGTCTCCTCACAGCAAGAAGATCCTTGATTGAATCCCACGATTCTCTCATGATCCAAAGATGTGTGAATTACAGATGCTAAGTTGTCTAAAGTGTCTAAAGGTGTGAGCTAAGTTTCTTTTATTTTCACGATTTCTGGACAAACACACACTGTCTGTGAGTTGCTTTGCAATTACAAATGGGAAATATGTCCACAATGAGCACATTTGAACTAGTTTTTAACCTTGAGGTTCCATGAACGTCTATATCGGACGTGCAGAACACGTCAAAAACAGACGTCATAAAAACTTTCATTCTGGCTCCTCAGTGGACGTCTTTTCAACGTACGCCTTTGCTCAGTGGGGTAGTTGAAATATTTCAGTTGTTTCAACATTATCTTGGTACATCAGATGACAACATTGTTCCCTTTCGTTCAGTCACTCCGAGTAACGTCAGTGACTGATGAATGGGGGTTTCGCTTAGAAGCCAATCATCTTCGAGATCTTAGAAAACGCCCAATGGCAGTGCCAATGCCATGGGCATGCGGAATTTGCATGCGTAACTCCGCCCCACCGCCTGGGTATTAGGGATGGGCAACAGTGGTCGAGTAATCGAGTACTCGAACGTGACAGCGATCATCGATCATGAGAACGATGATCGCCCTGACTTTTAAAAAATATATTTGTCTCTTTTATATTGGTTATTGCGTCATTTTGCGCGGTACCTGAGGTCTGATTGGTTAGCGTTATAGCCTACAGCACGCCTCCAGACCACGGCGAAATAAAGTGAAACTGAGCCGTGCACTGCAGTGATGTCTGGAATCACTGTGATCATTAAATGGTTAGTGCAAGATGTGCAGCGCCAATCTGTCATAGCCTACATAGCATTATAATGAGAACACGATGGAAATAGAATGCTGTAAATTCTCTGTGCTTAGTTCCCCGTGTATCAGCTGTTAAAGGAAATCCACAGAGAAACTAGCGAGAACACTCAGACTAGCGCGTGAAGTTCATGTGCGCATTTGCGTCCTTTTCTGCAGATGCACGTTGTAAGATTGCTTTTATGTTGTCTATATCTGATTAATCTAATATAAAACGCATTTGGTTGAGCTTAATAAGCTAGCAAAGCACTGCCGTTATACCGTCTGTTGTTGATTCTCTTCAGTTTTAGCTCAAATGCATTAATGCTCGACATTATGGGTTAGTAATGCAATAGTGCTATAGGCTACTGTTCTCGTATTTACATAATCTAGCAGTTATTTTTTGTTTTATATGTTCATGTTTTCATATACCTGTTTTCATGTCACGTTTGTATTTGTCAACAACCATTTTCATAATAGTATTTTCATTATCTCAATGACGGACATGCCCCGCCCCTGCACATACCCCACCCCCGAGTACTCGAGTACTCGTTTTTGAGACCTATCGATGATCGAAATGAGAAATTGACAAAAATGCCCATCCCTACTAGCCTAGAAATCTAGATGCACCCTAGCGGCAGAACATTTATTTTGCTGCGAGAGTAGTCTAGCAACTCTCGGTAGACCTGAGAGCGGGAAAAACCAAACTCTGGTCAGGCCAATCACAGCGTGTGTAGAGTCGGTGGGCGGGCTTATCATAATGACGGCACGTCACGGCAGAGTTGCGGAGGTTCTGTGTGCTACTTGTAAACACAGAAGCTGGCGAACAGCGGTCTTTTGAATCGGTTTTGGCCGCGACTCTGGAAGACTTGGAGTTAAGCTTTTCTTTGAGAAAAGAATAAAGAACGGCACTGAAGTCATTCTTAAGAAAAGAAGATATGTTCGAAGTTTTGCCTACCGGATACGGCGAAAGTCTATCAACTAACGTTAGCTTGGCTTCACCTTTTTCTTCACTCTGATGGGTTGTGGCGCTCATGGCGGATGGCGCTATCCAATTGTGCACAGAGGGAATTTGAAAGACAACCGTTTATCCCGCCCCTCGGATTGAACCTTGCCAATGGTGAGTTTCCAGACCCAACATCTTGATGTGGGTCTGGCTTGTCAGGCTACATCCCTACTGGGTATATAAGGAAGTACGCTGGCAACATCGCATTATGTTTCTGCTTCGGAGCCAAGAGCATCTCTTCACTCCTGCAAGCCTAAATTCTGAAGTTCTCTCTTCAGTCTTCGAGATGAGCGGTTCTCCAGGGTGTTGATGTGATGGGGCGTTCCAGTGATCTCACATTGCCTGCCTGCTGATCTGTGCAGTGATCTGCAACAGCTGTGTGTGTTTTCCCTGGGCGCTTCGGCAATCTGCAGAGCTTTCCTCTCACAAAAAGAGCTTGCGCGTGGCTCGTCTTTTTCAAGACGGTTCGCCCGTGCACTTCCAGGTGCGATCGATCTCCGTTGCTGTCTTATGGGCACAATCACTGCTCGATATGTTTGGGCTTCAGCACGTTCGGGCAGTGTTTGTGGATGTGCCATGTTCCCACTGCAGGAACATGACCATCGCGATGTCGCGGTCGAGACTCAGTGACCTCCGTAAAGGAGAGAGAGTCCCCTCTGCCACACCCCAATCTACCGTCTCCGAGAGAGGTGGTACTTTGGCTGGTGGCCAGGGTGACCTGAGGGAAGCAGACTGAGGCTGCAACATGTACTGCCCCGGCGGCCAGCTGCTGCATCCAGCCGCCGGCTCAGTTGCCTCAGCCTTCTCGCTGCCGAGGGAAAATCCTTCCGCTGCTGACCCCCAGGTTAGCAGTGCCAGGAAAGAACTCATGTCCTCATCTCTGAGCCCCCAGAGACAGGTGATGGCAGTGTGCGCCGCCCTCGGGCCGCGCCGCTCTCGTCCCTCTTTCTCGCCAGCCACCTCTCAGAGCAGACCCCAGTGGAACGCATGTCCTTCCCTGGTCTCCTCTGTCAGGACGCCGCGGCTGACTAGGCCCCCATACCGGGACTGTACGCCTCCATCGTCTGGGCCAGTCACACTGCCTCGCTGCCCCACCCGGGGTACGTCTGTGGTCTGAGTGACCCCACTAGTGCAGTTCCTGGGAGCCTTGCTACAGCTTCCGGGACCATCAGGCTCGGCTACGCGATTCAGTTTGCGCAGGCTCCTCCCCGCTTCCGGGGAGTCCTCTACACGATGATTGGGCCCAATGTCCCTGTCATGCGTGCGGAGGTTGCCCCCCTACTGGCGAAGGGTGCGATCGAACCTGTCCCTTCAGCTGAAATGAAGTCCGGCTTCTACAGCCCCTACTTCATTGTACCAATCCTGGATCTGCGCGTCCTGAACCGATCCCTTCACATGCTTCCGTTCAGGATGTTGACAGTGAAACGCCTTTTCGAATGCGTTCGTCCAGCAGATTGGTTTGCAGCGATCGACCTGAAGGACGCCTACTTCCATGTCTCAATCCTACCTCAACACAGACCGTTCCTACGGTTTGCTTCGAGGGGTGGGGATATCAGTTCGCGGTCCTCCCATTCGGGCTAGCTCTGTCCCCTCGCGTCTTCACGAAGATTGTCGGGGCAGCCCTTGCGCCACTCAGGCAGCACGGGGTTTGCATCCTGAACTACCTCGCCGACTGGCTCGTACTGAGTCACTCTCGAGAGTAGAGTGCGAACACAGAGACCTAGTGGCTCCAGCACTTAGCCCGTCTGGGCCTTCGGATCAACTGAGAGAAGAGCAAACTCTGCCCTGTGCAGAGGATCTCTTTTCTCGGTATGGTTATCGATTCGGTCGCCATGTGCGCGCTGCTTACCAGCGAGCGCGTGCAGTCACTGCTGACTTGCCTCCGTCAAATCAAGAGCAATCGAGAGTGCAGTTCCACTGAAGTTATTTCAGAGGCTCCTGGGGCATATGGCATCTGCAGCCGCGGTAACGCCGCTCGGATTGCTTCATATGAGACCGCTTCAGCACTGGCTTCGCGATCGAGTCCACAGATGGACATGGCAGTCTGGCACGCTCCGGGTGCCAGTGACTCGGGCCTGCCTTCAGACTCTCTCCCCGTGGTCAAACCTCAGCTTTCTACGGGCAGGTGTGCCCTTAGAACGAGTTTCCAGGTATATTGTTGTATCAACAGATACCTCCACCACGGGCTGGGGTGCCATGTGCAATGGACATGCTGCCGCGGGCTTCTGGACAGGACCCCGGCGCCTCCTGCATGTCATTTGCCTCGAGTTGCTGGCAGTAGGGTTCGCCCTGCACCGCTTCCGAGCGTTGCTGATGGGTCAACGCGTACTAGTCCGGTCAGACAACACGGCCACAGTAGCGTACATCAACCACCAGGGTGGAATACGCTCCCGCCGTATGTCTCAACTCGCCCACCATCTCGTCTTATGGAGTCCGAAGCATCTGAGGTCCCTTCATGCTGTCCACATCCCGGGAGAACTGAACCGTGCAGCCAAAGAACTCTCACTGTCTTGGCCACTCCCTGGAGAATGGAGACTCTATCCCCAGATGGTCCAGCTGATCTGGGAACAGTTCGGTGATGCACAGATAGATCTGTTTACCTCCCTCGACTCTTCCCATTGCAGCCTGTTCTATTCCCTGACCGAGGGCACGCTCGGGCATGGATGCACTGGCGCAAAACTGGCCACGGGGCCTACGCAAGTATGCGTTTCCCCCAGTGAGCCTTCTTCAGGTTCTGTGCAAGATCATGGGGGACAAGGAGCAGGTCATATTGGTCGCCGAATACTGGCACGGCCAGACCTGGTTCTCAGAACTCCTACTCCTTGCGACAGCCCCTCTCTGGCCGACTCCTCTGAGGACGGACCCTCTCTCTCAGAGACGGGGCACCCTTTGGAACCCGCGTCCCGATCTTGGAACCTCCACGTGTGGCTCCTGGATGGGATGCGGCAGGTTTGAGTACCCTACCACCTACGGTGGTGGCTACCATCACTTCCGCCAGGGCAGAGTCACGCCTATGCGTTGAAGTGGAACCTCTTCGTCACCTGGTGTTCTTCTCGCCAAGAAGACCCCTGGAAATGCCCAATCGGGTCTGTGATCTCGTTCCTCCAGGAAGGGTTGGATCGAAGGATGTCTCCTTCCACCCTCAAGGTTTACGTGGCCGCTATATCAGCCTACCACGACCTCTTGGAGAACAAACAGGTAAATCAGCACGACCTGATCATCAGGTTCCTGAGGGGAGCCAGGAGACTACATCCTCCTCGCTCTCCCCTAATGCCCTCTTGGGACCTCACAGTAGTTTTAGATGCTCTGCAGAGGCCTCCTTTTGAGCCTTTGCAGTCAGTAGATCTTAAGTTCCTGTCTATGGAGACAGCGCTCCTGACCACTTTGGCCTCCGTCAAGAGGGTAGTCATTTTGCGGGCATTTTCGGTTGACGAAATATGTGCCCAAGGTTCCCACCACTCCGTTCTGAGACCAGGTGGTGAACGACTCGGTTACGGATGTAACCCTCGTTCCCTGAGGAGGGAACAGAGATGTAATGTCCCTCTGCCACATCCGCTGTACCGCTGGAACGGCCAGGAGTTCAGTCTTGGCTCCTCAGCAGGTAAACATAATGCGATTTTGCCAGCGTACTTCCTTATATACCCACACGGTGGGGTGGAGTTACGCATACAAATTCCGCATGCTCATGGCATTGGTTCTGCCATTGGGCATTTTCTAAGATCTCGAAGATAATTGGCTTCTAAGCGAAAACCCCATTCGTCAGTCACTGACGTTACGTCTCCGTTCCCTCCTCAGGGAACGAGGGTTACATACGTAACCGAGACGTTTTATGTTGTCATTACATTTCAGTTGTATTTTCAGTTTCAACAAAAGTCATCTAGAATCAACATCGTAGTTTAACTGTGCACTGGAAGCTTCAGCACCGAGAAAAATTCCTTGTGTGTGCAAGTACACTTGGCAATAAAGCTCTTTCTGATTCTGATTCATTGATTCAACATCAAATGTAGGTGCAAACGTGATATTGAACTAACATCAATTCATAATGTTGGTTCTATGATATTACAATTGAATTTTTGTTGAAATCTCAGCATTGTTTCAACAGTAACCGAGGGTGCAAAAGTGATGTTAAAAAATATCACTTTGTAATGTTGAATCAATGATAAAATCATTGATTGTGGTTGAAATCTCAACATTGTTTCAACAGTGCTAAAGAGCTCTTGAAAAAAATATCACTTTGTTATGTTGAATCATTGCTATTATCATTACCCACTGAGCCACTTATGTCCAAAAGACGTCTTTTTAATGTCTTTGCCCCTAGAGGCGTACGTTGAAAATACGTCCACTGAGGAGCCAGAATGAAAGTTTTTATGACGTCTGTTTTTGATGTGTTCTGCACATCCGATATAGACGTTCATGGAACCTCAAGGTTAAAAACTAGTTCAAATGTGCTCATTGTGGACATATTTTCCATTTGTAATTGCAAAGCAACTCACAGAGAGTGTGTTTGTCAAGAAATCATGAAAATAAAAGAAACTTAAAGAAACTAAAAGAAAAAGAAGCTCACAGCTTTAGACACTTTAGACAACTTACACAGCAAAATCCCCAGTGTTAAATCAACACTGCTCAGGGTGTATTTGGTCCCACTCCACAGAGAGTTAAAATAACACTGGAGCAGTGTTAAAGTTAATGAGATAACTAAGAGATTAATTAAGTGATGATTGACCATTAGTGATGGCACCTGATGATAATGAGCAAAATCACTGAAGAAAAGAGAAAAAAGAAAAACACAAGAACTATGACTGACTATAAAGAAGACATGAAATCTCTGAAGATCTCAGCAGAGGAGGATTAAACAACTCCACAAACCGCATTACCAGTTTCACACATTACTAACCAGATTGACTTTATTTCTGTCAGATGTCTACAGAAGCTCTTATTGAGGTTTAGATGTTGATGTTTTAATGAAAATAAATGATGTCACCATTATGGTGATCAGTGTTTGCTTTAGTTGGGATCTTGACCCTTGACTTGAAAACATTATTTTTCTCTGGCTGCTGTAACTGTTTGGTACAGATCGAACGGCAAGAGAAACTTGATGCTTGTTGTATATGATACAGTTATTATCATCATATAGTGCCTTATTTGCTGATCTCCTGAGAGTCATTGATTATAGTAGCCTTGCGACTCTACAGTAGTAATCTAGAAGTGTTTTCATCAGACAAATTAAACGATTATCAAAAAATGTGTGCATAAATTTTGTACTCCGGTTTAATAACACATCTCACAATAAGCACTTCTAACTCCTACGAGTATAACTCACACATAGACATCAAGAATCAGCCTATGAATCTCAACAATGGTGACATGCTGCAATGCATTCTGGGTGCATCACGCAAAACTCATCTATGGCTCCCAGAATGCATTGAGGCATGAAGCATGTCACCATTGTTGAGATTCATAGGCAGATTCTTGATGTGTGTGTGTGAGTTAATCTCGCAGGAGTTAGAAACGATTAGTGTAAAATCTTTTTCAAAACTAATTCAGCTTTTCTGATTAAAACAATGCTGGATCTCTTCTAGAATCACAATAAAAAAAAGTTAATAGTATATTGCTCACACTCAGTCATTAAATCGATGACTTAAGTCACTACACAATGATCATATTCTTATCATCAGAGAGCATCTGATTGTGTTTACTCTTGCTTTTCTTGCCATAGCAAACTCAGTTACAGCAGCCAGAGAAACACTAATGTTAAAAAGTCATCAAACTGCCCAACTAAAGAAAACACTGATCACCATGATGGTCACATTAAAAACTAACACTTTTCAAAACAAAATCAAACAAAAAATCTGTTGATTCTCAATAAGAGCTTCTGTAGACGTCTGACAGAAATAAAGTCAGTCTGGTTAGTAATGTGTGAAGCTGGTAAAGCTGTTTGTGGAGTTGTTTAATCCTCCTCTGCTGAGCTCTTCAGAGATTTAATGTCTTCTTTATTTTTTTTTGTCTTCTTATAGTCAGTCATAGTTCTTGTGTTTTTCTTTTTTCTCTTTTCTTCAGTGATTTTGCTCATTATCATCAGGTGTCATCACTAATGCTCAATTATCACTTAATTAATCTCTCAATTATCTCATTAACTTTAACACTATCTAGAGTGGGACCAAATACACTCTGAGCAGTGTTGATTTAACACTGGGGATTTTACTGTGTACAAGTATGATTTTGGCTGTGTTATTTGTGTCCCCTTCAAAAATTGCTCTTGAGAAATTTCATGTTTATTGTCCCCCCCAACTGTTAGATGAAATTTACGCCCCTGAGTCTGAGTGACAGGAAAGGTAGCATATTTACAAATGACATGAAGTTGACCAGACAAAACATGAAATATTTTTTTGTTCATATTGTCTGCAATGAAATACAAGTCGTTCTTTTATTGATTTAGATGTGTGTTTTGAAACATTGTAATGCTGAAAGGTAAATGTTCTCTCCATTTCCGCTTTCTATTAGACTGCAGAAGGTTCTGTGCCAAAATCAACCAATAAATGGAGCTATTCATGGTTCCATCAACATTTCAACATTGAAAACCTGTTGATATTTTTTAAGCTCTTTGTGGCCCATGGCCCTTTTAGAAGCGTGCAACCAAGATGATTTGAGAATCCATTGAGGTTTATTTGGAGACTTCAGCTGAAGACGGGTGTGTACGGTAGGGCTGGGCGATATATATCGTGAGATTGTTATGCGCATCTCATCAGTAAAGCCGGTTCCTTGATTAGTAGTAAATCGCCTTCACCTGCTTTCAGATGGAGCGGCATTTACTACAAATCTAAAACTCCAGTGTTAAATTAAGAAAGAAGTTAGAGAAGTTAATGAGATAATTAAGTGATTAATTTAGTGATGATTGAGCATTATTGAAGACACCTGATGATAACAAGCAGAATCTCTGAAGGAGAAAATCTCAAATTGTAAGCCACCGTTATGGGGATGGGTGTGTGCATTAGTTGGGCTCTTGACTCTTGTATTCTTAACTTTAGATTTTGTTTGTCTGCTGTTATTGATTTATAACAGTCAACTTAACAAAGAAAAGTGTGATCTGATAGTTTTGGCTATGTTTAGACATAATCATGCTGTGATCAGAAAAATGAAACTTTTTGAAATAGTTTGGTTTTACATTGTTTAGCAGCAGCGTTGTGATTTTACAGCAGGTGATTATCATTTTTTCTTATAATCCAAAATATTTAATAAACATTGTTCTGATCAAACGACTTTCAAATTAATTTATTTAGAAACACAGACATCAATAATCAGCCTGTGAGTCTCAACAATGGTGACAATAATAAAGCATGTTGCAGTGGCTACCACCAATCACAACTCATTAATGGATCCCATCATGCATTGCGGTATGAATAAATTATGATCTGAATTGTCTATGTAATTTTCTTTTCCTAATTGAATATTCTGCTCGTCACCATTGTTGAGATGCATAGACTGAATCTTGAGGTCTGTGTGTGCCTAAAAGAAAGACTTTTTTTTAAAAACAACTTTTAAGAAATCCTTTATATTATATCTAAAATTTTGTATATTTATGCAGAACCAAAGTTATGCTGTAAACTACAACATAAATCAAAAATATAGTTCAAATGATGATTGTCATAATATAACCAACAGATCACTTTTTATCTTTGTTCTTCTGGCAGTTATAACTCAGGCAAAATCTTAAGCTAAGAATATAAGGGTCAAGAGCCCAACTAAAGCAAACATCCATCCCCATAACGGTGGCTTACAATTTGAGATTTTCTCCTTCAGAGATTCTGCTTGTTATCATCAGGTGTCTTCAATAATGATCAATCATCACTAAATTAATCACTTAATTATCTCATTACCTTCAACACTCTTGAGTGGACTCATATACACTCCCAGGAGTGTTAATTTAACACTGGAGTTTTTGCTGTGTACAAAGAGCCGTAGTTAACTGACAAGCTGAGCCATATTGCATTAATTATCGCTGGCGATACGTCCGCGATATTAATGCGATATGGCTCAGCTTGTCAGTTAACTACGGCTCTTTGTAGTAAATGCCGCTCCATCTGAAAGCAGGTGAAGGCGATTTACTACTAATCAATTAACCGGCTTTACTGATGAGATGCGCATAACAATCTCACGATATATATCGCTCAGCCCTAGTGTACGGTACGTGTTTCACATTAACGATGAACTCATTCTGAACACAGCCACATACCTAATTAAAAAAGAGTGTGTATACTTATGATGCTATTTACGTTTTTATTTTCATCTTCTGAAACTTTGGTTTTCAGTTGCATTGCATAGGTTGTTGTTTTTTACATTAAATGTGCAAAAGCTCTGATATTTTCATGTTTTACTTCACAAAAACCAGCTGGAGTGTGTAGACATTTTATATCCACTGTATCCCTTGTGCGTGGAGGACTGAAGAGCATTATGAATTGATATAAAAGTGTATAATCAAGTGTGTGTATGTGTCCAGTACAATTTGTTATGTATAGTTTGTTTACTTAGCTTGGATGTTTTAAGATGTTTTGTTTAACTTTAATCCTCACTTTTTGTTTTCAATGCAGAAGATAAAGATCTGATATTGTAAGTTTACAGTCTTCTGTTCTGCAACAGAATACAAAGCAATGCATTTAGAAAAATTGAAAATGAAATAGTAAGCAAGCATTGAAACAATGTTAAATCAATGTTAATGTGACAATGTTAACTGCATTGAATCAGCATCACATTTGCACCCTCAATTAATGTTGAAAAAAGATCTCAACAGAAGCTCTTATTGAGAATTAACAGAGGTTTAGATGTAGTTTTATTGGAAATGTTTGGTCACCATGAATGTATGGTGATCAGTGTTTGCTTTAGTTGAACAGTTTGACTCTTGGCTATTTATATGTGTTTGTGGTTACCATTTTTTTTCATGCCCTCACTGGGGGCTGAGCCCCCCTAAAATGAAAATTCCAGAATCGCCCCTGGTTGCCATTGAAGTCCATTATGTGGAGAAAAATCCTGAAACGTTTCCCTCAAAAAACTGAATTTCTTTTCCACTGAAGAAAGAAACACATAAACACCTTGGATGAGATGGGGATGGGGAAATTTTCAAGAAATGTTCATTTTGAAGTGAACTAATCCTTTAATGCCTTTCCCATTACGAAAGCCTCTGTTTTACTGCTGGAAACCGAGCACTGAAGCTCCTTTTATGTTTATAATTTGCTTTATTACAGTTATGGGGCTGGTACGTAGGAGCCAAATGTACTGATTTGTTTCAACTACTAGATGGCGGTGTGCACCAATGGTGTAGGTGTAGGTCACCTGTTCAATATCACATGATAGCATATTTAACCTTCCTGTGAGTTGAAGCAGTAGGAGACAGGTGTCAGGAACAAATGGTTTTTACCATACAACCGCTGCTTTTAAATTCTGTAAGACAGAAAACATTTCATTAAATGGACAACAAGCAGTTTGAAACAGATTTGTATCTTTACTACTTTACAACAAATAATTGTGACTTCAGCTAACGTTGGTGTTCCTGAGTTGTCTAATGTTTCAGCTGACATTTGCATTGCTGAGACTTCAGTGTAGTCTGAAGTTTTTTTATTTGTGAACGTCAGATATTTTATTTAGTTGCCTTCATTCTTTCACTACTTTAAATAATTTCTGTTTTAGTTTTTGTAGGGAGGTGGATGCCTTTGTTTTTTTTAAGATTCACATTTTCTCCTGTGTTTATGTAGAATAGAGTTAGGGAATTGTTTTTGTATTTTTGTGTTTTTCTCTTGGTAGGTAAGTTATACCTTACAACTTTATTAAGAATGTTCTTTTGTTTTTTGGCCTCTCCCCTCCTGGAGTCTTTTGTTAATTCCCACAGTTTGTTTAATAAATCTTGGGTGATTTTGAAATTGGTGTTGTTGAGCATTTTGTATTTTCTCTGGGACCTGGAGACGGCAGTTCTCTCCTTCTCTCCACACTATTTTTGTTACACTCCTCTTCTCACCCCTAGACTTAAAAAGAGGGGCGCCAGGGGCGTCGCTAGACATAAAGCTCTAGGGGCACAGGCCCAAAATTACTTTTGTTCTTGAAAGCCTTCTGCATGCAAGATGTGTGCACTATACAAAGTTCCTTTGCTGAACCCATTCCTACACTGCAACAAGTACTGGGAAAGGTAAAGGTGTAGAGATATTAATATTTATACATAAGTATCTTCAACATACTGATTAAAAAAAAATGAGACCTTCAGGTTGTGCAGGTTTATAGTGCCCCCAAGTGGCACTTGTAATTTGTCATGCTCGTTTAACAATTTCAAAGTATAGAAATGAATGGTTTATCAAGGTAGCCTAAATAAATACTGTCACAGTATGTTTTGATTTATAAATTATTTTAGTGGTTGCACAGCATATTATCTGCCCAATGTTCTGTATAAACAAATGAATGTTAGAATATCCTAAGAAAATCAATAGTGAAACTACAGGTCTGAGTTGCTGTAGTCACATGATCACAGTGAGTGTTTGAACAGAAGGGTTTGACTGCCATCAGACGAGCTGCAGCACTTTCACAGAAGGACAGCGGAGAAACCTGAGCGACGACAACACAATAACAATGACTTCAACACAGAAAGGTCTGTATAAACCTTTTAACAACACTGATACTTCTGTTTGTTTGCTGTTAAACTAGAGGAGAAAACGTCCTTAACATGACAGGAATTTCTGTTGATAAATAGAGTAGAAAAATGTATATTTTAGTGATATTTAAAATATCATTTTGATGATGAGGTTTGAACCTTTGAATGCATTTTTAAAACAATATTACACTGTAAAAAATGAATCATGTGTCTTGTAATTTTCACCAAAAAAAATTAAGGTGATAATTAAAAATAGTCTGTATATTTTCTTAAGAAAACTGTGGTTCAGTGTTGTATAGAAAATATTGAGAACATTTCCCTATTAAAACCAAGAGATACATTTTCCTAATTTTTTTAAGGAAATGTAAACAATTTTGAGGCTTCAATCGAAGAACCAATTAAGCTGATAAAATTAAGGAAAATAAGGTTACCTATTTATTTTAAGAGAATTAGCTCAATTGTGCAGTTTTATTTAGAGACACCATTGTTAGTTCCCAACATGCTTTGCATATGGCTGGAAATAGAGAGTTAATATTGAAATTAAGTGTTATTTTATGTGTTTTTGAGTGAAGGGAAACATCTGTAAATATTTAATGTTTGGTTATGTTTGACATTTGAAAGAGTTTCTCTTATGTTGAAGTTTTGACCGTTACCATTGTGCAGAAGAATAGAGCTTATGGTAAGGTTGTGATGTAAATACCTGCAAGTATTATTATTATTATGAAGTATGTTTCTTTGTTCAATGAGAAATAACATTTCTAATGCTAGTGCAATAACAAGTTTGTTTCTGCTTGCGCTAGCAGTAAACAGTCTATGTTTAAACAGGTCATTTCCATTTAATATAATTTATAACCTATTTTTTAAAGTCAACTTAAATTAAAAAAGCACTTTCCACTAATAATATTAAATTCATCATGTGCCATAGACTAAATAATTTAGGAATTTTTACTTAATTTATTTGGGTAAATTTCACAAAAAAAAAACAACCTTAAAATCTACTCAAATATAATACGTGTAATATTGTTACCATAATTTTTTTAAGCAGATAGCATGTGATATTTTTTACAGTGTATGTATTTGTCAAATTTAACTGTGGTGTTTTTAGTAAGTATCAAACAATATCTGCTTGTTTTCTAATTGTCTCAAATCAACAATAAAACTAAAATCCAAACAATATGTTTAGAAGTTTTTACACAATATCAACAGTAGCCTACACAGCAAAAAACCCCAGTGCTAATATAACTCTCCTCAGAGTTTATTTGACTCCACACTCAAGTGTTAAAGTAACTCTGAAGTAGTGTTAATGTTCATGAGATAATTAACAGATTAATTAAGTGATGACTGAGCGTTGTTGAAGACACCTGATGATAACAAGCAGACTCACTGAAGGACAGAGAAACACAAGAACTACAACTGACTTCAGCCACAGCTTTAGATGAAATCAACTGAAGATAAAAGAAGACATTAAATCTCTGAAGATCTCAGCAGAGGAGGATTAAACAACTCCACAAACGGCATTACCAGCTTCACACATTACTAACCAGACTGACTTTATTTCTGTAGATGTTGATGTTTAGTTGAGCTCTTGACCCTTGACTTTTTAACATTATTTTTAGTCTGGCTGTTTGTTATGGTGTGAATAGCAAGAAAAAGTGTGATCAGTTGATGTTGGCTCATTGATGGTAAGAGTATAATCATCATGTTGTGGCTTAATTCACTGATCTTATGTCTGACTTTTATAAGAGTGACATTTGTTATTCATTTCTTTTTGATTATTGTTGTGATTCTACAGTGAGATACTTTAATCAGAATGCATTGATCATTAAACATTATAAACTCCTGCGAGATCAGCTCACACTCAAACATAAAGAATTGGCCTATCAATGTCAACAATAGTGACATGTTTCAATTCCACAATGCATTCTGGGAGCCATGGATGAGTTTTCTATGATGCCCCCATAATGCATTGCGGCATGAAGTACGTCACCGTTGATGAGATTCATACGCTGATTCTTGATATCTGTGTATCTAAAGCACACAGGTGTTCCTAAACAGAAGTGCAAAAATGATTTGTAAAAAAATGTTATTAGTCGTCTAGTTTATCTAATTAGAACACTGCTGGATACCATGCTGAAGGTCACATGGTTACTATAATCAATGCTTCTCATGACATCAGCAAACACAGAGAATACCTCTACATGATGAATATAACTGTATCATCTCCCAACCACGGGTTCTCTTGCTGTTTGCACTATAACTAACACAACTACAGCAACCAGAGAAAATCTGATATTAAAAATTAAACGGTCAAGAGCCCAACTAAAATAAACACGATCACCATAATGGTGACTATTATTACCAATAAAACATCAACGTAATGCTGTTTGTGGAGTTGTTTAATCCTCCTCTGCTGAGATCTTCAGAGATTTAATGTCTTCTTTTATCTTCAGTTGATTTCATCTAAAGCTGTGGCTGAAGTCAGTTGTAGTTCTTGTGTTTCTCTGTCCTTCAGGGATTCTTCTTGTTATCATCAGGGCCTGTATTAATCAAGTTTCTCAAAGTGCCATTTTAGTCTTAAGTGCTGAGAATTCATGAAATGTACTACTTTCAAACTTAAGTATAAAAGCAAGTTATCAAATGTCTTAAAGCTAAGAATCACTCTTACTCTCCCAGTTCTTTAAGACAGCTCGAGAGGTCTCTCAAGTGGTTAGGAGTGGCCAGTAGGGGCTTGTGATGGCACTGAGGAGACAGAGACATGCGCTAATCTTTTTAGAAGAGGAAGAATGTTTTTGAAATGTTTGACAATGAGCAGTTAATCAAATATTTGGTATTGTTTGGACAGAGCAGGCATCATCTTTGTCAGTGCTGGATAATGTTGGGCTGAACTTGCCTTTTATAACGTTTCTGTTATAAACGGCTTGCTGTTCGAGGCTATATATAGGCAGGTCAGTTAACAGCACACCAGTTTAAAAATTGTAATTAAGACATGGTGGAAAACGTGTTCATCTTTCATTTCAAATGTGTATATTATAATGTATTGTCTTGAAAATTATTTGTTGTCAAATGTATGTTGAATGTATACTCCTCTTAGGAATTTCACCATTCAATTTGAATTTATCTGAGAATATTCTTAAATAAGGATATCTATTCAATGATTGGTTCATGCCTATGACATCATCCAAAATCCTGTTTGTGGCACAGCAAAGTGTCGTAAATCATCTCAAAGACTGACCATATAAGATTTAGTCCTACACTTCACTTAAAGTATGATTGAGATGCTTGATAACTAACTTTTAAGCACAGCTTTGAGTCAAGAATCTTTTTATTCTTAAGTCAATTCTTAGCAGTGTTCTTGTGAGTAATTCTCAGACGCTTGATAAATACCAGCCCTGGTGTCTTCAATAACGCTCAGTCATCGCTCAGTCACTTAATTATCTCATTAACTCAATTAACATAAACTGATGCAGTGTTACATTTATCAGCCTGTAGTGTGCACACTGAGCAGTGTTCATTTCATCTGGGCTAACCCGTGTGGAGCCTCCATGGAAACTGAGGACAAAACTGGCTGTTAGAGTCCAGGTCAAACCCATCTGGCTCCTCATGGCTGTGCTGGCTGGGTGGCCAGAGCAGGAGGAACTGCTCAATGAATGGCTCTGACAATTTTATTTTTCTCAGCCAAACTGACTAAATGTCAGCGGTGGAAAGTCCAGGTTCAGAAAATAAAAAGTCCTGCTCTGTATTTTGTACTGAACACCTGGATTTGCTAATAGCACAGTTTTTCAGACAGGAGGTAGAATTAATTAGTGAAGTCAGCTGACTGAGTTCATGAGTGGAATAAAAATATGGCAGGGCTTCTACTCTCTGACCCCTTGGCCCGTATTTATCAAGCGTCTGAGAATTACTCACAAGAACACTGCTAAGAATTGACTTAAGAGTAAAAAACTTCTTGGCTCAAAGCTGTGCTTAAAAGTTAGTTATCAAGCATCTTAATCATACTTTAAGTGAAGTGTAGGACTAAATCTTAAGTGTCAGTCTTAGAGATGATTTACGACACTTTGCTGTGCCACAAACAGGATTTTGGATGATGTCATAGGCATGAACCAATCACTGAATAGATATCCTTATTTAAGAATATTCTCAGATAAATTCAAATTGAATGGTGAAATTCCTAAGAGGAGTATACATTCAACACACATTTGACAACAAATATTTTTCAAGACAATACATTATAATATACACATTTGAAATGAAAGATGAACACGTTTTCCACCATGTCTTAATTACAATTTTTAAACTGGTGTGCTGTTAACTGACCTGCCTATATATAGCCTAGATTTGTGGATATAATCAGTCACTATGGATTCTAAAAGAAAACCGAACTGGCAGGAGGAAGAAGTGATACTGCTTGCTGAATTAGTCGAACAGCGGAAGCATGTTATAAAAGTCAAGTTCAGCCCAACATTATCCAGCGCTGACAAAGATGATGCCTGATCTGTCCAAACGATACCGTTTGATTAACTGCTCATTGTCAAACAGACAATGCTAGAGGCGTACGTTGAAAAGACGTCCACTGAGGAGCCAGAATGAAAGTTTTTATGACGTCTGTTTTTGACGTGTTCTGCATGTCCGATATAGACGTTCATGGAACCTCAAGGTTTAAAACTAGTAATGTGCTCATTGTGGACATATTTAAAATTTTTGTAATTGCAAAGCAACTCTCAGACAGTGTGTGTTTGTCCAGAAATCATGAAAATAAAAGAAACTTAGCTCACACCTTTAGACACTTTAGACACTTTAGCATCTGTAATTCACACATCTTTGGATCGTGAGAGAATCGTGGGATTCAATCCAGGATCTTCTTGCTGTGAGAAGACAGTGTTTCCCACTGAGACACTGGTGCTGCCCTTAATCACAGACATAAGACACACTTTGACTATTTCTGTCAGACGTCTACAGAAGCTCTTACTGAGAATTAACAGAGCTTTAGATGTTGATGTTGATGGTTAATTTGAAGTCACCATTGTGGTGGGAAGCGTTTGCTTTAGTTGGGCTCTTGGTCCCCGTATTTGTGTTAGCTTCTCTTTGGCTGCTGTAACTGTGTATGTGTTAAACACAATAGTTGTGGCTGAGAAAGCAAAGATAAAGTGACTTCAGGTGTTGTCAGCTCCTTGTTGATGACTAAATCATCAGAAGTCTAGAATCTGATGTTGTGCTTTTGAGTTTTGTGTTCTTGCTTGGCAAATAATCATTTGTTTATAACCACATTAACCTTGTAAATCCACTGTATCGGGACTAATAGCAATAAAATAATCACTTATCCTGAAAGATGATAAAACAGCATGTGCACATTGTTTTGAGAAAATATTTCACATAGTCACACACAGACATCAAGATTTTGCATATGATTCACAACAACGGTGACAATCAAAACAAAAAAAGCTTCATGCTGCAATGCATGATGGGTAGCTTCATAGTACAAATCTCAAACTTGATTGTCACCGTTGTTGTGAAGCATAGGCATAATCTTGATGTCTGTGTGTGACTATAAGAAATAAGACTATAAGACTATTAAGACTATATGACTATAAGACTATTTCTCAAAACATTTTGTGCACATGCTGTTTTGTCATCTTTGAGGATAAGTGATCATGTTAATGCTATTGGTGCCAATGCAGTAGATACACATGGTTACAGTTGCTATAAACAAATGACTATTATTCCAAACAAGCACACAAAACTTAAAACTCAACATTAGCTGCTTGCTTTCTGATGATTTAATCACCAACAAGGCGCTGACAACACCTGATGTCACTTTATCTTTGCTTTCTCAGCCACAACTATTGTGTTTCACACACACACACACAAACACAGTTATAACATCTAAAGAAAAGCTAACTCAAATACGGGGACCAAGACCCCAACTAAAGCAAACACTTCCCACCACAATGGTGACTTCAAATTAACCATAAACATCAACATGTAAAGCTCTGTTAATTCTCAGTAAGAGCTTCTGTAGACGTCTGACAGAAATAGTCAAAGTGTGTCTTATGTCTGTGATTAAGGGCAGCACCAGTGTCTCAGTGGGAAACACTGTCTCCTCACAGCAAGAAGATCCTGGATTGAATCCCACGATTCTCTCACCATCCAAAGATGTGTGAATTACAGATGCTAAGTTGTCTAAAGTGTCTAAAGGTGTGAGCTAAGTTTCTTTTATTTTCATGATTTCTGGACAAACACACACTGTCTGTGAGTTGCTTTTCAATTACAAATGGGAAATATGTCCACAATGAGCACATTTGAACTAGTTTTTAACCCTGAGGTTCCATGAACGTCTATATCGGACGTGCAGAACACGTCAAAAACAGACGTCATAAAAACTTTCATTCTGGCTCCTCAGTGGACGTCTTTTCAACGTACGCCTCTAGAGGCAAAGACATTGAAAAGACGCCTTTTGGACATAACTTTGCTCAGTGGGTAAGATTGAAAGTAGTTGTAAATTGAATGAATCCTTAGCACTTAAGACTAAAATGGCACTTTAAGAAGCTTGATAAATACGGGCCGTGGACTTAACACTTCTGTTGTTTGGCAATAAATAAGATGAGTAAAAATCATGGAGTGATCAAAACAAAAGAAGCCATGAACAAAAATTGTCATGAAGAAAAATGTTTGTCTAAACTCATCACTGACTAAACATGTTAATACATAATATTCACTAACAATACTTTCTTGCCACAGATCAGACATTCTGAATTCTGATTATTAAATACATTCTATGGGAAAAAAATATATATGTTTGTGTGAACATGTTAAGACTTTTGTTGTATCTCTTTACAGTGAGTGATCTGAGGATCGTTCTTCTGGGTAAAAGTGGATCAGGAAAAAGTGCGACAGGAAACACCATCCTGGGCAAAAAGGCATTTGAAGATGTTGATTTTATCAAATCAGGCAGTAAATTGTGTGAGAAACAGGAAGGAGTGGTGGGTGGAAAGACCATCTCTGTAATTGACACTCCAGGACTGTTTAATACAGCTGTGACAAAAGAGCAACTGATGGCTGAAATACAAAAGTGTGTATTAATATCTGCTCCTGGTCCTCATGTGTTTCTGCTGGTGCTCAAACTGGGTGTGAGATTCACAAAAGAGGAGAGAGACACTGTGAAATGGATTCAGGAGAACTTTGGAGACGAGGCTTTGTGCCGTACCATCATTCTGTTCACTCACAATGATCAGCTGAAGGGAAAAACTTTGGAAGAGTACATCAATAAAAGCAACTATTTAATTGAAATTGTTGAGAGCTGTGGTGGCAGATATCACTCATTCAACAATGAGGACAGAAACAGTCAAGATCAGGTCAAAGAACTGCTGAACAAGATTGATGAAATGATGGAGGGAAATGAAATGAGCCATTACACTCTTGAGATGTTTAAAACAACTTCAAAAAAAAAGGAGGGAAAAAAGGCAAAGATTGCATGTGGCATTGCAGTGCTAGGAATTGGAATACTAGGAACAGCGAAAATAGCAGGAATGATAGCAACAGCAATTTCAGGCAGTGCAGCAGAAGCAGCTGTGGAAACCGCAGTAGCAGCCACAAGAGAAGCAGCAGAAGCTGTAGAAGTTTTCGCTGCTATAGAAAAATCTGTAGAAACTCTAAAAAAAGCAGTAGAAACAGTAGTAGAAGCTGCTACAGATAAATCAGTGGCAGTTATAAGAGAAGAAGCAAGAGAAGCAATGAAGACAGTTGCTGAAAAAGCAGCCAAGACCGCAGCAGAAGCAGCTGTAGAAAAAGTGTTCGAGGCCACAGGAAAAGCAGTGCAGACATCAGCAACAGGAACAGGATTAGCAGCACAAGGAGTAGTTACAGGTCTGGCAGCGACAGCATTAGCAGGAGCAGCAAGAGCTGCAGCAGCTGCAGGGAAAGTAGCCACATCTGGAAGAGTATCTGCAGTAGCTGCATTAGCAGCAGCATTTGGAGGAGCAGCTGTTACATTCATATCAGCACTGAAATGGTAAAAGGGTAGTTTGTCAGGTACTTACAACTCTTTAAATTTTAGATATGAATTGTTCTTATTTGAGTGGGATTTTTCACATTGAACACTACCCAGCACAATACGTCAATGTGACATCTGGAAGACGTTGGATTTTGTTTGAAAATGAAAATCGGGTTTATGGTATTGATGGTCACCATAAAAAAGGGTGAAATGTATGGCAGCACATTAAATCTCTGAAGATCTCAGCAGAGGAGGATTAAACAACTCCACAAACAGCATTACCAGCTTCACACATTACTAACCAGACTGACTTTATTTCTGTCAGACGTCTACAGAAGCTCTTATTGAGAATTAACAGAGGTTTAGATGTTGATGTTTTATTGAAAATAATAGTTTAGTTTGACGTCATCATTCTGGTGAGCAGTGTTTGAACTCCAACTAATCCAACGTCTTTCTGACGTCACATTGACATGCTGTGCCTGCTGGGTAAGTTATGCATTTATGGCTTATACTGTTGAATCAAAATACAAGTGCATAAATAATTCTTCAAATAATTTTGATGAGAAATTAGTTCTTAAGTTTTTTATCAAGTGTGATGTTGGGCTCTATTGCAAAAAACAAATCTTGATGTTTTACTCTTGAACACTGATACACATTTAATTTAGTAACGCTTTGTATACTGCGTTTGTATTTCTTTTTGTAAACTGAAAAAACAAAAAAAACATGACATTTTTCTTATCTGTTTTGATTTTGTTCTCTCAGCTTTCTGCCACTTAATTGTCCTTCTATATATACATGTCCACTTTACACCTGTAGATCCTCAATACATTTTTCTTTTTTTCAGAATTTCATGTACTGCATAATCAATTTCACAAGACAACTGCAGTTAATTTCTGTCTTTTATTTTAAAGTTACACTGTAAAACTTTGCTGTGAAAAAAGGACAAATTCTGACAGTAATATACCATTTTCCATTAAAAAAGCAATATAAAACAATGTATTCTAGGTAATATTTGTCATTTTCAAGAAAACAGTCTACACTCTCAGAAAAAAAGGTACAGTAGAGTTACAATTTTGTTCACTTTTTGTTTTTGTTTTGACTGTACAGGAATATACTGTGAATTTACATTTCTCAAAGTCGGTACTCAGAGGCTGTGACCAAAAATCACACCCTATACCCTCATTCACTATTCCCTACAATAGATCACTACTATGGTCCACCCTACACTAGTGAGTGAAGAGAAGTGAGTGAATTCAGACACTGATTAACACCCGACAAGCAGAATTACAGAAGAAACAAGAGAAGAGACGAGCAGAAACACAAGAACTACAACTGACTACAAGTGTGAAACAAGTTTGACATAACTTCTTTCATACACGTACAAAATTTCTTGTTGAGAATTAACAGAAGTTTAGATGTTGATGTTTTATTAAAATAATAAAGTTTGCTTTAGTTGGGCATTTGACACTTTAGTTTAGACAAACATTAGACCTACATAAATACCTAAACCTAACATTAGATTTTCTCTGACTGATTGGCTTTTTCTTGCCAGTTTGTTACTAAGATTTTATTATTAGGACTAAAAAAGAACTTAAATTATACATATACTACAACTGTGAAACAACTAATTTATCATTATGAAGAACATTTACACCACACACAAAAAAGATCAATTGCATTGTTTATACACACACAGATATAAAAAATCTGCATATGAATTGGAACCACCTTGTTTTAGGTGCCTTTAACTACTATGTATTAACATTTAAATTAATCATTTGATATCAGTGATTGAATCATTATACTTACATTATAAATATGACCTGCATGGAATTACATCTGTAATTAATGTCTGTAATAACATGTATAATCACACTGTTGACACTTCCCTTACACATAAACCTACCCTTAAAATTACCCATACCGCAACACCTGTTCCTACACTTAAAGGTTTAGTTCACCCAAAAATGAAAATTCTGTCATTAATTGCTGTTCGACACCCGTAAGACCTTTGGTCATCTTCGGAACATAAATTAAGATATTTGTGTTGAAATCCGATGGCTCAACAAGGACTCCATTGGCAAAATGTATTTTGCACTCACAAGACCCATAAAAGGTACTAAAGACGTTGTTACAAAGTCCATCCCACTACAGTGGTTCTACAATAATTTTATGAAGTGACGAGAATTAGTTTTTGTGTGCAAAAAAAACTAAATAACGACTTGAATAGTGATGACCGATTTCAAAACACTGCATCATGAAGCTTTGAAGCGTTATGAATCAGCGAGTCGATTCAGCAGTTTGGATCGCCAATCGATAAGCTGATTCATAATGCTCAAAAGCTTCATGATGCAGTGTTTTGAAATCTGTCATCACTATACAAGTCGTTATTTAGTTTTTTTGGCGCACAAAAACTATTCTGTACCACTGTAGTGAGGTTGACTTTGTAACGAAATCTTTAGTACCTTTTATGGGTCTTGTGAGTACAAAATACATTGCTGCCAATGGAGGCCTTGCAGAGCCATTGGATTTCAACACAAATATCTTAATTTGTGTTCCGAAGATGAACGGAGGTCGAACAGCATGAGGGTAAGTCAGTAATGACAGAATTTTCATTTGTGGGTGAACTAACCCTTTAACCCCTTAACTGTCACTGTTTCCCAGTAAGCACAGCGATGTAGGCTCCACATGGGTTAGCCCAGATGAAATGAACACTGCTCAGTGTGCACACTACAGACTGTTAAGTGTAAAACTGAATCAGTGTTGGAGTTAATGAGATAATTAAGTGATGATTGAGCGTTATTGAAGACACCTGATGATAATGAGCAGATTCACCGAAGGAATGAGAAACAAGAACTGCAACTGACTTCAGCCACAGCTTTAGATGAAATCAACTGAAGATAAAAGAAGACATTAAATATCTGAAGATCTCAGCAGAGGAGGATTAAACAACTCCACAAACAGTCTGTCTGCTGTCACTGTTTATTACGATGGGAACGGCAAGAGAAAATTGATGTTGACAAGTTGATGGCAGATGATGTTGGCTTGTTGTTGATGGTACAGTTGTTATCATCATATAGTGCCTTATTGGCTGATCTCCTGAGAGTCATTGATTATAGTAGCCTTGTGACTTTACAGCAGGAGATCCAGCAGTGTTTTCATCAGATAAACTGAATTATTTCTAAAATGTGTACACAAGTTTTGTTCTCCAGTTTAATCTATTCTCACACAGACATCAAGAATCAGGCTATGAATCTCAACAATGGTGACTTGCTTCATGCAAAACTCATCCATGGCTCCCAGAATGCATTGTGGCATGAAGCATGTCAACATTGTTGTCAACACAGTGCGCCACTTATTCCAACCAAAATTCAACGTCTGTCTGACGTTGACGCTTGATGTCAAACAAACGTTGGGTTTAGACGTGAACTCGACTTTGATTTTCAACCAAAATATTACGTCTGACTGACGTTGGATTAGTTGGAGTCCAACGTCTTCCTGACGTCTTCCTTCCTGCCTGCTGGGATATAGTTTTGATGCAGCTTGTGATTCTGGGATAGACTGCCCATGTGCTTAACAATAAGCTTGATATAATTGATATACATTTAACTTACTTCCTACATTGAACTTAAATATACTATGCGTAATATCAACAAAGTACTGAACTCTGCCTTGGTTACCTCAGAACTCTCTGACAGCAAATGCAACACTTTTTTACTTACAAATGATACAAGGCTCAGTCCTTGCACCTGTTCAATTTGTATATGCTCCCAATAGTAAAGAAAACAACCAAGGCAACCCCCCCCCCCCCATAACTATCTAGCTCTATTGTCAAACAACTACAACTGCATAGCCACATATGCCAGTACATTGATGAAATGAACAATTGGATGTTTTGTAATGTCCTTCAGTTAAATGGAGACACAATAGAAGTCATGGCAATATTGTTGGCTTCATAGAAAATACAATACAGATCTCAAATTATTTTGTTGGTATATCCACTTTTGTCAATTTGCGTACAGTTTGTTTGAATGCTAATTTCTTTACATGCCCATGCCAAGTTTGATTTATTTGCATTTGGCTTTCTTTCCAGTACATTTGTTATTTTGTTAATAATAATCAGGAGTACGCCCTATATCACAATGTATTTATATCCACTAACGTAAGCAAGGTTTTGTCTAAAGCAAGGTTTTGTCTAACGTAAGCAAGGTTTTGTCTAACGTAAGCAAGGTTTTGTCTAAAGCAAGGTTTTGTCTAAAGCAAGGTTTTGTCTAACGTAAGCAAGGTTTTGTCTAACGTAAGCAAGGTTTTGTCTAAAGCAAGGTTTTGTCTAACGTAAGCAAGGTTTTGTCTTGTGGGTGGAACACAGCTGTCAGTGAATTGTTTTCATAATTACTGACCATCCCTGTGGGAAAGAGTTTCAGAATGTTGTGAAAGGGTTTATGGATATGGAGTCATTGTTAATTCTAATTCATTATGATAATTATATGATAAAATGAATGCTGCTGAACTGCCATTCTCAAACCAATTTTAGGTTCAGTTACTCAATAAGTAGAAAGGTCTTTCTTTTTTATTTCACTTAGATCCTCTTGTTCTTCTCAAGTCAATCTTTTGGTTTGACACACCAAATGTACATAGCAAATACCTTGATTGTCAGATTCATTTGTGTTTTTTATCAATAATTGCTGCTCTTTGGCTCTTTTAAATATGAACAAATTAATTAACCCACTGAGCAAAGTTATGTCCAAAAGACGTCTTTTCAACGTCTTTGCCACTAGAGGCGTACGTAGAAAAGACGTCCACTGAGGAGCCAGAATGAAAGTTTTTATGACGTCTGTTTTTGACGTGTTCTGCACGTCCGATATAGACGTTCATGGAACCTCAAGGTTAAAAACTAGTAATGTGCTCATTGTGGACATATTTCCCATTTGTAATTGCAAAGCAACTCACAGACAGTGTGTGTTTGTCCAGAAATCATGAAACTAAAAGAAACTTCGCTCACACCTTTAGACACTTTAGACAACTTAGCATCTGTAATTCACACATCTTTAGATCGTGAGAGAATCGTGGGATTCAATCCAGGATCTTTTTGCTGTGAGGAGACGGTGTTTCCCACTGAGACACTGGTGCTGCCCTTAATCACAGACATAAGACACACTTTGACTATTTCTGTCAGACGTCTACAGAAGCTCTTACTGAGAATTAACAGAGGTTTAGATGTTGATGTTTATGGTTAATTTGAAGTCACCATTGTGGTGGGAAGCGTTTGCTTTAGTTGGGCTCTTGGTCCCTGTACTTAAGTTAGCTTTCCTTTGGCTGCTGTAACTGTGTGTGAGAAACACAATAGTTGTGGCTGAGAAAGTTGATGACTATATCATCAGATAGCAAGCATCTGATGTTGTGCCTGTGAGTTTTGCGTGTGTTGTTTCTTTTTAATATTTTATTATTTCCACTATAAGCTTGCGAAAACAGTACTGGCACCAATAGCATCAAAATGATCACTTGTCTTGAAGGATGATAAAACAGTATGTGCACACAATGTTTTGAGCAAATATTTCACATAGTCACACACAGACATCAAGATTTTGCCTATGCTTCACAACAACGGTGACAATCAAAACAAAAAAGCTTCATGCTGCAATGCATGATGGGTAGCTTCATAGTACAAAACTCATGCTTGATTGTCACCGTTTTTGTGAATCATATGCAAAATCTTGATGTCTGTTTGTGACCATATGAACTATTTGCTCAAAACATTGTGTGCACATACCGTTTTATCATCCCTCAGGACAAATGATCAATTTGATGCTATTGATGCCAGTACGTTACATTCACAAGTTAGTTTGCCAAACAAGCACACAAAACTTAAAAAAAAAAAAAACATCAAATGATCACTTTCCAAAAGTTTAGTCATCAACAAGGAGCTGACAGCACCTGATGTCGCTTTGTCTTTGCTTTCTCAGCCACAACTATTGTGTTTCACACACACAGTTACAGCAGACAAAGAAAAGCTAACTCAAGTATAGGGACCAAGAGCCCAACTAAAGCAAACGCTTCCCACCACAATGGTGACTTCAAATGAAACAAACATCAACATCTAAACCTCTGTTAATTCTCAGTAAGAGCTTCTGTAGACGTCTGACAGAAATAGTCAAAGTGTGTGTTATGTCTGTGATTAAGGGCAGCACCAGTGTCTCAGTGGGAAACACTGTCTCCTCACAGCAAGAAGATCCTGGATTGAATCCCACGATTCTCTCACGATCCAAAGCTGTGTGAATTACAGATGCTAAGTTGTCTAAAGTGTCTAAAGGTGTGAGCTAAGTTTCTTTTATTTTCATGATTTCTGGACAAACACACACTGTCTGTGAGTTGCTTTGCAATTACAAATGGGAAATATGTCCACAATGAGCACATTACTAGTTTTAAACCTTGAGGTTCCATGAACGTCTATATCGGACGTGCAGAACACGTCAAAAACAGACGTCATAAAAACTTTCATTCTGGCTCCTCAGTGGACGTCTTTTCAACGTACGCCTCTAGTGGCAAAGACGTTGAAAAGACGTCTTTTGGACATAACTTGGCTCAGTGGGAACTCTTTTCTATAACAACAAAACAAACAAAATGTAACTTTGTCATGTCTGCAATTTAGCATTTAAAGTACTTGTTTCATCAAAAAACGTCTCGGTTACGTATGTAACCCTCGTTCCCTGAGGAGGGAACGGAGACGTACGTTAGTGACTAACGAATGGGGGTTTCGCCTAGAAGCCAATTACCTTCGACGTGTTTAACAGCGCCCAATGGCGTGCCAATGCCATGGGCATGCGGAATTTGCATGCGTAACTCCGCACCACCGCGTGGGTATATAAGGAAGTACGCTGGCAACATCGCATTATGTATCTGCTGCGGAGCCAAGATCTGAACTCCACGTTCCAGCAGCACAGCTGACGTGGCTGAGGAACGTACGTCTCCGTTCCCTCCTCAGGGAACGAGGGTTACATACATAACCGAGACGTTCCCTTTCGTTCAGTCACTACGAAGTACGTTAGTGACTAACGAATGGGGGTTCCAATATAACCGCGCCACTCAGCTGTCGTCCAGTGCCCTGCGTAAGTGTGAGATCCCGCCACTTAAGGCCGTAGGACTCCCACTTATCACAGGATTACCAAGGTACACTGCGAAGCATATCCCAGTGAGGGAATGCCAAAGATGCCTACCCGTATGGAGGACTTAGATAGTACACATATGACCCGCTGTGGGCTGCATATGGGAAACTCTAGGGTACCAGCCGAAGGTGGATTTTTAACCCTAGGGGTGGCAGGGGCTTGCCAAGGGAAAGACACCTGCTCACTGAGGAGGCTTACGGTGGAAATACTCGTGTGGGGGTCGCCGGAGGGAACCATGCACACGGGGCACCTGGCCGGACATGAGGGTCTGGGCTCGAAAGGGCAGACTGAACTGATGTCGGCGTCAACAGTGCTGGAGGAGCTCAGGGCTCTCGGGGAGCTCACCTGAGGAAAATATCGCACGTATCCAGTCCGTGGAGTGGAGTGGCGAGCAAGCGAAGACACCAGAGCCTGGCCCATTACCGGCCCCTCGGGGGGGCGAGTACATAGTCGGACACTGGCTCCACTCGGAGATTGTAAAATCTGGCGAATGTGTTGGGTGTCGCCCAGCCTGCAGCTCTGCAGATGTCTGTTAGCGAGGCGCCATGCGCTAGAGCCCAAGAGGAGGCCACACTCCGGGTGGAGTGTGCCCTCACACCAAGAAGACATGGTCGACCTTGCTGCTGGTAAGCCAAAACAATGGTGTCCACTATCCAGTGTGACAACCTTTGCTTTGAGAGAGCTCTTCCCTTCCGCTCTCCACCATAACAGACAAAGAGCTGTTCTGAGGTCCTGAAACACTGCGTTATGTCTACGTAAGTGCGGAGAGCGCGTACTGGACAGAGCAATGCCAAGGCTGGGTCTGCCTCCTCCAAAGGCAGCGCTTGCAGGTTCACTACCTGATCTCTGAAGGGAGTGGTAGGAACCTTGGGCACATATCCAGGCCGGGGTCTCAAGGTCACGTGAGAGTTAGCCGGATCGAAATCTAGGCACGCTTCGTCAACCGAAAATGCCTGTAGGTCCCCGACCCTCTTAAGAGAGGCCAATGCGGTCAGCAGAGCCGTCTTCATCGACAGAAACTTAATATCAACCGACCGCAAAGGCTCAAAGGGAGGCCTCTGCAGAGCACTTAGGACTACTGAGAGGTCCCAAGAGGGAACGAGAGGAGGGCAAGGAGGATTCAGTCTCCTCGCCCCCCTCAGGAACCTAATGATCAGGTCGTGCTGACTTACCTTCTTGTTCTCCAAGAGATCGTGGTGGGCAGATATAGCGGCCACATAAACTTTGAGGGTGGAGAGAGACAGCCCCTCTTGGAGAAACTCAAGCACGGACCCGATCGGGCATTTCCAGGGGTCTTCTTGGCGGGAAGAGACCAGGTGAAGAAGAGGTTCCACTTCAACGCATAGAGGTGTCGTGTAGACTCTGCCCTAGCGGAAGTGATGGTAGCGGCCACCGTAGGTGGCAGGCCACTCAAACCTGCCGCGTCCCGTCCAGAAGCCACACGTGGAGCTTCCCGAGCGCTGGACGCGGGTGCCATAGAGTGCCCCGTCTCTGAGAGAGGAGGTCCGGTCTCAGAGGAATAGGCCAGGGAGGGGCTGTCGCAAGGAGTAGCAGTTCTGAGAACCAGGTCTGGCCGTGCCAATTCGGGGCGACCAACATGACCTGCTCCTTGTCCTCCCTGATCTTAAACAGTACTCGTGCGAGAAGGCTCACTGTGGGAAACGCATATAAGCGTGGGCCCTGGGGCCAGCTGTGCGCCAGTGCATCCGTGCCGAGCGTGCCCTCGGTCAGGGAATAGTACAGGCTGCAATGGGAAGAGTCTTGGGAGGCAAACAGATCTACCTGCGCGTCGCCGAACTGTTCCCAAATCAGCTGGACCGTCTGGGGACGGAGTCTCCATTCTCCAGGAAGTGGCTGAATCCGGGAGAGCTCGTCGGCTGCACGGTTCAGGACTCCCGGGATGTGGATAGCAGGGGGAAGGGACCTCAGGTGCTTCTGACTCCATAAAACGAGATGGCGGGCGAGTTGAGACATACGGCGGGAGCGTAGACCGCCCTGGTGGTTGATGTACGCTACAGTGGCCGTGTTGTCTGTCCGGACAAGTACGTGTTGACCCCTCAGCAATGCTCGGAAGCGGTGCAGGGCGAACCGTACTGCCAGCAACTCGAGGCAATTGACATGCAGGAGGCGCTGGGGTCCTGTCCAGGAGCCCGCGGCTGCTTGTCCATTGCACATGGCACCCCAGCCCGTGGCGGAGGTATCTGTTGATACAATAACATGCCTGGAAACTCGTTCTAAGGACACGCCGGCCCGTAGAAAACTGAGGTTCGACCACGGAGTGAGTGTCTGTAAGCAGGCCCGGGTTATTTGGACCCGGAGCGTGCCAGACCGCCATGCCCATCTCGGGACTCGATCGCGAAGCCAGTGCTGAAGCGGTCTCATATGTAGCAATCCGAGCTGCGTTACCGCGGCTGCAGATGCCATATGCCCCAGGAGCCTCTGAAAATGTTTCAGTGGAACCGCACTCTTGCTCTCGATTTGACGGAGGCAAATCAGCAGAGACTGCGCGCGCTCGCTCGTAAGCTGTGCACACATGGCGACGAGTCAATCTCCATACCGAGAAAAGAGATCCTCTGCACGGGGCAGAGTTTGCTCTTCTCCCAGTTGACCCGAAGGCCCAGACAGGCTAAGTGGTGGAGAACCAGATCTCTGTGTTCGCAAACCTGCTCTCGAGAGTGACTCAGTATGAGCCAGTCGTCGAGGTAGTTCAGGATGCGAACCCCGTGCTGCCGTAGGGGCGCAAGGGCTGCCTCGGCAAACTTCGTAAAGACGCGAGGGGACAGAGATAGCCCGAATGGGAGGACCGCGTACTGGTATGCCCGCCCCTCGAAAGCAAACCGTAGGAACGGTCTGTGTCGAGGTAGGATGGAGACATGAAAGTAGGCGTCCTTCAGGTCGATCGCTGCAAACCAATCGCCGGGACGAACGCCTTCAAAAAGGCGTTTCGCTGTCAACATCTTGAACGGAAACTTGTGAAGGTAACGGTTCAAGATGCGCAGGTCCAGGATTGGTCTCAACCCACCGGTCTTTTTGGGTACAATGAAGTAGGGGCTGTAAAACCCGGACTTCATCTCGGCTGGAGGGACAGGTTCGATCGCACCCTTCGCCAGTAGGGTGGCAACCTCCGCTCTCATGACAGGGGCATTGGCCCCGACCATAGTAAAGCGGACTCCCCGGAAACAGGGAGGAACCTGCGCGAACTGAATCGCGTAGCCGCGCCTTACTGTCTTCGCGACCCAGCGGGACAGTCCTGGAATCTGAAGCCAGGCTCCCAGGAACTGCACCAGCGGGGTCATTCGGACTGCAGACGTACCCGGTGTGGGGCAGCGATGCAGCGTTACCGACCCGGACAAGGGAGGCTGTGGGGCGTCCCGGTGTGGGGGTGCGGTTAACGGCTGCGTCCTGACAGAGGAGACCAGGGAAGGACGCGTGTTCCACTGGGGTCTGCTCTGCCAGGGGGCTGGCGACAGAGTGGGATGCGAGTGGCGGGACCCGTGGGTGGCGCGCACTGACATCACCGGACTCTGGGGGCTCAGGGATGGGAGTGTTAATTTTTTCTTTGACCAAATTAGGGTGCTGCTGACCCGGGGGCCAGCAGCTAAACAAAGTATTCTCCCCTGGCCCTCCACCGGGGGAAGGAGTGGTCCTGCTACCATCTCCTCGAAAGAATTTCCCATCCCTGAGCCGTCCGTCTCAGGAGCGCCGCTTGGCCTGGCGTTTAGCGGGGCACGGGGCGGCCTGAGGGGACTTGGACGCCTTCCTACGGCTTCCTCCGATACCCGGCCCGGGTGAAGGCTGCTGCTTGGACCGGGTGGGAGGGGCGGGAGCCTTAGGAGGGCGTCCTCGGCGGCGAGCAGGCTGAGGCGACTGTGCCGGCGGCTGGGTGGAAGCAGCAGCTGGCCGCCGGGGCAGTACATGTTTTAGAGCCTCAGTCTGCTTATGTGCGGTTGAAAACTGTTGGGCGAAGTTTTCAACCGCTCCGCCGAAGAGGCCAGCCTGGGATACGGGGGCATCGAGGAAGCGTGTTCGTTCGGTGTCCCGCATATCAGCCAGGTTTAGCCACAAATGTCGCTCCTGGACCACATTTGTGGACATCACTTGACCCAGGGAGCGTGCGGTCACCTTCGTCGCCCGGAGAGCGAGGTCGGTGGCGGCACGCAGCTCATTTAAGAGCCCTGGATCAACTCCACCCTCGTGCATGTCCTTGAGGATCCTGGCCTGGTAGACCTGAAGGATCGCCATGGCATGCAAAGAGGCAGCAGCCTGCCCCGCAGCTCTGTGCGATTTCGCCACCAAGGTTGATGTGAATCGACAGGCTTTGGAGGGGTGCTTAGGATCGCCACGCCAGGTCGAAGCGCTCTGAGGACACAGTTGCATCGCAACAGAACGTTCAACCTGGGGGACCCCAGTGTACCCTTTGGCCGCGGCCCCATCAAGGATGGAGAAGGCGGAGGAGATTGTAGACCGGTCACGGGAAGACAACGGGGACTTCCAGGACCAGGCAATCTTCTCATGCAGCTCGGGAAAGAAAGGTATTGAGGGCGGGGACTGACGTGAGTCAGCGCGGGCTCCCAAAAACCAATCATCGAGCCGCGAGCGTTCGGGACAGAGCGGAGGGTTCCACTCTATCCCTAAACTCGCGGCTGCCCGAGACAGCATGGCTGTCAGCTCTGGGTCCGACTCGGGCAATGCTGGCGCGCCCGAAGGCGGCAGCACAGCCGAGTCATCATCCTCAGAGGACTCGAGCCCACCTTGTGATGCGGTGACCGACATCGCATCATCCTCTGGAGCGCCAAACGAAATGCGCGGGGGAGCCGGAGCTGGCCCCGCGATTTCAGCCTGAACGCTCACTGGTTGCGGAACGCTAGAGGGGGGTGTGGCCCGAGGCATGAGCGTCGGGGCTTTGTTCCACACCGTAACCCTCAGGTCACCCTGACCACCAGCCGAAGTACCGACCACGGGGGGTGCGGTAGATCTGGGTGTGGTTGAGGGGACTCTCACTTCAGTACGAAGATCCTTGAGTCTCGACCGCAGAACCGCGATGGTCATGTTCCCACAGTGGGAACATGACTCATCCACAAACGCTGCTTGAGCATGCTGAACGCCCAAGCACACCAAGCAGAGATCGTGCCCATCAAAGGAAGTCAACGACCGGCCACACCCAGAAGTACACGGGCGAGACATCCTGAAAAGGACGTGCCACGTGTAAGCTCTTTTAGGAGAGGAAAGCTTCGCAGAGACGCCGAAGCGCCCAGGGACCACACACCAGCTGTCAGACGGACCACTGCGCAGATCAGCAGGCAGGCAGTATGCGATCACTGGAACGCGCCGTAGATCCAACGCCTCTGGAAAGCTGCTCGTCTTGAAGGCTTGACAAAGACTCAGTTGTAGGCTTGAAGGAGTGAAGAGATACTCTTGGCTCCAAAGCAGAAGCATAATGCGATGTTGCCAGCGTACTTCCTTATATACCCACGTGGTGGGGCAGAGTTACGCATGCAAATTCTGCATGCCCATGGCATTGGCACGCCATTGGGCGCTGTTAAACACCTCGAAGGTAATTGGCTTCTAGGCGAAACCCCCATTCGTTAGTCACTAACGTACGTCGTAGTGACTGAACGAAAGGGAACACAAACTACCAACAAAAAATGTAACAATGTTTGAATGATAATCACACCAAATTTCTATTGAAACTTAACATGGAAAAAATATATAAAAATAATTATTTATATTTTTGATTATGACATGGTTCCCTGTTAAAAATAAATTTTATAACAATTAATTTGTCAGAACATCTAGAAGGACTATTTTTTTAAATATTAAAAGAAATATAAACAAATTAAATATAATTAACCCCTTAACTGTCACTGTTTCCCAGTAAGCACAGCGATGTAGGCTCCACATGGGTTAGCCCAGATGAAATGAACACTGCTCAGTGTGCACACTACAGACTGTTAAGTGTAAAACTGAATTAGTTTATGTTAATGGAGTTAATGAAATAATTAAGAGATTAATTAAGTGATGACTGAGCATTATTGAAGACACCTGATGATAACAAGCAGAATCACTGAAGGACAGAGAAACACAAGAACTACAACTGACTTCAGCCACAGCTTTAGATGAAATCAACTGAAGATAAAAAAAGACATTAAATCTCTGAAGATCTCAGCAGAGGAGGATTAAACAACTCCACAATCAGCATTACCAGCTTCACACATTACTTACCAGACTGACTTTATTTCTGTCAGACGTCTACAGAAGCTCTTACACTCTAAAAAAAAAAAAAGGTTCTATATGGCACCAAAAATGGTTCTTAGCTCGTAATCATAGGGGAACCTTTTTCAGTGTTATATAGCACCAATTTTGGTTCTTCAGAGGTTCTTAACCGGTTAATTGACTAAGGTGCTATATAGCACCTCTGAAGAACCGCTGAAGAACCACTGAAGCACCAAAATTGGTGCTATATAGCACTAAAAAAGGTTCCCCTATGATTACGAACCTTTTTTTAAGAGTGTATTGAGGTTTAGATGTTGATGATTTATTGAAAATAATAGTTTTGTTTGAAGTCACTATTATGGTGATCAGTGTTGCTTTAGTTGGGCTCTTGAGCCTTGACTTGTTAGCATTAATTTTTCTCTGTCTGCTGTCACTGTTTATTACGATGGGAACGGCAAGAGAAAATTGATGTTGACAAGTTGATGGCAGATGATGTTGGCTTGTTATTGATGGTACAGTTGTTATCATCATATAGTGCCTTATTGGCTGATCTCCTGAGAGTCATTGATTATAGTAACCTTGTGACTTTACAGCAGAAGATCCAACAGTGTTTTCATCAGATAAACTGAATTATTTCTAAAATGTGTACACACTTTTTGTTCTCAAGTTTAGTTTATTCTCACACAGACATCAAGAATCAGGCTATGAATCTCAACAATGGTGACATGCTTCATGCAAAACTCATCCATGGCTCCCAGAATGCATTGTGGCATGAAGCATGTCAACATTGTTGTCAACACAGTGCGCCACTTATTCCAACCAAAATTCAACGTCTGTCTGACGTTGACGCTTGATGTCAAACAAACGTTGGGTTTAGACGTGAACTCGACTTTGATTTTCAACCAAAATATGACGTCTGACTGACGTTGGATTAGTTGGAGTCCAACGTCTTCCTGACGTCTTCCTTCCTGCCTGCTGGGATATAGTTTTGATGCAGCTTGTGATTCTGGGATAGACTGTCCATGTGCTTAACAATAAGCTTCTTAAAACTAGGTTTTTATGTTTTATAAGGAAAATGTTGTCAGGACATAAATTAATGTTTTGTTGTATTTGGAATTGAATTGAAATAAAACTGAAAATTGTATGAATGTACCTTTATTGTTTTTTTCTTAATTTTCTAATTTAAATGAAAAAAATAAAGCAATTGATATACATTTAACTTACTTACTACATTGAACTTAAATATACTATGCGTAATATCAACAAAGTACTGAACTCTGCCTTGGTTACCTCAGAACTCTCTGACAGCAAATGCAACACTTTTTTACTTACAAATGATACAAGGCTCAGTCCTTGCACCTGTTCAATTTGCATATGCTCCCAATAGTAAAGAAAACAACCAAGGCAACCCCCCCCCCATAACTATCTAGCTCTATTGTCAAACAACTACAACTGCATAGCCACATATGCCAGTACATTGATGAAATGAACAATTGGATGTTTTGTAATGTCCTTCAGTTAAATGGAGACACAATAGAAGTCATGGCAATATTGTTGGCTTCATAGAAAAATACAATACAGATCTCAAATTATTTTGTTGGTATATCCACTTTTGTCAATTTGCGTACAGTTTGTTTGAATGCTAATTTCTTTACATGCCCATGCCAAGTTTGATTTATTTGCATTTGGCTTTCTTTCCAGTACATTTGTTATTTTGTTAATAATAAACAGGAGTACGCCCTATATCACAATGTATTTATATCCACTAACGTAAGCAAGGTTTTGTCTAAAGCAAGGTTTTGTCTAACGTAAGCAAGGTTTTGTCTAACGTAAGCAAGGTTTTGTCTAAAGCAAGGTTTTGTCTAACGTAAGCAAGGTTTTGTCTTGTGGGTGGAACACAGCTGTCAGTGAATTGTTTTCATAATTACTGACCATCCCTGTGGGAAAGAGTTTCAGAATGTTGTGAAAGGGTTTATGGATATGGAGTCATTGTTAGTTCTAATTCATTATGATAATTATATGATAAAATGATTGCTGCTGAACTGCAATTCTCAAACCAGTTTTAGTTTCAGTTACTCAATAAGTAGAAAGGTCTTTCTTTTTTATTTCACTTAGATCCTCTTGTTCTTCTCAAGTCAATCTTTTGGTTTGACACACCAAGGGCCCTATCTTGCACCCAGCGCAATTGACTTTGTACACCGACGCATGTGTCATTCCTATTTTGCACCCGCGCAAAGCGCACTTTTCCCTCCACAGAAGCACGTCGCTAAACTAGTGAATGAACTTGCGCTCCCTGGGCGGTTCAGCGCAAAAAAGGAGGCGTGTTCCGGCGCAAACAATCCCTGGTGCTATTTTGCTGTTCCATTAAACAATTGCGCCACTGACCAGAAAAAACCTCGTCTAAAGTCAGTGGCGCGTTGCGCGTTGTTCATTATGCTATTTTAAGGGCGCATGCTTGACCATAATGTATAGCGTGCACAACGCGCATACACTTTGCTCATGTAATCTACACAGATGCAACAGTTATTTTTGCAAATCATAAATTGTTACACTAAAAAAATATTAACACATGAGATGACGGAAATCATTGTGGTGTGCCACGAAGATGTGAAAAAATAGGCATAAATCTAGCTTACAAATGATTCAGGCTAATTGTAATAATTAAGGATAAGACCTGTTTGCCCAATAGTGGCAAGACATATATGTATATCAGGACATCTGACAAATTGGTTTGTCCGTCAAGAACCAGGAAAAAAAATCGACTGAAAAACTGAAAGACTGAAAAAAAAAAGACTGTGAAATCACCTTTACCATAATGTACAACATTACAACTTCACTTCTCTGTCTTTCACTGCTCTTACAAGAACATCAGTCTCCTCGGCTGTGAACCGCTCCAGGCGTGCGCCTGGTAAATACGCCATAATAATAGCAATCCATAATGGAACTTGCGCACCTGCTTTTAAAGGGAATGTTGGATGACGCTCGGATTGGTTTATTCACGTTACGCCCAAACCACACCTATGAATAATGAAGCTACTTCAGACCAGCCCATTTTAGATTTGCGCCGGGCGCAAGAGCCATTTATCCCGCTGGCAAAATAGCAACAGCGCCGAGACCCGCCCACAAAGTTACTTGCGCTTCGCGCTTTGACACTTGCGTTTCAGATCGTTAAAATAGGGCCCCAAATGTACATAGCAAATACCTTGATTATAAGATTCATTTGTGTTTTTTATCAATAATTGCTGCTCTTTGGCTCTTTTAAATATGAACAAATTAATTAACTCATTTCTATAACAACAAAACAAACAAAATGTAACTTTGTCATGTCTGCAATTTAGCATATAAACTACTTGTATCATCAAAAAACACAAACTACCAACAAAAAATGTAACAATGTTTGAATGATAATCACACCAAATTTCTATTGAAACTTAACATGGAAAAAATATATAAAAATAACTATTTATATTTTTAATTATGACATGGTTCCCTGTTAAAAATACATTTTATAACAATTCATTTGTCAGAACATCTAGAAGGACTATTTTTTTAAATATTAAAAGAAATATAAACAAATTAAATATAATTAACCCCTTAACTGTCACTGTTTCCTAGTAAGCACAGCGATGTAGGCTCCACATGGGTTAGCCCAGATGAAATGAACACTGCTCAGTGTGCACACTACAGACTGTTAAGTGTAAAACTGAATCAGTTTATGTTAATGGAGTTAATGAAATAATTAAGAGATTAATTAAGTGATGACTGAGCATTATTGAAGACACCTGATGATAACAAGCAGAATCACTGAAGGACAGAGAAACACAAGAACTACAACTGACTTCAGCCACAGCTTTAGATGAAATCAACTGAAGATAAAAGAAGACATTAAATCTCTGAAGATCTCAGCAGAGGAGGATTAAACAACTCCACAAACAGCATTACCAGCTTCACACATTACTTACCAGACTGACTTTATTTCTGTCAGACGTCTACAGAAGCTCTTACACTCTAAAAAAAAAAAAAGGTTCTATATGGCACCAAAAATGGTTCTTAGCTCGTAATCATAGGGGAACCTTTTTTAGTGTTATATAGCACCAATTTAGGTTCTTCAGAGGTTCTTAACCGGTTCTTTGACTAAGGTGCTATATAGCACCTCTGAAGAACCGCTGAAGAACCACTGAAGCACCAAAATTGGTGCTATATAGCACTAAAAAAGGTTCCCCTATGATTACGAACCTTTTTTTAAGAGTGTATTGAGGTTTAGATGTTGATGATTTATTGAAAATAATAGTTTTGTTTGAAGTCACTATTATGGTGATCAGTGTTGCTTTAGTTGGGCTCTTGAGCCTTGACTTGTTAGCATTAATTTTTCTCTGTCTGCTGTCACTGTTTATTACGATGGGAACGGCAAGAGAAAATTGATGTTGACAAGTTGATGGCAGATGATGTTGGCTTGTTATTGATGGTACAGTTGTTATCATCATATAGTGCCTTATTGGCTGATCTCCTGAGAGTCATTGATTATAGTAGCCTTGTGACTTTACAGCAGAAGATCCAACAGTGTTTTCATCAGATAAACTGAATTATTTCTAAAATGTGTACACACTTTTTGTTCTCAAGTTTAGTTTATTCTCACACAGACATCAAGAATCAGGCTATGAATCTCAACAATGGTGACATGCTTCATGCAAAACTCATCCATGGCTCCCAGAATGCATTGTGGCATGAAGCATGTCAACATTGTTGTCAACACAGTGCGCCACTTATTCCAACCAAAATTCAACGTCTGTCTGACGTTGACGCTTGATGTCAAACAAACGTTGGGTTTAGACGTGAACTCGACTTTGATTTTCAACCAAAATATGACGTCTGACTGACGTTGGATTAGTTGGAGTCCAACGTCTTCCTGACGTCTTCCTTCCTGCCTGCTGGGATATAGTTTTGATGCAGCTTGTGATTCTGGGATAGACTGTCCATGTGCTTAACAATAAGCTTCTTAAAACTAGGTTTTTATGTTTTATAAGGAAAATGTTGTCAGGACATAAATTAATGTTTTGTTGTATTTGGAATTGAATTGAAATAAAACTGAAAATTGTATGAATGTACCTTTATTGTTTTTTTCTTAATTTTCTAATTTAAATGAAAAAAATAAAGCAATTGATATACATTTAACTTACTTACTACATTGAACTTAAATATACTATGCGTAATATCAACAAAGTACTGAACTCTGCCTTGGTTACCTCAGAACTCTCTGACAGCAAATGCAACACTTTTTTACTTACAAATGATACAAGGCTCAGTCCTTGCACCTGTTCAATTTGCATATGCTCCCAATAGTAAAGAAAACAACCAAGGCAACCCCCCCCCCCCCATAACTATCTAGCTCTATTGTCAAACAACTACAACTGCATAGCCACATATGCCAGTACATTGATGAAATGAACAATTGGATGTTTTGTAATGTCCTTCAGTTAAATGGAGACACAATAGAAGTCATGGCAATATTGTTGGCTTCATAGAAAAATACAATACAGATCTCAAATTATTTTGTTGGTATATCCACTTTTGTCAATTTGCGTACAGTTTGTTTGAATGCTAATTTCTTTACATGCCCATGCCAAGTTTGATTTATTTGCATTTGGCTTTCTTTCCAGTACATTTGTTATTTTGTTAATAATAAACAGGAGTACGCCCTATATCACAATGTATTTATATCCACTAACGTAAGCAAGGTTTTGTCTAAAGCAAGGTTTTGTCTAACGTAAGCAAGGTTTTGTCTAACGTAAGCAAGGTTTTGTCTAAAGCAAGGTTTTGTCTAACGTAAGCAAGGTTTTGTCTTGTGGGTGGAACACAGCTGTCAGTGAATTGTTTTCATAATTACTGACCATCCCTGTGGGAAAGAGTTTCAGAATGTTGTGAAAGGGTTTATGGATATGGAGTCATTGTTAGTTCTAATTCATTATGATAATTATATGATAAAATGATTGCTGCTGAACTGCAATTCTCAAACCAGTTTTAGTTTCAGTTACTCAATAAGTAGAAAGGTCTTTCTTTTTTATTTCACTTAGATCCTCTTGTTCTTCTCAAGTCAATCTTTTGGTTTGACACACCAAGGGCCCTATCTTGCACCCAGCGCAATTGACTTTGTACACCGACGCATGTGTCATTCCTATTTTGCACCCGCGCAAAGCGCACTTTTCCCTCCACAGAAGCACGTCGCTAAACTAGTGAATGAACTTGCGCTCCCTGGGCGGTTCAGCGCAAAAAAGGAGGCGTGTTCCGGCGCAAACAATCCCTGGTGCTATTTTGCTGTTCCATTAAACAATTGCACCACTGACCAGAAAAAACCTCGTCTAAAGTCAGTGGCGCGTTGCGCGTTGTTCATTATGCTATTTTAAGGGCGCATGCTTGACCATAATGTATAGCGTGCACAACGCGCATACACTTTGCTCATGTAATCTACACAGATGCAACAGTTATTTTTGCAAATCATAAATTGTTACACTAAAAAAATATTAACACATGAGATGACGGAAATCATTGTGGTGTGCCACGAAGATGTGAAAAAATAGGCATAAATCTAGCTTACAAATGATTCAGGCTAATTGTAATAATTAAGGATAAGACCTGTTTGCCCAATAGTGGCAAGACATATATGTATATCAGGACATCTGACAAATTGGTTTGTCCGTCAAGAACCAGGAAAAAAAATCGACTGAAAAACTGAAAAAACTGAAAGACTGAAAAAAAAAAGACTGTGAAATCACCTTTACCATAATGTACAACATTACAACTTCACTTCTCTGTCTTTCACTGCTCTTACAAGCACATCAGTCTCCTCGGCTGTGAACCGCTCCAGGCGTGCGCCTGGTAAATACGCCATAATAATAGCAATCCATAATGGAACTTGCGCACCTGCTTTTAAAGGGAATGTTGGATGACGCTCGGATTGGTTTATTCACGTTACGCCCAAACCACACCTATGAATAATGAAGCTACTTCAGACCAGCCCATTTTAGATTTGCGCCGGGCGCAAGAGCCATTTATCCCGCCGGCAAAATAGCAACAGCGCCGAGACCCGCCCACAAAGTTACTTGCGCTTCGCGCTTTGACACTTGCGTTTCAGATCGTTAAAATAGGGCCCCAAATGTACATAGCAAATACCTTGATTATAAGATTCATTTGTGTTTTTTATCAATAATTGCTGCTCTTTGGCTCTTTTAAATATGAACAAATTAATTAACTCATTTCTATAACAACAAAACAAACAAAATGTAACTTTGTCATGTCTGCAATTTAGCATATAAACTACTTGTATCATCAAAAAACACAAACTACCAACAAAAAATGTAACAATGTTTGAATGATAATCACACCAAATTTCTATTGAAACTTAACATGGAAAAAATATATAAAAATAATTATTTATATTTTTGATTATGACATGGTTCCCTGTTAAAAATAAATTTTATAACAATTAATTTGTCAGAACATCTAGAAGGACTATTTTTTTAAATATTAAAAGAAATATAAACAAATTAAATATAATTAACCCCTTAACTGTCACTGTTTCCCAGTAAGCACAGCGATGTAGGCTCCACATGGGTTAGCCCAGATGAAATGAACACTGCTCAGTGTGCACACTACAGACTGTTAAGTGTAAAACTGAATTAGTTTATGTTAATGGAGTTAATGAAATAATTAAGAGATTAATTAAGTGATGACTGAGCATTATTGAAGACACCTGATGATAACAAGCAGAATCACTGAAGGACAGAGAAACACAAGAACTACAACTGACTTCAGCCACAGCTTTAGATGAAATCAACTGAAGATAAAAAAAGACATTAAATCTCTGAAGATCTCAGCAGAGGAGGATTAAACAACTCCACAATCAGCATTACCAGCTTCACACATTACTTACCAGACTGACTTTATTTCTGTCAGACGTCTACAGAAGCTCTTACACTCTAAAAAAAAAAAAAGGTTCTATATGGCACCAAAAATGGTTCTTAGCTCGTAATCATAGGGGAACCTTTTTCAGTGTTATATAGCACCAATTTTGGTTCTTCAGAGGTTCTTAACCGGTTAATTGACTAAGGTGCTATATAGCACCTCTGAAGAACCGCTGAAGAACCACTGAAGCACCAAAATTGGTGCTATATAGCACTAAAAAAGGTTCCCCTATGATTACGAACCTTTTTTTAAGAGTGTATTGAGGTTTAGATGTTGATGATTTATTGAAAATAATAGTTTTGTTTGAAGTCACTATTATGGTGATCAGTGTTGCTTTAGTTGGGCTCTTGAGCCTTGACTTGTTAGCATTAATTTTTCTCTGTCTGCTGTCACTGTTTATTACGATGGGAACGGCAAGAGAAAATTGATGTTGACAAGTTGATGGCAGATGATGTTGGCTTGTTATTGATGGTACAGTTGTTATCATCATATAGTGCCTTATTGGCTGATCTCCTGAGAGTCATTGATTATAGTAGTCTTGTGACTTTACAGCAGGAGATCCAGCAGTGTTTTCATCAGATAAACTGAATTATTTCTAAAATGTGTACACACTTTTTGTTCTCAAGTTTAGTTTATTCTCACACAGACATCAAGAATCAGGCTATGAATCTCAACAATGGTGACATGCTTCATGCAAAACTCATCCATGGCTCCCAGAATGCATTGTGGCATGAAGCATGTCAACATTGTTGTCAACCAACGCTATCTCACGACCAATTCGTACATATTTTACGAGGTGGCTAATTCGTACAAATTTGTACGTTTTGTCTAAACCCCAGTGACGGGTAGGTTTAGGGGCGGGGTTTGAGGTAGGTCATTCGTAAGAATTCATACGAATTTGTCAACTCGTCAAATACGTACGAATTAGCAAAAATCGTACACATTCGTACGAGTGAGGTCGTACAAATGCGCACGAATTAGTCACCTCGTAAAATATGTACGAATTGCCGTGAGATCGGGTTGTGTCAACACAGTGCGCCACTTATTCCAACCAAAATTCAACGTCTGTCTGACGTTGACGCTTGATGTCAAACAAACGTTGGGTTTAGACGTGAACTCGACTTTGATTTTCAACCAAAATATGACGTCTGACTGACGTTGGATTAGTTGGAGTCCAACGTCTTCCTTCCTGCCTGCTGGGATATAGTTTTGATGCAGCTTGTGATTCTGGGATAGACTGTCCATGTGCTTAACAATAAGCTTCTTAAAACTAGGTTTTTATGTTTTATAAGGAAAATGTTGTCAGGACATAAATTAATGTTTTGTTGTATTTGGAATTGAATTGAAATAAAACTGAAAATTGTATGAATGTACCTTTATTGTTTTTTTCTTAATTTTCTAGTTTAAATGAAAAAATAAAGCAATTGATATACATTTAACTTATTTACTACATTGAACTTAAATATACTATGCGTAATATCAACAAAGTACTGAACTCTGCCTTGGTTACCTCAGAACTCTCTGACAGCAAATGCAACACTTTTTTACTTACAAATGATACAAGGCTCAGTCCTTGCACCTGTTCAATTTGCATATGCTCCCAATAGTAAAGAAAACAACCAAGGCAACCCCCCCCATAACTATCTAGCTCTATTGTCAAACAACTACAACTGCATAGCCACATATGCCAGTACATTGATGAAATGAACAATTGGATGTTTTGTAATGTCCTTCAGTTAAATGGAGACACAATAGAAGTCATGGCAATATTGTTGGCTTCATAGAAAAATACAATACAGATCTCAAATTATTTTGTTGGTATATCCACTTTTGTCAATTTGCGTACAGTTTGTTTGAATGCTAATTTCTTTACATGCCCATGCCAAGTTTGATTTATTTGCATTTGGCTTTCTTTCCAGTACATTTGTTATTTTGTAAATAATAAACAGGAGTACGCCCTATATCACAATGTATTTATATCCACTAACGTAAGCAAGGTTTTGTCTAAAGCAAGGTTTTGTCTAACGTAAGCAAGGTTTTGTCTTGTGGGTGGAACACAGCTGTCAGTGAATTATTTTCATAATTACTGACCATCCCTGTGGGAAAGAGTTTCAGAATGTTTTGAAAGGGTTTATGGATATGGAGTCATTGTTAATTCTAATTCATTATGATAATTATATGATAAAATGAATGCTGCTGAACTGCAATTCTCAAACCAGTTTTAGTTTCAGTTACTCAATAAGTCGAAAGGTCTTTCTTTTTTATTTCACTTAGATCCTCTTGTTCTTCTCAAGTCAATCTTTTGGTTTGACACACCAAATGTACATAGCAAATACCTTGATTATCAGATTCTCTCTCTCATTCTCTCTCTCATTCATTCTCTCTCTCATTCTAATAACTTTATTAATAACTGCACCCACTGAGCCAAGTTATGTCCAAAAGACGTCTTTTCAACGTCTTTGCCACTAGAGGCGTACGTTGAAAAGACGTCCACTGAGGAGCCAGAATGAAAGTTTTTATGACGTCTGTTTTTGACGTGTTCTGCACGTCCGATATAGACGTTCATGGAACCTCAAGGTTTAAAACTAGTAATGTGCTCATTGTGGACATATTTCCCATTTGTAATTGCAAAGCAACTCACAGACAGTGTGTGTTTGTCCAGAAATCATGAAAATAAAAGAAACTTAGCTCACACCTTTAGACACTTTAGACAACTTAGCATCTGTAATTCACACAGCTTTGGATCGTGAGAGAATCGTGGGATTCAATCCAGGATCTTCTTGCTGTGAGGAGACAGTGTTTCCCACTGAGACACTGGTGCTGCCCTTAATCACAGACATAACACACACTTTGACTATTTCTGTCAGACGTCTACAGAAGCTCTTACTGAGAATTAACAGAGGTTTAGATGTTGATGTTTGTTTCATTTGAAGTCACCATTGTGGTGGGAAGCGTTTGCTTTAGTTGGGCTCTTGGTCCCTATACTTGAGTTAGCTTTTCTTTGTCTGCTGTAACTGTGTGTGTGAAACACAATAGTTGTGGCTGAGAAAGCAAAGACAAAGTGACATCAGGTGCTGTCAGCTCCTTGTTGATGACTAAACTTTTGGAAAGTGATCATTTGATGTTTTTTTTTTTTTTAAGTTTTGTGTGCTTGTTTGGCAAACTAACTTGTGAATGTAACGTACTGGCATCAATAGCATCAAATTGATCATTTGTCCTGAGGGATGATAAAACGGTATGTGCACACAATGTTTTGAGCAAATAGTTCATATGGTCACAAACAGACATCAAGATTTTGCATATGATTCACAAAAACGGTGACAATCAAGCATGAGTTTTGTACTATGAAGCTACCCATCATGCATTGCAGCATGAAGCTTTTTTGTTTTGATTGTCACCGTTGTTGTGAAGCATAGGCAAAATCTTGATGTCTGTGTGTGACTATGTGAAATATTTGCTCAAAACATTGTGTGCACATACTGTTTTATCATCCTTCAAGACAAGTGATCATTTTGATGCTATTGGTGCCAGTACTGTTTTCGCAAGCTTATAGTGGAAATAATAAAATATTAAAAAGAAACAACACACGCAAAACTCACAGGCACAACATCAGATGCTTGCTATCTGATGATATAGTCATCAACTTTCTCAGCCACAACTATTGTGTTTCTCACACACAGTTACAGCAGCCAAAGGAAAGCTAACTTAAGTACAGGGACCAAGAGCCCAACTAAAGCAAACGCTTCCCACCACAATGGTGACTTCAAATTAACCATAAACATCAACATCTAAACCTCTGTTAATTCTCAGTAAGAGCTTCTGTAGACGTCTGACAGAAATAGTCAAAGTGTGTCTTATGTCTGTGATTAAGGGCAGCACCAGTGTCTCAGTGGGAAACACCGTCTCCTCACAGCAAAAAGATCCTGGATTGAATCCCACGATTCTCTCACGATCTAAAGATGTGTGAATTACAGATGCTAAGTTGTCTAAAGTGTCTAAAGGTGTGAGCGAAGTTTCTTTTAGTTTCATGATTTCTGGACAAACACACACTGTCTGTGAGTTGCTTTGCAATTACAAATGGGAAATATGTCCACAATGAGCACATTACTAGTTTTTAACCTTGAGGTTCCATGAACGTCTATATCGGACGTGCAGAACACGTCAAAAACAGACGTCATAAAAACTTTCATTCTGGCTCCTCAGTGGACGTCTTTTCTACGTACGCCTCTAGTGGCAAAGACGTTGAAAAGACGTCTTTTGGACATAACTTTGCTCAGTGGGCAGTAGAATGCTATCAACGGCTCAAGCCTTCGTTAACAGCTTTAAAATTACGTTTTGGAACTAGCAAAAGAGCCGTTGGATGAGACGCGGAAGAAATAGTCCTACTCACAATAGCGATTTAAGTACAAAAACCGGACGAATCCCTTTAAATATATCTTCGGATCGATGTCTTGAGGTGTGGTAACCGTAGTATAAGCGGAATAATTGACTCCGGGGCGTTCAATTATTAGAATAATAATGCACACCCGAGGTGTAACGGCCACTTCGCTTCGCGTCGTGACCGCATCACCACCTCGGGTGTGCATTATTGTTCTAATAATTGAACGGCCCGTCGTCAATTATTCCTTACATAATAAATGCTGTAGCAGAACTGTTTATTATTAGTTAATGTTAACTAATGTGTGTTCAAAATAGAAATGGTAATTTTTTCCAACTTATGAACAGCTAGTGTGACTAACAGTGTTGAGAGACATTTGTATCCTTAAAATAATTATTGCTATACGTTTTTGATGGTTGATAAACTGAGACTAAACTCGCTGTGATGACGTCAGTAATCCGCGCCATGCAGAAGCTCCGATGGTAAAAAGATTGAATGTTCTTAATATCATTAACGTTGTTTTTACTTTAAAAGACTGTAATTTGGTTTTATATGATTATATTTGATGCATTGCTTCCTTTTAATCTATAGGCCAATAGCGAGTAAGAATATTACAACAGGAACAGGCAGTTCTCACGACCAATGAGAAACCGTTCGGCACGCCCCCATCGTTCGGCACGCCCATTACTCCAAGCTGCAGTTACCCCTGTCTCGAATTAAATATGGCAGGACTTCTACTCTCTGGCCCTGGATTTGACACCTCTGATGTGAGACCACAATCAAGAGTGTTAAAGTGTTAAAATAAGAGTGTTAAAGTAACACTGAAGCAGTGTTAAAGTTAATGAGATAATTAAGTGATTAATTGAGTGATGATTGGCTATTAATGATGACACCTGATGAAAACAAGCAGAATCACCAAATGAGAAAAATCAAAAGTGTTTGCTTTACTTTTGATCTTGACCCTGGACTGTTTAATATTATATTTTGTTTGGTGCTGTAACAACCAGACAAGCAATGAAAAATGCTGATTGCCTAGTCTTGGTTATGTTTTGACCTGAATCACTAGCTTCATTTAAAGCTTAATCTCTGAGTTGAGTTTTTCTTGTTGATTATGACAATAAGATCCAGCATTTTCAATATAATTCTAAAGATTTCTTTAAAAACTTTTTTTTAGGCACACGCAAATCAAGAATCCGTGTCGGAATCTCAACAATGGTGACGTACAGCTCATAATTTATTCATGCATTAATGAATGATGGGAGCCATGGAAGAATTTTGATTGACTGCAACATGCTTTTTGATGGTCACCACTGTTGAGATTCTCAGGCTGATTCTTGATGTCTGTGAAAATGTTTTTATTTTGGGTTGTTTTTACTTTTTATCAGAACAACTTTTAAGAAAACCTTTGGATTAAGTTGAAAATGATTGATTTTATCTCTGGGATTCACAAGGTTGGTGTAAACGTAACTCATATTTAAGCCTATAATCAATGATTCAGCTCAATTGATGACTATGTCAAAACATAACTAACACCACCTGATCAACTTTTACTCTTTGCTTGTCTGGCTGTTAAAGCAACCAAAACAAAATCTAATGTGATAAATGTCAAGGGTCAAGATCCAAACTAAATTGAACACTGATCACCATAATGGTGAATTGTTGTGTTCTCCTTTGGCGATTCTGCTTGTTATCATCAGGTGTTCGTCAATAATGGCTCAAATAATCACTTAATTATCTCATTAACTTTAACACTGCTTCAGTGTTACTTTAACACTCTTATTTTAACACTTTAACACTCTTGAGTATGGTCTCACATATACTCCCAGGAGAGTTCATTTAACACTGGAGTTTTTACTGTGCAGAATTTACACCACCGTTTAAAAGTGACATATTTATTACTTCTCTTCCATTGAAACAAAAAAAGGCAGCTGCTATTTGCACTCAGTGAAACAATAAAAATAAAATTTTCTTAGCAATAGATGATATTTACTCTAAGTGAAATAGCATATTAAGTTGATATATTCTATTTACACCATATAAAAGTAGCAGTTCTTTGCAATAGGATGCAATAATAACATAGAGTGTAAATTATTATATTTATTTAAATTATTAAATGGATGCCACCTTAATGGGACAATAAAAGCCCTCCCTACGCTGACCCCTAACACAATAAATGCTTTTATTATTATTAAACATTTCATTAGGCACTTTATTTCCACATTTAGAATTTTTATTTAAAGTAAATGTATTTCTGGTGTGATTTGTGATGAGAAAAGAGATAAGAAACTCTGCAAAAGGCGGATTTGAACCCATGTCTATCGCGTCAAAATAAAGATCCGTTAGCCATACACTTCACTGATTGCACCACTAAATACATTGAAATACAAAAACATTTTTGGAAAATCAACATCTATTTATGAAGTCAGATTATGTGATGTTCTCTCAGATTTTAGTTTTAACAACTAGACTCAATTTCACAACACAGGTAAGGTGTACAAATTACACCAAAAAACAATCATATATATATATATATATATATATATATATATATATATATATATATATATATATATATATATATATATATATATAGACACACACACATTTTTTTTTCTCATTCAGCTGTGGCACGATGTTAAGCTGTCCAATCACAAACCTTGTTGGCTAAGTCAGCTGAACAGCCAGACTCTGGATGGCCAAAACAAGACGAGATAGTTTCACTTTGCTTTATTAGCACAACTCTGCAGTGTGATTTTCATCATTTTGCTTGTCCACAGACTTGTCCACAACACAGGTAAGGCATCCCAATTACACCAATAAACACAAATATTATTAAAAACATTAATATTGATCATATAAATTTCTGCCAAGGCTTTGCCTTTACATCAAACTTTAACAAGAGCATTCAACAACAGTTCCTCTCATTTCAATCAGGTGTTTTACTGTTGGAGACTGAAAAGACAGATTGAGAAATGGCATATCGTCCAGGTGAGCTAAAACCTTCATGTATAACATACAATACTATTTACACTGCTTACATAGTTGAAATATTTAATTGATGAAAACAAAGAGTAAATGGCAAAAAAAATCTACCAAAAAAAGTGCTTAACGTACTTGAGACATTCAGTGCCTTTTAAATTATCTAACAAGTTGTAGCAGCAGTTAGTACACTGTAAAATCGTTTTTTAAATTGTAAATCACTGTAAATTAGTTATACTTACTTAAAAAAGCATGCAAACCATTTGCCATAAAAAACAAGTAAAGTGAAATAGGAATAGTATGTTGTGCTGACAAATGCTTAGTTAGTATAGTTCACTTACACAAAAGTTCACACAAGAGAAACCAAAATACAACAGAGTTGATAATTTACTTTAAATAGTGTGTAATTTTTGCCATTGTTGTGTTTTGATGCTGTATGTTGAAGTGTGTATGACTCAAGCATGATCAACTACAAGATATTGTTACATATAGAGGGATTATATCAACACATCTAAAAGTTTTGCAAGGTGTTTATGACCTAAGTGTTAGCAATAAAATAAAATAAAATTAAAATTAAAATTAAAATAAAATTTTAAAAGATCATTATTTGACATGAAATAGACTTTACACTAATTTATTCAGCCTCTGCAGTTATTTTTCTGAATTTAGTCAAAAAAAATTATTTCTGATAATCATATCACCGGATCACTTTTGATTATGGCTTTATTTAATTACATATTTTGTTAACACTGTTATTAAAAACTACAAACTGATAAAAATAGTCACTGATCACCATAATGGTACTTTATTATTTTCAATAAATCATCAACATCTAAACCTCTGTTAATTCTCAGTAAGAGCTTCTGTAGTCGTCTGACAGAAATAAAGTCAGTCTGGTTAGTAATGTGTGAAGCTGGTAATGCTGAGATCTTCAGAGATTTACCCGTGGTTTCACTGATAAGGCTCAAGATAGCCTCAGACTAAAAAGCATGTTTAAGCTGTTTTAACTGAAAGAATCTGGCACTGACGTATCTTAAAATAGGTCAGTGCCATTGTTTTGTCTCAAGATTTACATCAGTAATGTTTTTCTAAGGCACATTTACAAAAGATACTTAAATGTCCTAATTGAACTAAGGACTAATCCTGGCTTAATCTAAGCCCTGTCTGCTTTTTTTAAGAAAGTCCAACTAATAAAATTTTACAGTGTATAAAAAGCAAATTTTAAACTGTCAACAATTATGTTCATAATGCATATAAGTAGATGTTGCATTTAATACAAATGAATCATATTCATATTATCCAACAAAATTCATATTAATCCAACAAAAACACTTTTACGTTGTAACAGATCAGAGGGTTGTTCTGCTGGGTAAAACTGGATCAGGAAAGAGCGCAGCAGGAAACACCATCCTGGGCAGAGAAGCCTTTACAGTGAAAAACTCTCTGATGTCGGCTTCAATGATATGTGAGAAACAAGAAGCAACTGTGAATGGACAAACCATATCACTGACTGACTGTCCCGGCCTGTCTGACACTTTGATTGATAATAAAAAACTGCAGATTTTAATAGAGGAGTGTATCCACTTGTCTGCTCCTGGTCCTCATGCATTCCTGTTGGTTTTGAGACTGGGGGTAAAATTCACAGAAGAGGAGAAAAATGCTGTGAAATGGATTCAGAAGAACTTTGGAGAAGAAGCTGTAAAGTACACCATTGTGCTGTTCACTTACGCTGATGTCCTGAAGGGTAAACCTGTAGAGGAATACATCAGCAAAAGCAAAGATCTACAGCAGCTAATTCAGACATGCTATGGCAGATATCATGCATTCAACAATGTCAACAGAGATGATCGAGATCAGGTCACAGAGCTGCTGAAAAAGATAGAACAAATGGTCATTTTTAATGGGATGAAGCCGTACACTAATGCCATGTATAAAGCAGCTCAAGAGAAGATTAGGAAGGAGGAGCAGATGCTAACAGAAGTTGGAATGAGAGGGCTAGCAGTAGCAGGAGAGGCAGCGGCAGGAGTCGTAGCTGCAGGTGCCAGAGGAGGCGCAGCTGCTTTTTCTGCAGTGCAAGCAGCCGCAGAAGCAGCAGCAGAAACAGCAAAGAAGTATTTAGAGGACTAGAAACTTCCAGCACTATTCAGAACTCTAGAATTGCTTGAGAAGATTTGTTAGCTCTTTGGGATGGGGTAACTGATATACATTCATACAGGCCATTGAAAGGGAATAAAATGACAGTTAAATTATTTATTATCAACCAATCATTGTGTTTAAAGTATTTCTTTTAATTATATTACAGCTACTAAATCATATCATGCAGAGTTGGGGGACTTGAGCAACACTCAAACACTCATGTCACAAATTTAAGAATTTGACTAAATAGCGGCCGTTTGGCGTTGAAGAATGGAGGAAGGGAATTTCTGACGGGTGTCTTTGATTTATTTTTCTTGTTTAGATGCAATAAATTGCATTGCTGAAGTTTTCATGGTGTCAATTCTTTGCAATTTTTCTCCATGCACCATAACAATAGCACCACAGCACATGGCACTGGGATACTACAAAGAAAACAAATAACAAAGACACAAAACATAAATGTCATGGGGAAATAAACTCAAACAACATTCACAATTTAAACAAACATTCATTACATTAACATTATTCAAACAAATCAACAAAATGTACCAAATAAATACATGGAAAACAAACTAGACATTGCTCTGCTTGCCAAAGGGATATTAAAGCTCAAACCATTTTCCTAAGTGTGTGTTAGTAGTGTATATAAGATACGTACTGTCACTTTGATTGATTGCGACCTTTGACCTACCACGCCCCTTTGCCCTGGACCACCCACATCGTTCCCCTCCCCCACGTTTGACCTTGACCACCCACGTTGCAGTCACCTTTGACCTTGTGTATCCTCCGGGGGGTGATATGACCTTTGAGGTCTCATAGCGATGTCAGGGTCTGACCTCTAGGCCACCAATGTGAAGAATGATTGTTTTGAACTTTGCCACGACTATTTGAAGGGTGATTTCGGGGGGACATCTGCCGGACACGTGAGGGGTTGGTGCATTCCATAGACGGGGGATTTTTTCACAGAGGAACCGAGAATTGTCATTATGGTACATCACAAACACACACACACACACACACACACACACACACACACACACACACACACACACACACACACACACACACACACACACACACACACACACTGTCTCACATACTCACTCACTGCCTCACACATACACATTGTGAAATGTGCAATTGGTTTTATAAAATAATGTATTTCTATTTAAATATGATGAATATAAACAAAATATATAATATTACAATATATAATAACAATTATCATACTAAAATGTACTGAAACTGGCCAGATAAAATATTACAGTTTATTATAGCTTATGTTATATATTTATAACTTTCATTTTCAGGGAGCAGGGAAAAGTAGGGGTTTTACAATCATGTATATACATGGGATGTTTTACAAAAGAAAAATACCCTTTAAAGCAATATAAAATCCCTCTCTCTGGTCTCTCTCTGTTTCTCCAAGAATGTCACTTGCACTCGGTGGGGGTGTGAAATTTGACACAGTCACAGCAGTGACAGGGCAGGAATCAGGGGGACACAATCTACAGTATGTAATTCTTTAACTTATAGACCCCAGAGAAAATGTTTTAGAGACAAAATAAAATCTTTAAAAGTTTTTAATACATTTATTAAGTCTCTATCTTCCTATAAGAGTGTTGTATCCAACATCCGACGTCCTATGATTTTTAAATCCATCATAAAGTATAATTTACTAAACAGAGAATGTCCCATTACTTTATAATGTTTTAGAGCTTATTTCTACAAATATCATTTTTAAATTGTATGATTTTTAATAAAGGACTAGTTGTTTGGCATCGACTCAAACATTGTAGGAGGACATATATATTACACAACCAATAATGTAAATACATTGAATGACTAATTTACAAAAGGAAATGCACGGACCAACTTTATATTAGGTGGCCTTAACTACTATGTACTAACATTGTAATTAATCATTTGATACAATGCACTTATTGTGTACATACATGTTTTTACATTGTACTTACATTTAAAAAAAATACCTGCATGTAATTACATCTGTAATTAATTTCTGTAGTTACACAGTTGACACTTCCCTTACACCTAACCCTACCCTTAAACTTACCCATACCACCACACCTGTCCCTAACTCTACCCGTATCCCACCTCAATATCAGAAATGCACTATATAAAATCTTTCTCACTGTCTCTCTTTCTCACGCATCCAGGGGTGTAAAACCCTGCTGAAATGTGAGACAGTCAGCATTGGGGCAGCAAACGTGGACATGTTGGGTTTCCATGTTTTATGAAGACTTTTCATAGGCATAATGCTTCCCGTATCTATCCCAAATGCACCTAAACACAGCCCCTCACAGAAAACTTTTTGCATTTTCAATAAATAAATCAATAAAATATATATATATATAATGTATAAGCTGATTTGCACATGGGGTTAATTTTGTTCAGTCGGGGGAAAATGTGATGTATTACTACCATTAATGCCCCATTTAGTCCCAACAACGTTAGGGGATACCTGAACCACACACACACACACACACACACACACACACACACACACACACACACACACACACACACAAAAATTGGTTCTATAAAATGACCTTTTCTCTATTTTAAATTAATTGATTAAAAATAAAATATAATACACAATGACTATTAACAAATATCTTACTAAAATATTTTTTTATACTTTATAATCATAACCACTTTTAGATATAGTTTTAGCTAAATATAATAATAAATATATAAATAATAATAAATAAATATGAAAATACCTTCCATTTTTTCAGAGAGATGAAGTAGTAGTTCTTTATGAAATGATAAAAAGCAAATATTTTAACCTGTATCAAACTAAACAACAAGCACAAAGTTAGCAAACACCTCTCCAGAGGCAATGTTGTTCGTACTCATTTTATTTCAAAGCCTAATCTTAAAAGTTTAAATTAGATCTAAATTAAATATTTAAAGTTTTAATAAAATCGTATCTTCTTAATCTCCCCAGAAGACTGATGTATAAAGATAGCATCTGATGCCCAATGATTTTTGCTTAAATCCATCATAAACCATCATTTTTTTTTTACTAAACAGACCCCAGTACATAATGTTAAATTTTATTTCTACAAAGATTCAAGCAGGTCTTGATTAATAACCCTTAACCATGTATGAAGCCCATGCAATTAAACATGTTGACAAAGTTTATCACAAATAAACAAACTTTGTTTCAATAAATTTCATTTGTTCTAAAAGATTATTAGTAAAATAAGTTTAGACGTATCTTTAAGAAAATGTCCTCAGCAATCATTAGTGATAGCTTCAGGGTAGGGTGATGGGGTGATTTGAAGACCAGCTGTTCCTCTGTGGTCAATGACACAGCAGAAGTAAAGTCTTGAGTGAATATTTAATTTTACTCGTTTTATGTCTAAGCATGATCTTACTTTAAATATTAACTGGTCATATTTTACACTACTATAATATTTGACATTTTGTGGAAGCCATGGTCTAGGATTGCATGTACAAGTTGTATATGATTTTACTTTTCTTGTGTCTCCCAAACTGGCCTTTATCATTGCGGAAACATACCCTTTACTGAAAATATACTATCGGTTATCTACTCAAAATACGGTGAATTTTACAAATGTAACCTTACGTTGATGAGGCAGTTTGTCTGGTGACCAGAACAGACTTTGGAGAGAGCTGATGATTTGGAGAGAGCCCCAAGGATTCTGCAGGGTGTTAAAGACCCTACAATGTTGTTGTTGTTGTTGTTTTTTGTCAACCTGGTGAATTTACACATGCGAGGTCTTCGGAAGTCGTGACTTCCAGGGTCAGTGGGTCTCTTGAGAATATTTGTTTTACCTTAAAACCAAAGATTCAGCTGTTGGTTTAATATTTTCATAGTTTCAGGTGTGTTACAACCATGCAGTACAAGGATTCAGATGAAACCAAACAGAGTATGTTTCAACATGAGTTATACAATATTTGTACTCTAGTATCACACTTGCTATTTTTAATAGTCTTTACTAGTGCCTAATGCATTAGAATCCAGATAATATCAAGCTAAGTTGATTCAGCTGTTTATTACCACTGTCTTTATTATCTTTGGCACAAATAAATAGATGTTTATTAAAGCTTACATCATTGCCCATTTCCCTACAGATAAAATCCAAACATGTTCTTTATAGGAATTATGTGTGCACAAAAACTCTCTGTAAATTCAAGAGGCCTCGAGTAAGAAAACAGTGACATTGTTTAAGAAAAGATGTCATAGTGTATAAAGAAAACGTCCGGTTACGTATGTAACCCTCGTTCCCTGAGGAGGGAACGGAGACGTACGTTAGTGACTAACGAATGGGGGTTTCGCTTAGAAGCCAATCATCTTCATTGTATTCAACAGCGCCCAATGGCAGTGCCAATGCCATGGGCATGCGGAATTTGCATGCGTAACTCCGCCCCACCTCGTGGGTATATAAGGAAGTACGCTGGCAACATCGCATTATGTTACTGCTGCAGGAGCCAAGACTGAACTCCGCGTTCCAGGCAGCACAGCTGAGGTGGCTAAGGAAACGTACGTCTCCGTTCCCTCCTCAGGGAACGAGGGTTACATACGTAACCGGACGTTCCCTTTCGTTCAGTCACTACGACGTACGTTAGTGACTAACGAATGGGGGAACCTGTAAAACAGCGCCACTCAGCTGTCATCCAGTGCCCTGCGTAAGTGTGAGATCCCGCCACTAAGGCCCTAGGACTCCCAATTATCACAGGATTACCAAGGTACACTGGGAAGCATATCCCAGTGAGGGAATGCCAAGATGCCTACCCGTGGGGAGGACTTAGAGAATACACATATGACCCGCTGTGGGCTGCATATGGAAGATCTCTAGGGTACCAGCCGAAGGTGGATTTTTAACCCTAGGTGTGGCAGGGACTTGCCAAGGGAAAGACACCTGCTCACTGAGGAGGCTTACGGTGGGAATACTCGTGTGGGGGTCGCCGGAGGGGAACCATGCACACGGAGCACCTGGCCGGACATGAGGGTCTGGGCTCGAAAGGGCAGACTGAACTGATGTCGGCGTCAGCAGTGCTGGAGGAGCTCAGGGCTCTCGGGGAGCTCACCTGAGGAAAATATCGCACGTATCCAGTCCTGGGAGTGGAATGGCGAGCAAGCGAAGACACCTGAGCCTGGCCCATTACCGGCCCCTCGGGGGGGCGAGTACAAAGTCGGACACTGGCTCCACTCGGAGATTGTAGAATCTGGCGAATGTGTTGGGTGTCGCCCAGCCTGCAGCTCTGCAGATGTCTGTTAGCGGGGCGCCATGCGCTAGAGCCCAAGAGGAGGCCACACTCCGGGTGGAGTGTGCCCTCACACCAAGGGGACATGGTCGGCCTTGCTGCTGGTAAGCCAAAACAATGGTGTCCACTGTCCAGTGAGACAACCTCTGCTTTGAGAGAGCACTTCCCTTCCGCTCTCCACCATAACAGACAAAGAGCTGGTCTGAGGTCCTGAAACACTGCGTCATGTCTACGTAAGCGCGGAGAGCGCGTACTGGACAGAGCAATGCCAAGGCTGGGTCTGCCTCCTCCAAAGGCAGCGCTTGCAGGTTCACCACCTGATCTCGGAACGGAGTGGTAGGAACCTTGGGCACATATCCGGGCCGGGGTCTCAGGATCACGTGAGAGTTAGCCGGCCCGAACTCAAGGCACGCTTCGTCAACCGAAAATGCTTGCAGGTCCCCGACCCTCTTAAGCGAGGCCAATGCGGTCAGCAGAGCCGTCTTAATAGACAAGAAATTAAACTCCGCCGACCGCAAAGGCTCAAAGGGAGGCCTCTACAGAGCACTTAAGACTACTGAGAGGTCCCAAGAGGGAACGAGAGGAGAGCGAGGAGGATTCAGTCTCCTCGCCCCCCTCAGGAACCTGATGATCAGGTCGTGCTGCTACTTACCTTATTGTCTCCCAGGAGATCGTGGTAGGCAGATATTGCGGCCACGTACACTTAAGGGTGGAAGGAGACAGCCTTCGTCCCACCCCCTCCTGGAGAAACGAAGCACAGACCCGATCGGGCATTTCCAGGGGTCTTCCTGGCGGGAAGAGCACCATGTGACGAAGAGGTCCCACTTCAACGCATAGAGGTGTCGTGTAGACTCTGCCCTAGCGGAAGTGATGGTAGCGACCACCGCAGGTGGAGGGCTACTCAAACCAGCCGCGTCCCATCCAGAAGCCACACGTGGAGCTTCCAGAACGCTGGACGCGGGTGCCAAAAGGTGCCCCGTCTCTGAGTAAGGAGTCTCAGAGGAATAGGCCAGGGAGGGGCTGTCGCAAGGAGTAGCAGTTCTGAGAACCAGGTCCGGCCGTGCCAACGGGGCGGCCAACATGACCTGCTCCTTGTCCTCCCTGATCCTGCACAGTACCTGTGCGAGAAGGCTCACTGGGGGAACGCATAATTGCGTAGCCCCGACGACCAGCTGTGCGCCAGTGCATCCGTGCCGACCATAGGTCGGGGAATAATACAGGGAGCAATGGGAAGAGTCCTGGGAGGCAAACAGATCTACCTGTGCGTCGCCGAACCGTTCCCATATCAGCTGGACCGTCTGGGGATGGAGTCTCCATACTCCAGGAAGAGGCTGAAGCCGTGAGAGCTCGTGGGCTGCACGGTTCAGGTCTCCCGGGATGTGGACAGCATGAAGGGACCTCAGATGCTTCTGACTCCATAAAACGAGATGGCGGGCGAGTTGAGACATACGGCGGGAGCGTAGACCGCCCGGCCGTGTCGTCTGTCCTGACTAGTACATGTTGACCCTTCAGCAACGCTCGGAAGCGGTGCAGGGCGAACCGTACTGCCAGCAACTCGAGGCAATTGACACACAGAAGGCGCTGGGGTCCTATCCAGGAGCCCGCGGCTGCTTGTCCATTGCACATGGCACCCCAGCCCGTGGATGATGCATCTGTTGATACAACAAGACGCCTGGAAACTCGTTCTAAGGACACTCCGGTCCGTAGAAAACTGAGGTTCGACCACGGGGAGAGAGTCTGTAAGCAGGCCCGAGTCACTTGTACCCGGAGCGTGCCAGACCGCCATGCCCATCTCGGGACTCGATCGCGTAGCCAGTGCTGAAGCGGTCTCATATGAAGCAATCCGAGCGGCGTTACCGCGGCTGCAGATGCCATATGCCCCAGGAGCCTCTGAAATGTTTCAGTGGAACCGCATTCTTGCCCTCGATTTGACGAAGGGAAGTCAGCAGAGACTGCGCGCGCGCGCTCGAAAGCTGCGCGCACATGGCGACCGAGTCGATATCCATACTGAGAAAAGAGATCCTCTGCGCGGGGCAAAGTTACTCCTCTCCCAGTTGACCCGAAGGCCCAGACGGGCTAGGTGATGGAGCACCAAATCTCTGTGTCCGCAAACCTGCTCTCGAGAGGGACCCAGAATGAGCCAGTCGTCGAGGTAATTCAGGATGCGGACCCCGTGCTGCCGAAGGGGCGCAAGGGCTGCCTCGGCAATCTTCGTAAAGACGCGAGGGGACAGAGATAGCCCGAATGGTAGAACTGCGTACTGATATGCCCGCCCCTCGAAAGCAAACCGTAGGAACGGTCTGTGTCGAGGTAGAAGGAGACATGGAAGTAGGCGTCCTTCAGGTCGATCGCTGCAACCAATCGTCTGGACGAACGCATTCGAAAAGGCGTTTCGCTGTCAACATCTTGAACGGAAACCGGTGAAGGTAACGGTTCAAAACGCGCAGGTCCAGGATTGGTCAAGCCCACCGGTCTTTTTGGGTACAATGAAGTACGGGCTGTAAAACCCGGAATTCACCTCGGCTGGAGGGACAGGTTCGATCGCACCCTTCGCCAGTAGGGTGGCAACCTCCGCTCGCATGACGGGGGCATTAGCCCCGATCATAGTGGAACGGACTCCCCGAAAGCAGGGAGGAACCTGCGCGAACTGAATCGTGTAGCCGCACCTGACTGTCTTCGCGACCCAGCGGGACAGCCCTGGAATCTGAAGCCAGGCTCCCAGGAACTGCACCAGCGGGGTCAAACGGACTACAGGTGTACCCGGAGTGGGGCAGCGATGCAGCGTTACCGACCCGGACAAGGGAGGCTGTTGGGCGTCCCGGTGTGGGGGTGCGGTTAACGGCTGCGTCCTGACAGAGGAGACCAGGGAAGGACGCGCGTTCCACTGGGGTCTGCTCTGCCAGGAGGCTGGCGACAGAGAGGGATGCGAGTGGCGGGACCCGTGGGTGGCGCGCACTGTCATCACCGGTCTCTGGGTCCTCAGAGACAGGAACATGAGTTCTTCCCAAGCGCTGCTAGCCCGGGGCCAGCAGCGGAAGGATTTTCCCCCGGCCCTCCACCGGGGGAAGGAGAGGCCCTGCTACCATCCCCTGGGAAGAACTGGAACCCATCTCTGAGTTGTCCACCTCCAGCGTGGCGTTTAACCAGTCTGGGGAGCGGACTGGGCGACATCCTCAACCACCTCCACGGCGCGGCCCAGGTTAAGGCTGCTGCTGGGGCCGGGCGGGAAGAGGGAGGGCGCCCTCGGCGGCGAGCGGACTGAGGCGACTGAGCCGGCGGCTGGTGCAGCAGCTGGCCGCCGGGGCAGTACGTGTTACAGCCTCAGTCTGCTCTGGGGCGGCCGAGAACTGTTGGGCGCAGTTCCCAGCCGCGCCGCCGAAGAGGCCAGCCTGGGATATGGGTGAGTTGAGGGGGCGGGCCCACTCAACGTCCTCCAAATCACCAGGTAAGGCCAGGTGTTCTCCCGGACCACAGCTGTGGACATCTCCCGACCCAGGGAGCGTGTGGCCACCTTCACCGCCCGGGGGCGGGATCAGTCGCGGCACGCAGCTCAATGAAGAGCCCTGGGTCGGCTCCACCCTTGTGCATGTGCAAAGGGGCGGCGGCCTGCCCGTAGCTCTGCAGGACCACGCCACCGAAGTAGACGAGCCCACAGGCTTTGGGAGGGTGCTTAGGACAGCCACACCACGCCACGTCAAGCCCTCTGTGGACACCGTAGTGCGCAACAGAGAGTTCAACAGTGGGGGTGAGGGGGCCCCAGTGTACCCTAGGCCGCGGCCCCATCAAGGGCAGAGAAGGCGGAGGAGGCCACCAAACGATCGCGGGAAGCACGGGGACTTCCAGGACCGCGTGATCTCCTCATGCACCTCGGGGGCGAAAGGCATTGGGGGCGGGGCCCAACAGCTGTCGGGTGCCGTCCCCAAAAACCAATCGCGCAACCACGAGCACTCGCGACTGGGCGGAGTTCCACACCAGCGCGAGACTCGCGGCTGCCCGAGATAACATGGCTGTCAACCTTAGGTCGGATCAGGCAGTGCTAACACACCCGGAGGCGGAGCACAACTCCTAATCGTCATCCCCAAAGGACTCCAGCCCACCTTGGGATGCGGCGATCGACATCTCACTGCTATCTGGAGCGTGAACGAAACGAACGAGGCGTCAGAGACGGGCCGCTGTTTCAGTCCAACACTCGCGGGTTAAAGCAATGTGCAAGAGGGGGCGTGGCCCGAGGAATGATCGTCGGGGTTCTTAATACCACGGCACCGCACTCAGGTCACCCTGGCCACCAGCCAAAGTACCACCTCACTCGGAGACGGTAGATTGGGGTGTGGCAGAGGGGACTCTCTCTCCTCACGGAGATCACTGAGTCTCGACCGCAACATCGCGATGGTCACGTTCCCGCAGTGGGAACATGACGCATCCACAAACACTGCCCGAACGTGCTGAAGCCCAAACACATCGAGCAGTGAATGTGCCCATAGACAGCAACGGAGATCGATCGCACCCGGAAGTGCACGGGCGAACCGTCTTGAAAAAGACGTGCCACGCGCAAGCTCTTTTTGTGAGAGGAAAGCCTCGCAGAGAACGCCGAAGCGCCCAGGGACCAACACACCAGCTGTCAGCAGACCACTGCGCAGATCAGCAGAGCAGGAAGTATGAAGATCACTGGAACGCGCCGTAACACCAACGCCTCTGGAAAGCTGCTCGTCTCGAAAGCTGTCGAAGACTCAGATCAGGCTTGTAGGAGTGAAGAGATCCTCTTGGCTCCAAAGCAGAAACATAATGCGATGTTGCCAGCGTACTTCCTTATATACCCACGAGGTGGGGCGGAGTTACGCATGCAAATTCCGCATGCCCATGGCATTGGCACTGCCATTGGGCGCTGTTGAATACAATGAAGATGATTGGCTTCTAAGCGAAACCCCCATTCGTTAGTCACTAACGTACGTCGTAGTGACTGAACGAAAGGGAATCCAATTTATTGTGATTGTTATTTTTTCCCCTTCCATAGTCTTAGTCATATTATCAATATCACTGATCGCATTTTATTTGTCGGACTGTATATGGTTTTAGGTGAAGATTCCGATCTTGTTGTTGTCAGTGCAAGTTCATGCAAATCATCACTTGTGTGATGAATTCACTCTAAGCATATTTTTAATTGTATGGCTAAATTTTTTTGTTTTCTTTTGACAAACCTACATTTCAAAATGATTTACCTCCTGTGTTTCACAATCACGGGGAAAACATATTGTTTTGTAATACTCATTAAACCTAATCTTGGTGAATTTTTCTCACCTAGAACACAAAACTTGTACTGTTTTACATATTTTGACTATTTAACTATTTTTGTAGGTATCGTGTCATTTTAGAGGATTTACTAAAAGATTAAATGCACCAAAATCACAATGTTTGTAAATTATGTCTTTACTACTCCGCTAGATTGATCATATTTAGTCAGATTTCAAATGACGATTTTTTCCAAGCATAATCTTTATGCAACAATTATCCGTGCACAATTTAATACAAATGTGTACGGCGGGTAAGAAAAGAGACATTTAGCTATAATTAAAACATAATACAGAAATCATCTCTTCTGCTCTATTGTAAAAGTTTGCAAAGTTGATTTTTTCCCCGCCAGTAGATGACAGTTTTACATTTTGCTTCTTTGTACAGTTTTTAGATGACGACTACTCTTTGAGCACGGTCAAACAAAATACAACATAAGAAAATTAAACTATGATGTTCTTTCAGATCGTCTTTCTGGTCTATCTAAGAAGTGGTCAAGAGCCAAGACACATTTCTGTTACATTTACAACTTTTGCGCTTAAAACACACCCGTCTATTACAGTTAGTTACAACATTTTACATTTGAGAATGATGTGGTGGTACCACTTTTTTTATAATATGCGATCTTCAATAAAATAACCTTGATAACCTTGATAAGTAGTTCTAAGTTCTAAGTAAAAAGTTAGATGTTTCAGGCTGTTTTATTTTCCCCACGCTCCAATACTATCTTTTAGGCATCTACCTTTTAGGTTTGATCCATGAAACGAGAACAAAAACAACATTACAATGTGTCGTCATGGTTGTCTCAATAATTATTCAATAACCGGTAGAATTGTTTAACATCTCTTAATTTTTTACAATATTCAACTTAAATATTAGTTTTTAGTCATTTACAAAGGTGTCCCGCATGATATCTTGTATATAATTATGATATTGTTACATGTTCTGGGTTGTTGGTATGCGGTAAAACTTAGCAGTAAATGAGAGATGTGATTAGGTTGTTACTCAAGCGGTCCTCTGTGACGTCTTTTAATAAAACATTTCAGCGTCATCAAGGCAAACTCATTAACGGTATGCAGTGAAATAAATATAAACATACAAAACTTTATGGTAATGATTAGGCCATAGTGTATATCTTGACGTTATCAACATTTAGGGGTGCTGTACTTGTCCTCATGCGCTTATTATTTTTTGCTTAAAAAGTTTAATTGATTTTGTTCCATTTTTTCTGAAACAGTGTTTTACCACTTTATTTTTTTAAACATCACCATTCTTCTTTGTGTGTAATTGTAATTATGTGCATGTTTGTTATCCCCTTTCCACTAAATTCCAACATTTAGCTGTAATGCTAACGACCAATTGATGTTCTACACATCTCTTGGTTCGTATACAGCATTTGGTTGATTTAATCAGATGATGCATTAAACCACCGTATTCATCATTTACATAGTATTTATACTACCTTAAATGTATGTTTGGGTGTATAGAATGATCAGACACAATCATGACATCAAATTAAGTGAGTCAGCATTTTATTTCAACAGTGTATTGTTGAATATATGAACATTAATTGAAGTATTGAAGAAAATGATAGAATGGCATTACATACATAAAGTAAAACATTAATAATGACATTACAGATGATCTAGCCAGAAAAGAAAATCTCTGCAGACTATCATGTTTTTCTCTAGTATGTAGTTGACCAGCGTTTCAACCATTTCAGTAATGTCAGTTTTCTCATTTTTTGACACCAGTGATACACATAGATCTGATACATATGTACACATACAGAGTACTTCGGTAACTCCTAACTCATCGCTACAATCGCATCACATCCAGAACCTTTCTGAGGATTACACAGATAGGTTCTTTGCTCTTAAACAAGCTTGTCACATCAGGCAATGAATTTGTCAGGTCTCTTATGCCGTCCATTTCATTTTTGAGATTTGTTACACGTTTGGTACCCCCCGCACAATCATTATTTGAACCACATGCATCATCGATGATTTTATGCATCAAGCCAACCATCTGACCTCTAAAATTATCTTTAAACATGTCGCCTAACATGGCTTTAACATGGCACTCCTTCCCCACGGTGCATTTGCATGCCGGAGGGTGCTTGTGCACAGCATCGCCAGAACCCAACAGGCAGTCGCTCCCCATCAGCTTTTGCATAGCCATTCCAGAAATCCACAGTGTTGAAGACGTCTTCTTCAGAACTGTATACGGTGCAGTTGATGCTGAAAGATTCTAATAGTTCCTGGAATCTCCGGTGACTGAGTCCTTTGTCCACAATTGTCCAGGCCTTGTGGGTTAGCGTTCTGAAGTTTGGGTCTGATCCCTCAAAATGTGGGTAGAAGAAGCGAGCTTTTCGGCAGGCTCAGACAAACAGGAATGTTGACTTTGGAGGTCAATATAACAGCCACACAATCTTCCTTCAACTTCTGACGTTGCAGTAGCACAGAAATCTGTACTGATGTAATCGTCAAACCTAGGCTAGTAGAGCTAGATCCCTTCGGTTAGGAACCCAGATTGTTTGCGATAACTGAGCACTGTGTGTAGAGTTTATCAGGACTGCCGTTGTGAGGTGTATGGGGGTTGTCGTCAGGAAGTCATAAAGGCTAAGTAAAACTACTAACAAGTATTTACCAATACTTAAAGTACTTTTTCTAAACTCTTAACGCTGCAACACACCTACATCATAGTTAAACTTCTGTCCCAAAACCATATTTTGTTAAATACTAAATCTACCTTTCAAAATATAACTAATGTAATCAAAACAGAGCAAACCCAATTCAAAATTGAATCATTCTGTCAAACTCTAGAACTAATTTCTATCCAACATGAACATAGTGCACAATGACAAATACTAACAATTGATTGTATTATTATGAAACCTGCATTACTGTCAAGTTTCAGTTCTACCTGCAGACAATATGCATTCCTTCTCTCCTCTACCTCTCCTTCCACCCATTGTCCTGATCCTACTACTCCTCTCCTCCATCTACTCCTCTCCCTCCACTCCACTGTACACTGTAAAACTTATATGATCAATAAGTTATGAAAGCATATGTTTTTACATTGCTTTAACTAATCAGAATAAGTTAAGCAATTTTCAACTTTTTATAAATTACACTAGATTCAACAATTTTATTTTAGAGTACTTGAATATTTAAAGCAATAGAGTCCTATTTTACGGTAAGTTCAAGTAATGGAAATAACTTCAACAATGATTTTTAACACTATAGATGTTTTACAAGATAAAATATTTCAAAGATCTGCTACTTAAAATAAGTTGTTTCAGTCTTTGTTTTATATATTTTCAAACAATGAAAAAATGGTTTAGATTAGATTTTCTCCAAAAATATTTGTGCATAAACTTGCACAAAAAAAAATGCACATTTTACACATGTAGATTTACTTAATATCCATTTAACTATGTGAGGTAAAATTAAAAAAGTGGACAAGTAAATATAACTTGGCCTGTTCAATTATATAGAGTAATTTTTACGTACAAATCTGATGTAATTAATATAATTACACAATATCATTTACTCTTTAAATACATTTTACTTACAGTGCTGGTAATTATGTTAAATTGAATTAAATGTTTCTCTTATAATGTGACAAAATAATACTGTGACAATGTGCAGTTAATTCTCATTAAGAAGAAATAACAAGCATTTACAGAAACCTATAATGCTTATAATCACTTTAAAGGTTTAAGCAATTTGAGCAATGATAAACATCCACGTTCACTGACATATTAAACACATATTACAACTCTAAAATTAGCAGCTCTATGCATAGATAGCTTAATCTCAGTATCAAAACATTTGAAAAACCTTTTAATCTAACAAAAATAAATTTGTAAGAAATTTGTGAATGTAAACATATTTTTCAAAACAGTTATAAAATGATGGCATCCATCATGTTCAACTATGTTGTTTTAATACAGCACAAGAGATGCGCAAATGTATACGTAAAAGTTGCACACAATGAACCTTTTGGATGTCACAGGGTACAAGTTTTCTCCAGTCGCAAAAAAAAAAAGCAGGTCAACAAGGCAGATACATGCCTATGAACATCCGCAGTACACAAAAGCAGCTTGTTTTTCAAAGAACGTACTTTAGGAGAACGCTTAAGTCCATCAAGGGCCAGAAACAGTTTCTTGAAAAATAAAAGGTGCAATCACTTGTTATTATTTCATGAGCATGTCTGAGATAGTTACAAACAGTATTACACCGCTTGCAACCCTGATTCTTTAGGAGGTAAATACGGATTTTTACGATTGCGTGAGCACAATTTTAAAAACAAGACTTGTCAAAACACTACACACAATTCACACATCCGCACACACAAGTAGCAGAACACCTCAGGTCTTTTGCAAAATGAAACCCTTCTTTCAAATTTTACAATAATTTAACAAAACCCAATTTTGACACTGTATGGCACACACATGGTTCATACAATCTGATTCTCTTTGATTCATTTATTTACACTCTGCTGTTCTCAATCTTAAACAAATGTACCATTTCTAATTTTATAATGATATAATCTGGGTTTAATTTTCAGAGAGTTTTGTTAGAGTAAAGTATATGAATATATTGAACAAACAGTACACATAAGACCAGTACTGTATATTGATGAAAATATTTATTTCTCTCCACATTGTAAAATCATTCAATTCATTCATGCATTTTAACTCTCTCAATGTCAACCCATGGGTACTCAGAGCTCATGGTCAATCAAGGTTGCCCGAATCGCATCTGATAAATTTGGTCCCCAGTCTTCTTTGTCCAAATCCCACGTCTACCTCTTCCTACTCACTATACCCCTCTTCCCCTCTCTACCCCTCGTCCTCCACGGGCTCCCCCTCTTATCCTCACTCTTCCTCTTACTACGACGTTGCCTTCTATTTTGGTAACTAACCTGTTGCCCTTTTATAGTGCTTACCCCTGATTGTTGAGTTTACAATTAAGCACCTAAGTGTCTACATGCCTGATGTTTGATCAATTGGTTTATAGGGGTGATATTTTGGAAAACAGTGCCTTGAAATGGCAAAGAAGTGACATCAGGTTAGATTTTGATGTCTAATGTTGAGTGTTTAGGGTTTTGCAAAACACTGTGTGTAGTGTTATGCAAAAACTGTGAGGCTGAGAATGTGATTATAGTTGTGCAGATCAGGGGTGAGGTTTTGCTCATTGAGGTCAGTTTAAATATGTGTGCCGTGCATGTCATTTTAGTGTGTTAACAATTGAAAAAACTGTAATAATAAAATAATCATCTTAAATGATTCTAACACTATTTTAACAAGATAAAATATTTCAGAGATCTGCTACTTAAAATGCTTATCAGTTGTTTCAGTCTTTGTTTTATATATTTTTCAATGCGTTTGAGCTGCTGCTGTTGTTTCAAAAGTAGAGGCTTTATACTATATTTAAAGATTGGAGCATTAGGTCTTCATTTGTGACTTACTGTGTTTAACCATTTATAAATACGACCAGAAGAATCTTTGATTTTGGTATTGGGTAAGCTCGAATGAAAAAATGTAAGCAATTTTAGAATCATGTTAACTGACTGTATATTGTGTCAAAACAACCTGGATTGTGTTGTATTGGTAACAACAGAACGATGTTGTGCTAATTGTAATTAGAGTTTTTGAAAATGTGACTATAGAATGGATGAAATGGAAAAAAAACATGCAATTGTGGATTCGAATTCTTAACATATTTAAAAAGTAAATGGATGGAATTTTATTTTTTGTTCAGATTTTAAGGTCACGTGTATGTTCTAAAGATAATGATAAGATGTTCAGTTAAATACTTTTATTGACGTTGTCATATTAATTTGGCTTAAGTAATATTAAAATGCAATGTACATATGGTATCTAACACATCGATAATAATTTAAATGTTTTTCCAAATTATACAAACACTTTTAAACAATATTCTACAATCTGTATAAGCCATTATGTTGCCTGGTAACAGATTTTTAGAGGCGAGTGAAATTGTATCCAATCGCAGTTAAACAAATTCATAGTTGTAATGGTTGGTGCGGTGCAGCAGGGATGAATCAGAATCGGACTTCCAACAATAGACAGGTTTATTCAGCGAGGGGATAACATAGCAACCAAACACACAATACCAACCATAGTAAACATATCAATAAGAATAGACAAGGAGTACAGGGAAGTGAGTCCAATATAATGGGAGTGCAGGGAATCCGGGGAGTGCGGGAGAGAGGATGACGAAGTGAGTTCAGTTGTAGGACAGGGAGGATCATGGGAAACTGAGTCCAGGACAATTGTAGTTTGTAACAATTGTATATTACAATATAATTGTACAAATAGTGTTTTTACCAGAACGCATGTTCCTATTCAATACTTATTAAGGCATATCACCATGACTTAAAATTAATTAAACTCAACTCCGCTTAAAAAGCATGTCAATTGCTGAAAAGACGGTGTGTAACATAGGCATGTCACTCCATAAGAGGACAAGACTCTTTGTACAATATTCGAAAGGGTAGTCCTCTTGAATTTGGGGAGTCATTATCAGAGTCTGAGTCGCTGCTGCTTTGAAGCCAATATTTCAAATTTCGAATTTCGGCCTCCTCATAGCATTTACGCCGCTTAAGTCAGTTTTGTTCATGTAGCGTCTTGTTCCTGCAGGTTGATATGAGTACACAATCATCAGGCTTTGGGTCCTCACTGTCCTTTGTCACCTCGAACCTCACATTGGCGTCACTCCATCCCATTCGTTGATGTAAAAGGTTTTACTAGCAAGCCCATTAAGATCGCTCCAAACACGATTGTAGAAAAATTACCAGTCTTTAGCGGGGAAAACCACACAAGGTGTCTCCGATGTTTCCAATTCTTCAAAGAATTCCACAGCGTAGAGTTTGACCATCTGTGCTGCCTTGTCAAAAACAAATCCGCCAATATAAACACCCCCTAGCAGAAATTCCTGCTTCACAAAATCTTCATCTTCATGAAGAAACTTGGTCAAATGGATCCTCTGTTTTTCTGTCGTGTGTAAGGAAGGTTTTCTTCCGTTTCAACAGAACTTCTTGTCAGTGTTACACATCACAGATGTTTCAGAAGTTTCAGGAGTAGCCATTGTAACACTAGAGTTGTAGACCATTTCCTAACTTCTTTAACTACCAAATTGAGTGGGTAGGACCTGTAGCTTCAAGGTGGTTAGAGAGAATATGACACCTTAAATAGTTATAAAACACCAGCCTTAACACACTCAGTGCAATTAATCATGTCACAGCATCTAACCCCTGTTCTTTGAATGGTATTACACAATCAAAATAAAATGTTTTCTTCCCCCTCCAAAAACATTTAAGGTAGTATAAATACTATGTAAATGATGAATACGGTGGTTTAATGCATCATCTGATTAAATCAACCAAATGCTGTATACGAACCAAGAGATGTGTAGAACATCAATTGGTCGTTAGCATTACAGCTAAATGTTGGAATTTAGTGGAAAGGGGATAACAAACATGCACATAATTACAATTACACACAAAGAAGAATGGTGATGTTTAAAAAAATAAAGTGGTAAAACACTGTTTCAGAAAAAATGGAACAAAATCAATTAAACTTTTTAAGCAAAAAATAATAAGCGCATGAGGACAAGTACAGCACCCCTAAATGTTGATAACGTCAAGATATACACTATGGCCTAATCATTACCATAAAGTTTTGTATGTTTATATTTATTTCACTGCATACCGTTAATGAGTTTGCCTTGATGACGCTGAAATGTTTTATTAAAAGACGTCACAGAGGACCGCTTGAGTAACAACCTAATCACATCTCTCATTTACTGCTAAGTTTTACCGCATACCAACAACCCAGAACATGTAACAATATCATAATTATATACAAGATATCATGCGGGACACCTTTGTAAATGACTAAAAACTAATATTTAAGTTGAATATTGTAAAAAATTAAGAGATGTTAAACAATTCTACCGGTTATTGAATAATTATTGAGACAACCATGACGACACATTGTAATGTTGTTTTTGTTCTCGTTTCATGGATCAAACCTAAAAGGTAGATGCCTAAAAGATAGTATTGGAGCGTGGGGAAAATAAAACAGCCTGAAACATCTAACTTTTTACTTAGAACTTAGAACTACTTATCAAGGTTATCAAGGTTATTTTATTGAAGATCGCATATTATAAAAAAAGTGGTACCACCACATCATTCTCAAATGTAAAATGTTGTAACTAACTGTAATAGACGGGTGTGTTTTAAGCGCAAAAGTTGTAAATGTAACAGAAATGTGTCTTGGCTCTTGACCACTTCTTAGATAGACCAGAAAGACGATCTGAAAGAACATCATAGTTTAATTTTCTTATGTTGTATTTTGTTTGACCGTGCTCAAAGAGTAGTCGTCATCTAAAAACTGTACAAAGAAGCAAAATGTAAAACTGTCATCTACTGGCGGGGAAAAAATCAACTTTGCAAACTTTTACAATAGAGCAGAAGAGATGATTTCTGTATTATGTTTTAATTATAGCTAAATGTCTCTTTTCTTACCCGCCGTACACATTTGTATTAAATTGTGCACGGATAATTGTTGCATAAAGATTATGCTTGGAAAAAATCGTCATTTGAAATCTGACTAAATATGATCAATCTAGCGGAGTAGTAAAGACATAATTTACAAACATTGTGATTTTGGTGCATTTAATCTTTTAGTAAATCCTCTAAAATGACACGATACCTACAAAAATAGTTAAATAGTCAAAATATGTAAAACAGTACAAGTTTTGTGTTCTAGGTGAGAAAAATTCACCAAGATTAGGTTTAATGAGTATTACAAAACAATATGTTTTCCCCGTGATTGTGAAACACAGGAGGTAAATCATTTTGAAATGTAGGTTTGTCAAAAGAAAACAAAAAAATTTAGCCATACAATTAAAAATATGCTTAGAGTGAATTCATCACACAAGTGATGATTTGCATGAACTTGCACTGACAACAACAAGATCGGAATCTTCACCTAAAACCATATACAGTCCGACAAATAAAATGCGATCAGTGATATTGATAATATGACTAAGACTATGGAAGGGGAAAAAATAACAATCACAATAAATTGGATTTTCTTTATACACTATGACATCTTTTCTTAAACAATGTCACTGTTTTCTTACTCTAGGCCTCTTGAATTTACAGAGAGTTTTTGTGCACACATAATTCCTATAAAGAACATGTTTGGATTTTATCTGTAGGGAAATGGGCAATGATGTAAGCTTTAATAAACATCTATTTATTTGTGCCAAAGATAATAAAGACAGTGGTAATAAACAGCTGAATCAACTTAGCTTGATATTATCTGGATTCTAATGCATTAGGCACTAGTAAAGACTATTAAAAATAGCAAGTGTGATACTAGAGTACAAATATTGTATAACTCATGTTGAAACATACTCTGTTTGGTTTCATCTGAATCCTTGTACTGCATGGTTGTAACACACCTGAAACTATGAAAATATTAAACCAACAGCTGAATCTTTGGTTTTAAGGTAAAACAAATATTCTCAAGAGACCCACTGACCCTGGAAGTCACGACTTCCGAAGACCTCGCATGTGTAAATTCACCAGGTTGACAAAAAACAACAACAACAACAACATTGTAGGGTCTTTAACACCCTGCAGAATCCTTGGGGCTCTCTCCAAATCATCAGCTCTCTCCAAAGTCTGTTCTGGTCACCAGACAAACTGCCTCATCAACGTAAGGTTACATTTGTAAAATTCACCGTATTTTGAGTAGATAACCGATAGTATATTTTCAGTAAAGGGTATGTTTCCGCAATGATAAAGGCCAGTTTGGGAGACACAAGAAAAGTAAAATCATATACAACTTGTACATGCAATCCTAGACCATGGCTTCCACAAAATGTCAAATATTATAGTAGTGTAAAATATGACCAGTTAATATTTAAAGTAAGATCATGCTTAGACATAAAACGAGTAAAATTAAATATTCACTCAAGACTTTACTTCTGCTGTGTCATTGACCACAGAGGAACAGCTGGTCTTCAAATCACCCCATCACCCTACCCTGAAGCTATCACTAATGATTGCTGAGGACATTTTCTTAAAGATACGTCTAAACTTATTTTACTAATAATCTTTTAGAACAAATGAAATTTATTGAAACAAAGTTTGTTTATTTGTGATAAACTTTGTCAACATGTTTAATTGCATGGGCTTCATACATGGTTAAGGGTTATTAATCAAGACCTGCTTGAATCTTTGTAGAAATAAAATTTAACATTATGTACTGGGGTCTGTTTAGTAAAAAAAAATGATGGTTTATGATGGATTTAAGCAAAAATCATTGGGCATCAGATGCTATCTTTATACATCAGTCTTCTGGGGAGATTAAGAAGATACGATTTTATTAAAACTTTAAATATTTAATTTAGATCTAATTTAAACTTTTAAGATTAGGCTTTGAAATAAAATGAGTACGAACAACATTGCCTCTGGAGAGGTGTTTGCTAACTTTGTGCTTGTTGTTTAGTTTGATACAGGTTAAAATATTTGCTTTTTATCATTTCATAAAGAACTACTACTTCATCTCTCTGAAAAAATGGAAGGTATTTTCATATTTATTTATTATTATTTATATATTTATTATTATATTTAGCTAAAACTATATCTAAAAGTGGTTATGATTATAAAGTATAAAAAAATATTTTAGTAAGATATTTGTTAATAGTCATTGTGTATTATATTTTATTTTTAATCAATTAATTTAAAATAGAGAAAAGGTCATTTTATAGAACCAATTTTTGTGTGTGTGTGTGTGTGTGTGTGTGTGTGTGTGTGTGTGTGTGTGTGTGTGTGTGTGTGTGTGTGTGTGTCAGGTATCCCCTAACGTTGTTGGGACTAAATGGGGCATTAATGGTAGTAATACATCACATTTTCCCCCGACTGAACAAAATTAACCCCATGTGCAAATCAGCTTATACATTATATATATATATATTTTATTGATTTATTTATTGAAAATGCAAAAAGTTTTCTGTGAGGGGCTGTGTTTAGGTGCATTTGGGATAGATACGGGAAGCATTATGCCTATGAAAAGTCTTCATAAAACATGGAAACCCAACATGTCCACGTTTGCTGCCCCAATGCTGACTGTCTCACATTTCAGCAGGGTTTTACACCCCTGGATGCGTGAGAAAGAGAGACAGTGAGAAAGATTTTATATAGTGCATTTCTGATATTGAGGTGGGATACGGGTAGAGTTAGGGACAGGTGTGGTGGTATGGGTAAGTTTAAGGGTAGGGTTAGGTGTAAGGGAAGTGTCAACTGTGTAACTACAGAAATTAATTACAGATGTAATTACATGCAGGTATTTTTTTTAAATGTAAGTACAATGTAAAAACATGTATGTACACAATAAGTGCATTGTATCAAATGATTAATTACAATGTTAGTACATAGTAGTTAAGGCCACCTAATATAAAGTTGGTCCGTGCATTTCCTTTTGTAAATTAGTCATTCAATGTATTTACATTATTGGTTGTGTAATATATATGTCCTCCTACAATGTTTGAGTCGATGCCAAACAACTAGTCCTTTATTAAAAATCATACAATTTAAAAATGATATTTGTAGAAATAAGCTCTAAAACATTATAAAGTAATGGGACATTCTCTGTTTAGTAAATTATACTTTATGATGGATTTAAAAATCATAGGACGTCGGATGTTGGATACAACACTCTTATAGGAAGATAGAGACTTAATAAATGTATTAAAAACTTTTAAAGATTTTATTTTGTCTCTAAAACATTTTCTCTGGGGTCTATAAGTTAAAGAATTACATACTGTAGATTGTGTCCCCCTGATTCCTGCCCTGTCACTGCTGTGACTGTGTCAAATTTCACACCCCCACCGAGTGCAAGTGACATTCTTGGAGAAACAGAGAGAGACCAGAGAGAGGGATTTTATATTGCTTTAAAGGGTATTTTTCTTTTGTAAAACATCCCATGTATATACATGATTGTAAAACCCCTACTTTTCCCTGCTCCCTGAAAATGAAAGTTATAAATATATAACATAAGCTATAATAAACTGTAATATTTTATCTGGCCAGTTTCAGTACATTTTAGTATGATAATTGTTATTATATATTGTAATATTATATATTTTGTTTATATTCATCATATTTAAATAGAAATACATTATTTTATAAAACCAATTGCACATTTCACAATGTGTATGTGTGAGGCAGTGAGTGAGTATGTGAGACAGTGTGTGTGTGTGTGTGTGTGTGTGTGTGTGTGTGTGTGTGTGTGTGTGTGTGTTTGTGATGTACCATAATGACAATTCTCGGTTCCTCTGTGAAAAAATCCCCCGTCTATGGAATGCACCAACCCCTCACGTGTCCGGCAGATGTCCCCCCGAAATCACCCTTCAAATAGTCGTGGCAAAGTTCAAAACAATCATTCTTCACATTGGTGGCCTAGAGGTCAGACCCTGACATCGCTATGAGACCTCAAAGGTCATATCACCCCCCGGAGGATACACAAGGTCAAAGGTGACTGCAACGTGGGTGGTCAAGGTCAAACGTGGGGGAGGGGAACGATGTGGGTGGTCCAGGGCAAAGGGGCGTGGTAGGTCAAAGGTCGCAATCAATCAAAGTGACAGTACGTATCTTATATACACTACTTGTGTTAGCTTGAAAACAATCTTGAACTACTTTTGCTCTGTTTCCTTGTGCCGCCTGAGATCTGGCACACACTCTAAAAAAAAATAAAAGAGTACAAAATTTTATCTTTTAAGGTACAAGTGGTCGTCACTGGGGTGGTACCCTTAAGGGTACATTTCTGTACCTCTAAATCATGGGTAGGCAGGTGTAACCCCTCCTGTTCGAACACCAGCTCCAAGCGGGACTCGAACCCGCGTTCGCCGGCATGAGAGTCGAATGCTCTAACAAGGAGGCTAAAGGCTTCCACCTCTAGCATTGCAGAATTAACTATGTCACCATTGTTGAGATTCATGAATTCATAATGTCTGATCTGTGACAACAAAGTGTTGTTGTTGAATATTATTTATACATATTTTCTGTCAGTGATGAGTTCAGTCAAACATTTTTCTTCATGATCATTTTTGTTTATGGCTTCTTTTGATTTGAACAGATTATGTGTTTTATTAACACAGGAACAAAAAGCACAAACTCACATTAAAAGCCAAGAGTCAAACTGCCCAACTAAATGAAACACTGATCACCATAATGTGACAACATAATTTTCAATAAAACATCAACATCTAAACTTCTGTTTATTCTCAATAAGAGCTTCTATAGATGTCTTTCAGGGTTGAAGCCAAACTCTGCAGGACAGTGACTCTCTAGGACTGAACTTGCCTACTCCTGCTCTAAGTAGAGAAAAACAATGGTGTAATTGTACCCTAAAGACCAATTGTGTACCTTTAAAGGTTGCTTTACAAACGGATACTACAGCTCAAACCATTTTCCCATGTTTGTGTTGCCTTGAAAACAAACTTGAACTATTTTGTCTCTATTTCCACCGCACATTGTGTCGGCCCAGATCCGGCCCACATCTGGCACTTGTGGAATACTGATCTGGCCCACATGCTGCGTGGAATGACGGCCCTTGAGTGGACCACTCCTGTTTGGCCAGATCTGGGCCACATGTAGGCCAGAGCAATGTCACATGTTAGCCAAGAGCAAAGAAATAAACCAGAACTGGACCTTATCTGAGCAACAAAATCTGTGTATAATAAATATGGGGTCAGTTCAGCCTTAATAAACCTGTTAACAAACAGAATTCTGACTTCAGCCACAGCCTTAGATGAAATCAACTGAAGATAAAAGAAGACATTAAATCTCTGAAGATCTCAGCAGAGGAAGATTAAACAACTCTACAAACAGCATTACCAGCTTCACTCATTACTAATTAATTTCCTATTATCACTGTAAAGCTGCTTTGAAACAATCAAGCTAAATGAAGGTGACTTGACTTGATTTCATCTAAAGCTGTGGCTGAAGTCAGTTGTAGTTCTTGTGTTTCTCTTTCCTTCAGTGATTCTGCTCATTACCATCAGGTGTTCATAATTAATGCTCAATCATCACTTAAGTATCTTATTAACTCTAACTCTGCTTCAGTGTTACTTTAACACCTGCTTGTGGTTCCCATATGAACACCAAGCGGTGTTAATTCAACACAGGGGAATTTACTGTGTAATTTAATAAAATTTTTTTTGAATATGTATTTCCCCACATTAACAAATTTATTTATTATTATAGTTATTTTAAAATCTACAACTTATTCCTAAACAGTTAAAGTTAATGTAAAGTACAAAGAGTGCTGTTATACCAAACTGCAGGGGTTGTATCAGGTTGTGTGTTGTAACAATAATAGAAACATGGACATCAGTTTAAAATTTACATGCATTTATTTTGTTAATTTAATTAATTTTTTATTAAAATCAGGACACAAGTTGAAAAAAAAAAACATAAAACAGGCTAGGAATGTCAAATGTTGGGTTATACACACGGTCACATTTTGTTTAATCTTGATATTGATAGCCATGACATTCCTAGGTTTCGTTTTACATTTAGGTGACAATTTTATCAGTAAAAAAACTATCATCAATTCCCGCACCATATGCAGATTTAATGGAGTTCACATCACCGAAAACAACAGATACGAGCTTCATTTTATTGATCATCAGCTAATTTCACAATCAAAGACCGTAATAGTGCGGCAACAGCACTGGTCAGATCATTCTGTTTCTTTACTTTTAATTAATATGATCGCATGTTAAGCATCTGCGACTTGCTTTTGGTTTTTTTTGGGTTAGTTTGTGCGTTGGCACATCTGTGGCAATGCATTGTAGCCGCGCTGTCATATCTGGCTGTAACAATATATGCTCATAACTCTCTCATACATTTATTTTTTAGCATTGTTGGGAGGAGTAAAATTTACATATGTGGTTTCAACAACCAGATGCATTTACACTTATTCAGTTTCATCTGGAATGCGGCCCAGACCACCTCCTGATGTGGTTCGAGCCAACTGATTTAAATCTGTCTCGAATGCGTTTCGGGGGGCATTTACACCTGGTCTTTTTATGATCGGATAGCTATCCAATCAGAGAAAACGTATGAAGTGACCAGGTGTAAACAGGCTTTAAGTCTCATAATAGGTTTTTGTCCTGTAAAGTCTTTATATTTTGTACACAGAAATGTACAGGTTCAACTGTCATCACAGGAGGATGATAATCGTGTTACAGGGATTTCATTGCCTCATTTCAAATTACTTAAACTGAGCAGCGTTGCAGTTCACCCCATTATATTTTCTATATGCAGAACATATTAACATTTATTAACATTGTAATTTATAGCTTATATTATAATTATAACAAATCACACATCTGTGGCATCAAATCAAAATGATTGGTTGAATGCTGTGGTGATAACTGTTTGTTAAACGTGGATAAAAAAGGTTTTATTAATCAAAGTTGCATAATATCAATGACACCCAGCAGGCAGAGTACGTCAATGTGACATCAATCAGACATCATATTTTGGTTGAAAATGAAAGTCGGGTTGACGTCTAAACCCAACGTTTGTTTGACATCAAGCTCCAACCTCAGCAGGGACGTGCAGAGAGTTCTTCAGGGGCAGGGGCTCAAATGTGAAAAAGGGGCAATATGTAAAAAAATGTATATACATAATAATAATAATAATTATATATATATATATATATATATATATATATATATATATATATATATATATATATATATATATATATATATATATATATATATATATATATATATATATATATATATATAATGTGTGAAGTTTGGATACTATTTAATGTTTTTGTTCGGCATAAGTATCTTATGCTCATCAAGCCTGCATTTATTTAATCAAAAATACAGAAGAAAATCAGTTTTATATTGTGAAATATTATTACAATATGTTCTTCTTAACTTTTTATTAATCAAATAATTTTGAAAAGAGTATCACAGCAGGTTATAAAAAATATTAAGTAGCACATATGTTTCCAACACTGACATCAGATCCTCATATGAGAATGATTAGTGAAGGATCATGTGACACTGAAGACTGGAGTAATGATGATAAATTCAGCTTTGATGGAATACTATAAGTATTTTACAATAGAAAAATAATATTTCACAATAATGCTGTTTTTGATCAAATAAATGCAGGCTTGCTGAGCATAAGATCCTTCATAATGCTGCATAATTATCAATGCTGATGCTGCATGGTTTTGTGCAGTGATTTGTTTGTTCTCAGTTCACATCCATTTTGTCAGCGATGCAGTTTGATTTATAAGAGACAAACCAAAATGTGCTTATTCCAACCAAAATTCGACATCTGCCCAACTTTGGGGATTGATGTCAAACAAACTTTGGTTTTAGACGTCAAACCAACTTTCATTTTCAACCAAAATTTGACTGACAGAGTCAACATCCTGTGCCTGCTGGGGAGAGAAGGAAAATCAAACCTTGAACAGCTAATGTTATTTTCATTTTACTTTTTGCTTTTGTTCACTGCTACTACTACTACTACTACTACCCCTACCACTACTCCTATCCCACAAGCTGCTCTTTTAATTGCAGTTTTCGACTGTTTTCCACAGTTAAACTTTCTCTGTGCCTCCTTAAACATCTCATTAGTGTAGAGCCTTCCATCATTTCTAATCACCAACTCATCCATCTTATCCAGCAGCTCACTCACTTGACTTTTATTATCTCTGTCTTCATTGTTGAACGCATGATATCTGCCACCACAGCTCATAACAAACTGCCGTAGATCCTGACTCTCTTCTATATGATCTTTCAGTGGTTTACGCAGTGAATCAGCGTGAGTGAACACAATGATGATGTGACGTGCAGCTTCTTCTCCAAAGTTCTCCTGAATCCATCTGACTGTGTTCATCACTTCCTCTGTCAATCTCACATCCACTCTGATGACCAGCAGGAACACATGAGGACCAGGAGCAGAGATTCTCATGCACTTGTTTATTTCTGCTCTCACTTCTGCTTCATCTGCTGAGGTGTCCTGGAGACCTGGAGTGTCGATTATTGAGATGATCCTGTTACCTTGTCTTGTAATTTTTTTCTCAGATTCTTGAGTAACTGACTTTGGACTAAAATCCACTTTAAACTCTTTACTGCCTAGGATTGTGTTTCCCGTTGCACTCTTTCCAGCTCCAGTCATTCCCAACATAACAATCCTCAGATCTCCTGAAGTTGGAGAGACACATTCATACAGTGGAATTGAGTTTAACGTAATACCATTATTGACAGAAATTCTTTTGACTCTGACCAGTAAACAACCTCCTAAAACAAGCTAGTACACTGTAAACACTCTTACTTAAAAAAAACATGCAAACCGATTGCCTTAAAACATAAAAAAAGTGGGCCCCACTTTATATTAGGTGGCCTTAACTACTATGTACTTACATAAACAAATAAGTACAATGTACTTATTGTGTTCATATTGTGTTGCAAAACACTTTTGCTGATATTGAGGTGGGATACGGGTAGGGTTAGGGACAGGTGTGGTGGTGTGGGTAAGTTTAAGGGTAGGGTTAGATGTAAGGGAAGTGTCAACAGTGTAATTACAAATGTAACTACAAAAATTAATTACAGATGTAATTACATGCAGGTATATTTAAAAATGTAAGTACAATGTAAAGACATGTATGTACACAATAAGTGCATTGTATCAAATAGATAATTAAAATGTTAGTACATAGTAGTTAAGGCCACCTAATATAAAGTGGGTCCAAAAAGTGAAATAGAAATATGTTGTGCTGACAAATGCTTAGTTAGTGTAGTTAACTTACCGTAGAGAGTACTTGATAATTTACTTTAAATAAAGTGTAATTGTTGCCATTGTTGTGTTTTGATGCTGAATGTTGAAGTGTGTGTGGCAGGATGAGTAAATTCCCTCCCACGTATTTATTGAGAGCCTATCAGTAACTCGATTCCTTCCTAAATAAGAACTTAGTTTAGCCTAAGCCTACCGGGGTATGCATCATTGTTAGCTCCGCCCCCCGTGGCACGGCCAATGCTGAAATAGTGTTTTGTTTGCGACTCCACAGCGGTGCGCAGGCTGTTATTACCCCCAGGTAGGTTAAGTTTAAATACTTGTTGTGGAACTCGTGGTGTTTGTGGTAACTCGCGTCTATTTTATTCCAGTTTGTTTCCTCTCAATGCATTCATATGCGCAAGCTGCTGTGAAAAACTCTACAGCAATAGTACGTTTTATGCTGTTGTGATCACCTGGTACGTATAGATATTCTTTTAAGTCAATGTTACTCATTTGAGCTAACCAACTGATGTTTTTAGCAGGATGCTCGATTCCTTTGAGGGTGCTCCGTCTAAGTGGGAGTGCTGGGGAGATCGTTCCTGCATAAAGGCGCTATTAAGACGGCGCTGCTGTTCTGCTGCTCTGCTGTTCTGCTGTTATGCGTGTTTCTATTTTCACGCTAAAGCCGTTTGATCTCTTTATCGCTACCACTGTATGTGCCTGAGCTTGCTCGTCAGTCATTGATACTGGCTGCAGGTGTGTCAATTAGTTTGTTTTCTTTATTTTTTGTTTGTGTATTGAGTTATTATGTTTTCAGTTTGTCTTTTGTCTTTGTTTTAGTTTGATTTTGTTTATTTTGTAACTTATTCAGTTGTAATATTTTGCTTGCTTTTTGTTGTCTGCAAGTCAGTGCTCATTTGTGGTGAGTGTTTTACATCAACAATCATCTGAAAATTATTGTATTATTTGTTTGGTGTCTTTTTATTGTATTCAGTGCATTGGTGTGTATGTATATTGGTTGTCTCTTTTCTTTTTTTTGTGTGTCTATTTTAGGCTGACCGGCCCCGGGTCGGGAGGCTAGCTTTTCCTGCCCTTCTGGTGGTGGTATTTCGCGCACAGAGTGGTTTGCTGTGTATAACTGCTTACACTTGGAGTGTGTGTGTGTGTGTGTGTGGGCATGTTTTCGTGAAATATCAGGACACAAATGTGTATAATGACATGGGTATGACATAGGTATTACAAAAAGAGGGTGAAATATGAGGACGTTCCCCATGTCCTCACTTTTCAAAATGCTTATAAATCACACAGAATTAGTTTTTTTTCACAGAAAGTGAACTGCACAGTCTCCTGTGAGGGCTAGGTTTAGGGGCAGGGGCAGTGTAAGGGGATAGAAAATACGGTTTGTACGGTATAAAAACCATTACGCCTATGGAATGTCCTCACATTTCACAAAAACAAACGTGTGTGTGTGTGTGTGTGTGTGTGTGTGTGTGTGTGTGTGTGTGTGTGTATGTATATATATATATATATATATATATATATATATATATATATATATTTATATATATATATATATATATATATATATATATATATATATATATATATATATATATATATATATATATATATATATATATATATAAACATTTAGGTCCAGTCTAACGATTCTGTTTGGATTGTATTGGTAATAGACACTTACCTAAAGCTAAAAGAAGTGTTGTGCCTCTAAAAAGTGCTTTCGATCTTATTGTTGCTTTAAATTGTATGCGGAAAATACTGGAGGTTTGCCACAGAGTTGTCCCACCCAGTGACGCCGCTACCACCACGCGCATCACGCGCTGCGCGTAGGGCACCAAGTGCTCCGGGGAGCACCACAAGAAAATGCTCTCTCGACCCTCCCGCGGCTCTGCAAAATTCGCGAACTGCGGGCATCATAAAGTGATCGCGCTTAGGGCATCAAAGCGGCCAGCGGCGGGACTGGTCCCACCACCTACAACGAAACCGAGTGCTTCTTCAAGCGCTTCCATGCTTGCAAAACGCGCCAAAACTACTTTTAAACAGGAAATGATGGAATTTTACCCTACATTTTTACACCGGGTCTATTCGAACGGGATTAGTTTTACCCAAGGTCATTTTTCCGGACCTTTTTACAGAAGGTAAAAGTCTCTGTAATCTTTACTGACATTGTCCGTAATGATTACCGAGATGGCACATTCGGACGGGACTAAAATCACAGAGAACCTCTGGTAATAATTACTTTACCCCCACCTCCCCATGTTAAACTAATCCCGTCCGAATAGGGCTTTATACTGACTTGAGTGACGCTCTGCATTGCAACAGTAACCGGAAAATTATCTATTCATGAGAACTTAATAAATTCATTTTTTGTACCGATATCCACGTCTCTTTGCCTTCCATGGTAACGAACCTGTGCCCTATTTCAGGGCTTAATTTGAGCCGGAACACGCCGGAACATGTTCCGGCACCTCCGATGTTGGATCCAGAACCTTTTTTATTGAATCCGGCACCTCAAATGTCACTATTGAGTGTTTTTCTTCTTTTTTTTATTGGTTATTTTAATAGTCCGAAAAATTACTGCTTGTGAAAACAATTGATGCAGTGTATTTATTTTATTTTTTTACATTTCGCACCTGTGCAGTGCATGTTCTGAAATACACGCGGCCTTGTTTGTTTTGCGGTCTATTGACGATGCAATGCTCTGCTGATGCGAGCCGCGAGAAAGCCCTGGTCTGTTGTAGAAAGGATACTGATACATCCAATGCAACAAATATATTTAATGGCTAATGTATGCATAGGCCTATGCTGAGTTTAATATATTTATGATTAGATGCGCTGCAGTTCACGTGCAATGCAATGAACGCGGTGCACCGGTGCCTCCATGTCACGGTTATTATATTGTCTGTTATATTTGCTTTTTATTTATTAAATACAAGCAATTAGTTGATGCAACATTTACTAAAATTAATATACAATTTATACAAAACGAAATTTGTTTCAAAGAAAGGCTTTCTACAAAGCAAAACTTAATGAAAGTGGTAAAAAATCATGTCACCCGAATTTGCGCATCTTGTGATCCTATCTTTTATTACAATTGTTTTTTAGCAAAAATGTTATAAACACACACACACACACACACACACACACACACACACACACACACACACACACACACACACACACACACACACACATGTATATAGGCTATATAATATAGGGCTATATTTTATTTATATATGATGATCGTTATCGGTAGTGATATTGTTTATTATTGCAAATGTTTTTCATTTGTTTAATAAATCTAATAATTCTGACTGGGCACATCACTATAGTCTTAACTTTTTTTCAGATGAAATGTAAAAATAGCTCAATAATCCTCTATGCAGGCACGCGCTCATGCACCGTTCATGGTAAAACAATGCTCACTCAAATCCCGCTCAGACATAACATGCATCTGTACTAAAGGCCTTGTTGTAGCCATTAAACAATGTATTTTGTGTAATATTTAAGTTTAAATATTATAATGTTATTTTTAAATTTCATCTGATTATGAAAAGTGCAAAGATGTCAGTGGGTCAGAAATTAGTTTGGTGGTTTTTATATTTTGTTTAATATTAAATTTCGTTTTGTATGAAGCCCTTCTTTAAAATGAATTTCGTTTTGTATAAATTGTATCTTAATTTTAATCAAGGTTTCGTCAGCCAATTGCTTGGATTTAATAAATAACAAGCAAATAGAGTAATAGCAGATTATAAGGGTGAGATGAAGTCGCATGGAGCGATCACATGCATTGCACATGAGCTGGAGTGCGTCTCATAAATAAACGAAACTCAAAAGCTACTGCCTCACAGACATTAGAAATATGTGTATAGAAAGCTTGAAATGTCTACTTTTCTTTAACTTCTAGTTAAGAAAAGAAATAGACTAGTTAAGCAATGTGAGCAGCTCATGATGGTGTCTCTCTGAATGCTGCGCTTCATCACTGCGTGTGCTGTGAGTTTAACACGCATCTCTAATCCTGACTTGTGCAACTTTGTACACATTTGTTCCTTAGTTGTAGTATTACTTTGCTAAAAAAATATATTATTTCTGATTATCCATAGCTTTCTGCCAACCCAATTAGGCTAATAAAGTAATGATTAAAAAAAAAAACGATCAAGGGATATCACTGTCACATGGCATAGACGATCAAAATGTGCATTCCGTCTTGCACAGGTGTAGGTCTCCTGTGTCAAATTGTACGCAAACCGGAAATTATAAGGCATACAAGTTTGTGCGCACGCGATACGTTTCTCGTGGCAACGCGAAAGTATGTATATTTTTATTTTTTGCAAAGGTCCCTCTGTAGATTTTTAATAACTTGGCTAAGAAAAAAAAATGATAGGGGGTACGTTATTGAAAAAGATTGAGAAGCACTGCTATATGCAGTGTCAAATTTTTTTTTGTTCCGTTACCTCCAACCTGCGTTTTGAGTCGCCGGATCCACCCCCCCTCTGCACTCCGGGACCTCCCACTTTACAAATTAAGCACTGCCCTATTTCCATTGGGTAGTTATTTCACCTTTCCCTGAAAAGGGGAGGCGTAGTCAGCTTATTATTTAGTGTTACCACCAAGGAGTTGGTGTTTGTCATCTAATTTCTCCCCACCACCTCGCCACATGTGTGTGGCTCAAGCATGATCAACTACAAGATATTGTTACAAATACAGAGGGATTACGTCAACACAATTAAAAATATATTTATTACTTCTCTTCATTTGAAATCAAATAACTGTGATTTCTTGTTGCATCAATAGGAAGAGAATCACAATAATATGAAGTAATAATGAAGTTCAAGTGCTCAACCAAAGGGAACATTGATCACAATCAAACAAAAACATCAATTTATAAAGTCAGATTATGTGATGATCTCAGATTTTTCAGTTGTATTTTTCCCCTTTTTACTGTCCTGTGGATATATTTAGCTGTACTGTCCGTACTGTTTTTGTGTGATGTTGTGTGGCTGAGTTTTGAAGTATGTGTGTAATGTGCTACATTGCAAAAAATTCAACATTCAAGATGACTTTGGGAAATCAGTGAATGCAAACATAAAAATAACTAAAAAGTATGGGTGTAACGATTCGTTTTAACAACGATTCGATTCGTATCACGATTTAAGGTTGTCGATACGATTCAAGGACGATATTGGTTCATTTAGAATGATACGATCCGAAACGATTCAGTGACTTGAAATCGATTCAGTAACTTTTTAGCCAAAAATTGTGACTGAAATAAATATCTGGAATCAGGTATCAATTAATTATAGATATAAACAAACAAGTAAACAACAATTAATGGAAAATGCGTTCAAATATTATTTGAATAAAGTGCAACCAACAGTTTAGGTTGAATTAACAGGAAGTTAACCTTTTCTGCTCTCAATTTCAATATTCAATACATTTTCAATAAAAGCACAGTAAGTGCAACCAACATTTCAACAGTAAACCTGCTACTTCTGCTTTTGTTTTCCAACATAAAACATATTACAATATTAAAATCAAAAATAAAGTGCAACTAACTTCTCTTCAGGTTTAATTAATAGTAGGTTTACCTGCTACTTTTGCTGTTGTTTTTCAACATTAAAATAATACAAATACAATATTATTATCAAAAATAAAATGCAACCAACATTTCTTCAGGTTGAATAAACTGGCTGAACCTGCTACTACTCTCAGTTTAATAAGCAAACAATATTTAACAAAAGATAAAATGTAACCAACTACTCTTCAATGACTCTACATATTTTTTTTTTTTTTCAAAAATATCAACTGATCAACATGATCTGGCCGCAGAACACTTCTCTGTGCGTTCACTATGTCGACAGCAGTACAAAAACTCGCTCTGCTGGCACACTGGTGTCAGGAATGCACAGGTAACATTTAGCAAGGGTTGAAAGTACAGGTAGCTCTTTCTCCTGGTGGCTTGATAATTTCTCGCTCGTTGGCTTCTCCTCTGCCATCCGCCACTGCTGGTGCGTGGCGATGATGTCACAGATAGGCAGACTAAATCGAGTAACGTTTAACACCTTTATCATTAAAAGTGCTAAGAAAAAACATCCATATAAAGTCTGACGTGCTTAAATCAAATGCTTTATTTCCTATTATCGATACAATCGATTGATTACCTTTTAAAACGATGTTAGATCGATATATGTCGTCTGGAAGGCCAACTTGCCGAGCACAGATCGATGTAGTTAGATCATAGGAATATAAATCGATACATCGATGTAGTAGATGAATCGTTACACCCCTACTAAAAAGTGTTAGTTTGAATCACTGTTGACTTGTACAGTGGTTTAGCAAGAACCAATTAAAAAAAAAGGAAACATAAAATATATAGTTATGTTTAGTACTATTTTGATTATTATCACAATCTCTTTCTTTTAACTATTTTCCACATGCTTACTCAACATAACAGATTATGTGTTTTATTAACACAGGAACAAAAAGCACAAACTCACATTAAAAGCCAAGAGTCAAACTGCCCAACTAAATGGAACACTAATGACCATAATGGTGACCAAACATTTTCAATAAAGTGGCCATGGCCATAAAGCCAATTTTATTCACTTGCCAATTAAAGTCAATGTTTTTCTTTCTGCATTACTGGTTTGATAGGGATCGCAGGAATTTTTTAATATTCAAATATTTTCTAGAACTGTATAGCATTTTGGCTCAATTTATGCTGTTTTAAAAAGCATGACTTAGTACTTATTACTTTTTTCAACTAATTTATTTATCAAATGATTTCATTCTCATGTGGCCTCCATAATTTCCCAATCCATTTGACAATATTTTTTGTCTTTTTTTGTTGCTGTCATTTTTTACAAACCAGTAGCTTTGATTATTAATAAATACAGTCAATACTCTAATTTTGTAGTTAAGTGATAACATTTTGATAGAATGTCCAGAATGAGATCAATGTTCTTCTTGATTAACTGCCTCAGATGAATCAGGTGATTTACTGACCTGTAATTGATGGTGCCATTTCTCTAGAAATCCTCTTTTTCTGATTCAGACGCTCAACGATCATTTACACTTGCAGTGCTCACTTCTCTCTCTTTCTCTTTCCTGATCTGGATGAATGACAAAAGAAAGGACAGACTGAGAGCGCTCATGTTAACTCCCCTTATTTAAATATATGATCACATGACTGCAGCTGCAAATCTGTTTCGATGCAAACATTTCAGAGATATAGTCATATATAATATAACATACTAAAATAATAATAATACAACATCTTTTTTAAAGTTTTAATTTATTCAGATGCCTCTTAGACAATTTACTTCTAACTTGTTTAATATCAATGGTCACAGATTCTTTTAGCTGTGTGTAGATGGGGGAGAATTTATTCTGACCGGTTTCTAAAAATTTAAAGATTTATTCAGCAAATATAATTATATGAGAATATGTAACAGAAACATATGTAGTTGGTGTCTCTGGTCTATGGGACATAGTAATTGTCATGTAATAGAGTGGTGAATATTTACCTTATTAAACCATATAAAATGGTTCTGATATATGGTTCCCATGTAGGGTTTAATTTTCACACTGTGTGTGTTCAGTCACCTAAAGCAGCTGAAAGCACAGCTCCTCTGAGACTCAGTGAGATTGTGATGACTTTCTGCACCACTAGAGGGAGCGCAACTCTCTTTCAGAAGAGCGGAGTCAAAAACGAAAGTGAAAGAAAGGAAAATATATTTTATACAGACATTGTTTAACAGAAAACAGCATAGAATTGAAACTGATCTTGAGAATGCATATCATTATCGATCAAAAGATGTGCATGGAATACAACAGAGTCTAAAATTTAGTCATGGATTATTATCATTTAAAATGTTTGAAATAGTTTCTTTTTTTCAAATTTTTGAATTTTGTATGTGTTTATCTGTTCCAAAGTTTAATAAATCAGACACTGATGGCACAGTGCTCTGTCTTAAGTCTTTTTTTTTTTTTTTTCAACCAAAAATGCTTTGCGCTGGTTAGGGGGTACTTGGCTGAAAAAATATTTCACAGGGGGTACATCACTGAAAAAAAGGTTGAGAACCACTGATTTAGGCCATCCAAAACCATTTTCGTCCAAAAACAAAAATAACTGTTTCAGTAATTTTGTTGCATCAAATTATATAGGTCTAAGCAAAATTCATGTCACAGAAAAGAAAGAATAAATAACTAATGTTAAATCATCAGTCTAGTCTTGACTACACATCCGTAATAAAACAGGTTTTAGTTAATAGTCTTTTATTGGCCTGATTAACCAAGCTCTTCAATTATAAAGATACTTCATATTTGATGGTATTCCATGATTTGTAATTGCATTTAATAGATTACACTTTCAATAAAACATTTGCAGTGGGTTTATAAAATGTGTTTTTATGCATGTGCACTGTTCTGACCAGACTGTGCTTTTTCATGAGCAGTTATTGAGCTCAGGTAACTATTCTTTTAAGTTCAATGAACTTTCAACCACATTTAATTTGGTTAATGTCACTGTTCAGGTTTGCAGAGTAGACAAACCATTCTCTGAATGAAAATCCCAGGGGCATTATTTGTATTATTAAAGTATTTTATTTTGTCTTTAGTGTTGCATACTTTTATGCATGTCTTATGATCAAATCACTAGTTAATGTAACCCCATCTTTACATGTTTCATGTCAAAATAATCCTCTTATAATTTCCTAAAACATTGGTTTACACCACCTCATAACTTGCATTGTATTCCTGTTACATTAGTTATGGGAAACAAATCTACAAATCCACTCTGATCATGCAAATAAACCCTCTTTGCACCTTTGCATGGTTCAAGCCACCTTTATTTAACAGAGGTTTAGATTTTGTTTTATTGAAAATATTTCCTTTAGTTGGGCAGTTTGACTCTTGGCTTTTTATGTGAGTTTGTGATCTTTGTAATAGTGTTTAAAGCAGTGGTTCTCAACCCTGTCACGTGGGCCCCCCACCAGTGCACATTTTCCACATCTAACACACCTGATTCAACTCATCATCTCATTAGTAGAGACTGCAATACTTGAATTGGGAGTGTATGATGAGGGAGACATAATAAATGTGCACTGGTGAAGGGTCCCCAGGACATGTTTGAGAACCACTGCTTTAAAGGGAGTTTTGTACTATGCTAAAATCCAGCCTTCATTGCAACAAGTAGTTTGACCAAGATGGCGGCGCGAGTAGATCGCGAGGCTCAGCGAGGCTCAGCGTCTCTCCAGATTCTGCAATTTTGCGGTATTTTTCTTGTTCATCTCGGGTCTGTTCGTACAGAACAGTTGTGCTTTTACATCGTACACCCGTTGTGAGCTTTTGGATATTGGTTTGCGAATTTCCGACAGCTTTATGGACAATCTTCAACTCCTTCCTGAGATCGCTAGGACGCCCGAGGCGATGCGCTCTGCCCGGCCGGGCGGAAGTGCTAGAAGGCGGCGCTGTGATCGTAAACAAAGGCGAGGTAAGCGTGGAGGTCTAAGAGCTAAGCTAAGGCTAACTCCTTACCGGCTCTCTTTACCCAGCATTTTCCTTGCCAATGTACGATCGCTAGTGAACAAAATGGAGGAGATTCGACTCAGCATTACACACAGTAAGAAACTTTTGAACTGTAACGTCCTAATCTTCACTGAAACCTGGTTAAACAGCGGAATACCGGACACCGCTATTGAGCTAGCGGGACGCCACACACTCCGGGCGGATAGAACACTAGATGGCTCCGGGAAGAGCAGAGGGGGTGGATTGTGCATTTATATTAACAAAGCTTGGTGCACAAACTCTGCTATTGTTGGGAGTCATTGTTCAGCTAACCTGGAGTTTCTCATGGTTAAATGTAAACCGTTTTATCTACCGCGGGAGTTCACTTCCACCATTATCACTGCAGCCTATATTCCCCCGGATGCTGATGCCAAGCTTGCTATGAAAGAACTTCACGCAGCCATCAGTAAACAACAGACTGATCACCCGGAAGCTGCGTTTATTGTTGCAGGTGACTTTAATCATTCAAACCTAAAGTCAGTGCTACCCAAGTTTCACCAGCATGTTTCCTGCCACACCAGAGGAAACAAAACCTTAGACCATGTTTACACAAACATGGCTGGCGCTTACGTTGCAACACCCCTCCCCCACCTGGGACAGTCAGATCACCTCTCTTTGTTTCTATCACCCAAATATTCACCCCTCATCAACCGTGTGAAACCATCAGTAAAGACCATCAAGGTGTGGCCTGCGGGGGCAGACTCCACACTCCAGGAAAGGTTTCTAAACACAGACTGGAGTATGTTTGCTTCTCAAGCCACCAGTGGCGCTCACACGGACATTGACTCATTCACTTCCTCTGTATTGGATCATATCAATACCACCATCGACAGTGTTACAACCCAGAAACAGATCACCACATACCCAAATCAGAAGCCTTGGATGAACAGGGAAGTTCGACTCCTGCTGAAGTCACGCAATACTGCCTTCAGATCAGGAGATGCACAAGCCTACAGCACATCCAGAGCTAACCTGAAGAGGGGCATCAAAAAGGCCAAGCACTGCTACAAGCTAAAGATAGAGGGTCACTTTTCCAACTCTGACCCTCGACGCATGTGGCAGGGCATTCAGGCCATCAGTGACTACAACCCCCCCCACTCCACCCCCGCAGCCACTGATGTCAACTTCCTGAACGAGCTAAATTACTTTTATGCTCGTTTTGAAAGAGACAACAGAGAAACTGCCACCAAGCTCAAACCCTCAGCTGACCCACCAATCACACTCTCCTCCACAGATGTCTGCAAGTCACTGAGCCGGATCAGCGCGCACAAGGCTGCTGGACCAGACAACATCCCTGGACGTGTGCTCAGGGCATGTGCGGAGCAGCTCGCTGGGGTTTTTACAGACATTTTCAACCTGTCTCTTGCCCAAGCAGCTGTACCGACATGCTTTAAACGCACTTCCATTGTGCCAGTGCCGAAAAGCTCTAGCCCGAGGTGCCCTAATGACTACCGCCCTGTAGCACTCACACCCATCGTCATGAAGTGCTTTGAGCGGCTGGTCCTGGAGCACCTAAAAGACTCTCTACCATCCACATTGGACTCACACCAGTTTGCCTATCGTAGCAATAGGAGCACAGAGGATGCCGTTTCCATGGCACTCCACTCTGTGCTCACTCACCTGGACAATAAAAACACTTACGCACGTATGCTGTTTGTTGACTTCAGCTCAGCATTCAACACTGTCATCCCATCCAAGTTAATTGCCAAACTTGGAGACCTGGGCATCAACACTTCAATGTGTAACTGGATTTTGGACTTCCTAACTGACAGACCCCAGAATGTTCGATCAGGATCCACCTGCTCCACGTCCATCACACTCAACACTGGCGTACCACAGGGCTGTGTGCTAAGTCCGTTTCTCTACTCCCTCTTCACCTCCGACTGCAAGCCTGTGTATGGATCTAATTCCATCGTCAAGTTTGCGGACGACACTACGGTGATTGGGCTCATCAGCAACAACGATGAGACTGCCTAAAGGGAAGAGATCCAGCACCTGGCCACATGGTGCGCTGATAATAACCTGCTCCTCAACACCACCAAAACGAAGGAGCTCATCGTGGACTTCAGGAAAGAGTCAAGAGGCACACACAACACCATCCACATCAATGGAATGGCTGTTGAGCGTGTCTCCAGTTTCAAATTCCTGGGGACCCACATCTCGGCGGACATGTCGTGGACGACCAACACCTCCAGCCTGGTCAAGAAGGCTCACCAGCGCCTCTTCTTCCTGAGGACACTGAGGAAGAATCAGCTCTCCTCGGCTATCCTGGTGAACTTCTATCGCTGCGCAATAGAAAGCATCCTGACCAACTGTGTGGCAGTATGGTATGGGAGCTGCTCTGTTGCGGAGCGCAAGGCACTGCAGCGGGTGGTGAAAACTGCCCAGTGCATCACAGGGACTCCACTGCCTGCCATCGAGCACATCCAGAGGAAACGCTGCCTGCATCGAGCTCGTAGCATCCTCAAGGACTCCTCTCACCCAGCCCACAGACTGTTTTCTCTCCTGCCCTCCGGCAGGCGTTTCAGGATCCTCCGGACCAGGACCAGCAGACATAAGAACAGTTTTTTCCCCAGAGCTGTCTCTTTACTGAACTCAAACCCCCGTTGATCCACTTCCCTCATAAACTGCTAACTCTCCTACCTCACATCTGCCTTCACTTTGTTATTTGCACTACTGACTGTTTATTACAGTAACAACTGTTTACATATGCATCTTGCACTGCCATATCTTAACTGGATTATGCTCATTTGCACTGCCGACTGTATTTATAGTACCAATGTTTACATTTGCATTTTGCACCGTACTTCTAACTGTAATATACAACCACTTTCCACTGCACTTTACACTTTTTTTTTTTTTCCGGATAGCTCTGTCCATAATTTATTGCACTACCCTAATCCACTGCTATATTCCTCATATTAGCCTAACATATTATTGTATTCCTCTATCTGTAAAATTCTGTTTATAGTAATAGCCATCTGTATATTATATTCATAGTACATATTCCCCTGTAAATTCTGTTTATAGTAATAGCCATCTGTATATTTATTCACTGTACATATTCACCTGTAAATTCAGTTCTGTTTATAGTAAGACAATTCTCTATTTATACATATTTATATATATTCAGTACATATCCATGTCCTGCACTTACGCATCCATTGTATATCCTGCACTTGCTGCTATTGCACTTCTGGTTAGACCTAAACTGCATTTCGTTGCCTTGTACTTGTACTTGTGTAATGACAATAAAGTTGAATCTAATCTAATCTAATCTAATCTAAACATGAAGCATTTTAAAATGTTTTATGCCCTATGTGATTTTAATATCCATACAATTAACTGATTAGGCTACTGAAACATTGCTGGATCTCATGCTGTAGAAACAGAGATACTATAATACAATAATATAAAATTCAAAGATAAGAATGGGATCATTGAATCAGACAAATCCATGATTATTATGGCACCACAACATAGCCAAAAACACCTGATTAACTTCCTCTTGGCTTTTTATTGTTATAAAAAATGTATCTTATAAACTGTCACAGCAGCCAGAGACAAACTAATGTTAAAGAGTAAACTAAAACAACTACTTCATTATTTTCAATAAAAGCGCAGGGGTAAATGTGACCGCACCTTTAGTCTCAGTAAAATAAAGTGCATTGAATCAAAGTCAATGTGGCATGACTATCAAAACCATTATACAGTCAGATTGTTTTATTGTTTTCCAGATGTTTTGGCTGTTTTATATTCATTTCAATTAATTTTCTAAACAATATTAATAAATGTAACTTAACAATTGTACACTTATGAGTGTTTTTTCACCCTCCAAAGAAACAGGCAAACAAAGTGATTACATGTCATAACTTACTTTATAATTTAATGTTAATGATCAAATGATGGTTCAAGTATAAAAAATTATTATGTTCTTTCGGCATTTTGTGTAAAGTCCGTCCAAAGGCTGTTAAATCTCACACAAACACACATAGCAATTTGGCGGGATCAAGAATCCAGCACAGAGGGGTTCAGTGAATGTGGTGTTGAATGTGTGTAAGTGTGTGAGTGTGTGTGTGTCAGAGACGCTGTAGAAGGACAGAGTGCCAGACAACACATCCACACACACTCCTACTCTCTTAGAGGATGAAGGGAAGGCTATATTAGTTGCAACACTGTTGTGCCAGGCAATGTAGCCAAAACCAGAACACTTCAGCTGCCAGGAACGTGTATTACGGCCAAACAAATAGTCATTATCAACTCCTTTACTCCTCGTTCCTTTATACGTCACTACTATACCAACACCCATCGGCCCGCTCCATTCAGCCTCCCAGTAACAGCGTCCAGTCAGACTCTCTCGACTCAGAACCTGCGGCTCCGAGTCGAATCTCTCCGGATGATCCGGATAAGGCTACTTCTCTCTCACGTGCGTCGCCTTCCGGTTACTCTCAGACAGAAAGAGGTTCGGATGGGCTGTGTTTGGATCCAGTGTGAGAACACAAGCATCTGAACACAAGAGTAAAGAGCATTTATAACACAAAGGTATTTGGCTAAACATTGTAAATGTGTTCATGTGTGGATTTAAACTTACACTGTGTAATCCCGACATCTCTGACATTTTTACTATAGAAGAACAAGCACAAATAAATGTACCATATCAATGACATATCCAACATTTATTGCACATGCAAATGAACAATACATTTGTTACAGTATTTATTTATTCTTAACATTAATACAAAGATGTTCAATTGTTAGTTCATGTCGGCTCAGGTCCATTAAATAATATTAACAGATGCTACTTTTGAAACTGACATAAACTAAGCTAAATAAATGCTGTAGAAGTATTGTTCATTTCAATGTACTTAACAAATGCAACCTTATAGTAAATGTTAATGTTCCTACCTCGGAGGGTTAGTCTTTTTGAGGGAGGGAAGCTTAAAATATGGCATTAGGAGTTTCTTCTCAGTACTGCAGTAATGTTGTTCTTGACCTTTTTAAAATTGAACAGAAGCTTATTCAACATTAATAATTGTGTATACAGTGCTTTCATGTTGATAGTGTTATAATCATACCGACAACACCAGAGCTTGAGTTGAAGAAAAGTCTCATTCATCTTTCTCAGGGCGTCCAACGTGATCTTCACGGCTCCTTCTGGTGTAAATCGTGCCACCATTATGTGTCAGTGGCATCTGCTTTCTCCAGATCAGCAGTTGAAATGGATTCATGATTGCTCTTTAAGTGCCAATTAAACCTCTTTAATTTATATGTGCTCAGATCATCCAGAGTTTTCAGAAGAAGCTCTTTAATGGATGGCATCTTCTAGCACTGGTGTTTCTTTGCTGGAGGAGAATACATGTACACTCAAAAAAATGATTCAAGCCCTTCATAGATGTGACACATTTAAATTCTGTTCACTTTACTTAAACATATCTAATTTTGTCACAACTTAATTTAATTGTGTTCAATCAACCTAATATTTGTAAAACGGAAATTTACTTAATTCAGTTGTGTTAAAACTACATTAAATATTTGTGTTGACGTAACTAACTGGGCAGTTCCCAGCATGCTTTGCAAGGGACTCCATTAGGAGAGTAAATTTAGGGATTAGAGTGTTATTTATATGTTTTTCTGTAAAGGGAATGATGTTGTTAGTAATGTTAGTGTTTAATGTTCAGTTATGTTGGACATTTAGAGAGGTTTCTGTAATGTTTTTTTTAATTTTGTGGTTACCGTTATTCTGAAGAGTGGCACTCAGTGATCTATGCTAATGTCAAACCTCTTTTCTTATATATTCATTATATACATTGTGTATGATGATGAATGAAACTGCTTATAATTGATTTTCCAATTAATTTTTTTAATATAAGAAGTATAAAATAAAAAATAATAAAAAAAGTAATGTTATACGTATATAAATATCAATTAAACTATTAGATAAAATTGAGTTGGACCAACACAATTACATTTCATTGTATGAATTAGTTTTTTATGAGTTAGGGTTACACATATTTATTGGATGGAAAACCTGCCCTCAGGTAAATTGAGTTTGTCCAGTGAGTTATTTTTTTGAGTGTGCATGTTCATTTAACTTAACCGATTTAAGTTACAGGGAAGCAATTCCAATGATTTAGTTCAACATTACTATTTCACATAGATTCTTCCCCATTCAGTTGTGTTGTCCCAACACAAGGAGTTTACATAGATTAGAAAAATTCCATTAATGTTAATAAAAAGCAATTTGCTTGTGTGGAACCACTGTCCATAATTAAATCAAGTAAGTTTAAAGAATCATTTTTTTGAGTGTATTTAAAACAGACAAAATGACTTTACACTGGTATATGCTGCACTAAAAATCAAAGTACGATGAAATGCATTTAAAACTGTGATGAAACACAGTATATTTATAATTGTCATTAAAAGGATAGTTCACCCAAAAATGAGAATTCTGTCATGTGGTTACGTAACATGAGAATGAACCTCATTGGTTCTTACTGAAGCTCAAACGTGATGCGTAACATGAGAATGAACCTCATTGGTTCTTACTGAAGCTCAAACGTGATGCGTAACACGCGAATTAACCTCATTGGTTCTTACTGAAGCTCAAACGTGATGCGTAACATGAGAATGAACCTCATTGGTTCTTACTGAAGCTCAAACGTGATGCGTATCACGCAAATTAACCTCATTGGTTCTTGCTGAAGCTCAAACGTGATGCGTAACACGAGGATGAACCTCATTGGTTCTTGCAGAAGCTCAAACGTGCTGCGTAACGCGAGAATGAACCTCATTGGTTCTTGCAGAAGCTCAAACGTGCTGCGTAACATGAGAATGAACCTCATTGGTTCTTGCAGAAGCTCAAACGTGCTGCGTAACATGAGAATGAACCTCATTGGTTCTTGCAGAAGCTCAAACGTGCTGCGTAACATGAGAATGAACCTCATTGGTTCTTGCAGAAGCTCAAACGTGCTGCGTAACGCGAGAATGAACCTCATTGGTTCTTGCAGAAGCTCAAACGTGCTGCGTAACATGAGAATGAACCTCATTGGTTCTTGCAGAAGCTCAAACGTGCTGCGTAACATGAGAATGAACCTCATTGGTTCTTGCAGAAGCTCAAACGTGCTGCGTAACATGAGAATGAACCTCATTGGTTCTTGCTGAAGCTCAAATGTGCTGCGTAACACAAGAATGAACCTCATTGGTTCTTGAGAAGCTCAAACGTGATGCGTAACACGAGAATGAACCTCATTGGTTCTTGCAGAAGATCAAATGTGCTGCGTATCACGAGAATTAACCTCAATGGTTCTTACTGAAGCTCAAACGTGATGCGTAACACGAGAATGAACCTCATTGGTTCTTCAGAAGCTCAAACGTGATGCGTAACACTAGAATGAACCTCATTGGTTCTTCAGAAGCTCAAACGTGCTGCGTAACACGAGAATGAACCTCATTGGTTCTTACTGAAGCTCAAACGTGCTGCGTTACACGAGAATGAACCTCATTGGTTCTTGAGGAGCTCAAACGTGCTGCGTAACACAAGAATGAACCTCATTGGTTCTTGCAGAAGATCAAACGTGCTGCGTATCACGAGAATGAACCTCATTGGTTCTTCAGAAGCTCAAACGTGATGCGTAACACGAGAATGAACGAAAGCACCCACATTTCAGCAAAAAGATCTTTGTTTTCCGACGATGAACGAAATTCTTACGGGTTTGGATCGACATGACAGAAGTTGCAGTTTTGGGTGAACTATCCCTTTAATATGGTCTGTGTTTAGTGATGTTATCAGATTATGTCTTCATGCCGTTTGCATTGTGTAATGGAAACCAGGCAGAGGCTTATATAGTTAATATAGTTTATGAGATCCTGCACACATCTTATGTTGTTTGATGTTTTTCTGTAAACGTCTTAGTTTTGAAACTAAATTGTGAAAAGTGTTACACAAACATACTGAGACAATTTTTTACTTACACTTTGACTGCAAAAATAGTTTGAAAGTATTTAAGTTATGACTTCTGAAATGTATATGATACATATCTGTAATATCTACAAACTTATAAACTATTTTACGTGAAAAACTACCCTTTTTCAGTACATTCACATTTCAGTTGTATTCAAATGTGAACGCAGAGATTCATATTCACACAGTACATATGTAACACAAACACAATTTTCATGGCCTGAAAGACATAAGTGACATATTTTGAGGCATTCAGTTTTCATGGTGAGATAATCATTTCCTCAAAACTGCTCTTAGCAAACCTAAACAAAATTGTTTTAATCTATGAACTGTAAAAACAAATGCTTAAAAAAGCAGTTCAACCTGCACATTTGTACCAAAACCTCATACCTTATTTAAAGCAGTGACAATCCATAGATTTACTGGAAACTTCTCTCTCAGTAGTCGCAGGTCAGTCTCATCTTCAGTAATAGTAAAAATGCAGTTGTTGAAAACCTGTTTGTCTTGTTATTCTGCTTCTGTTGAAAGAAAACACTCTTCCCACAGACCACGCTCACGAGCTCAAGGCTGCTGTTAAAAACACTGTTAATAAAGATATCTGATGAGAATAATTTAGAAGGATTAGTAAACCATGCTCTGATAATCACGATCAGTTAAACTACAAATGATCAGGGTGGACAAGCAGACTGGCTTTTTAAATGAACTAAAGCCAAATAGTAACGTTTTAATTGAGAGAAACAACCCAGTGCAAAGCGTCCTCCACAGGAGAAACTTCATCTGCGTTACCCAAATGTTTCCTCATCTTTGGTGCTTGTGAGCTTTAAGAGCTGATACTTCCGGGGTTGTGTGTGTCAGTCAAACAGATGCCATTGGAGATGAATGAGAATGATAACGGAGAGCTTTCTCCAGTTATTCTCGACATATTCACAGTTTAACAACATCAGCAAAAGCTACCACTGTCCTGTCCATCTCTCACGAGGGTCACATGGTCACATTTAGCACTCGAGATGCTGCTAATGGGAAGATGAGCTTGTTTCTCAACTCTTCAGCTGTCAGAGTTGCATCTGTGATGCCCTTTTATCTAAACTCTTCTGCTACACTCAAAAAAAAAGTGTACAAAATTGTATATTTTAAGGTCCAAGTGGCCGTCACTGGGGCTGTACCCTTAAGGGTAAATTTTTGTACCTCTAAGTCAGGGGTAGGCAAATTCAGTCCTAGAGAGCTGATGTCCTGCAGAGTTTAGCTCCAACCCTACTAAGCCACCATATTATAAAACTCATGGCTCCCAGGATGCATTGCAGCATTAAGTATGTCACCATTGTTGAGATTCATATGCTGATTCTTGATATCTGTGTGTGTCTAAACTTTTGTGTAGGCCTATCTATATCTGATTTCTCATTTAGGAGGCATTTAGTTAAGAATAACACGGTACTAAAGTGTGGCCATGTTCAGTTTCAGCCCATGCAGCTCAAACAGCAACACACAACCAATAATGACTATGATTGGGACAGTCATATTACATTAATGAGAACACGATTTAATAAATCGATGAGAATCCATTGGGTTTAGTTGCTGTGTTCAGCGCTGTTCCAGGAAGAGCGTCCACACATACCGATTCGTTCAAAAAAACTGATTCGTAATGAAACAAGTTTTTATGAGTTAGTGAATAAAACACAGTGTTTCTCAGAGACGCAGCGGTTCAAGAACTCATTGAATAGATTTTTTCACAGAATTTCACACTTTCTGGTGACATTTCATGGCCGTGAGAGAGCACTGAAAACCCTTCAGATCGCATAGTTTAGTGGAAAAAGTCACAGAAACGAAGAAATGACACGTGAACATGAACGCAAAAGGGAACCATCTAGACGCGGTTCTTACAGCGTGTGTAGATTAAATTTTACTAATAAATGTTTTTTTATTATTAGTATTCATAATCAGTTTATATTATGCATTTGTATTATTATTCTTTATTAATACTCACTATCATTTGTTTTAATCATTATTATTTAGTGTGCATTTGTATTAATATTATTTACTAATATTCATTATCATTTGTGTTGTATCATTCATAATTATTATTATTTGTATTGCATTATTATCTAGTCAGAGTAAGTCTGAGCACATGAAGTGTGAGAGACAGGAATATGTAGCATAAGTTTTCAATTATGCACATGTGACTAAAGTTTTCTGTAAGAAAGTATTGCTGTTGTTTTCTTACGAATGCATATGACATGTCACAAGTTCTCTTTAAGACATATTTGGAACAATGAACAACAAGTTTCTCTATGCATATGTTCTAGGGTATATTGTGCCACGTGAAAGCACGAGGTATAGCATAAACAACCTGTTTTTCTGGTAAACAATTATTTCACTGTTTAAGTAACCTATAAAATCCAACTGGGTGTCCAGGAAGACAGAGAGAGAAAGTTGGAATGAAGACCATCCTCAGAAATTGTCTCTCTCCCTATGTCTGACTTACAACAATAAAAGATATCTCTTGGCAAGATAACTGGTGTCCGGTCCTGTGAATTAAACCATGGGGAAAAAGCTTAATTTTTAAGTCTACAATTTGGCGTCACGGAACAGGATTGCATCTTCAGCCATTTGTCTCAGCTAATCAGGTAAGACTTTTTTCTTTCTAAATAGTTCTAAGTCTGCCTGATGATGAGAGACATTGACTGAAACTGCTGAAAAGAACTGTGTTATTTGAATACCAGTTGTGTTGCCAATGAATATATGTGTCAGACATAGTAAAAGTAATTAAAATAATTAAATTTGATTTGGCTTATTTAAGTTGCTCAGATCAGTGGACCTTCAAAAAAATATTTGAATGAAGCTGGGGTAAAAGTGGATCTTGGTTAAAGACCATTTAGTCAAATTTCCGGTAGAATGAGCCATAAGGCGATTCAGCAATTAGCTTGACATGGCTGCGAGGTGGTGAATATGGCGGATCTGCAATAATTGTGATTGCAGAATTTATCCTAAAATATTTCACACACCACAGATCCGTGCTGTTACAGACAGACGGGGAAGGTGTCAAGTGGTGTTTGGATTAAAAGCAGTTTAAAGTGGCGGATCTGGATTCGAAAGCGGAATCCTGTTTATGAAGAATCCTAAAACGTTTAAACATGCTGAAGTAGCTGAAATCGCGGGCGGCATTCTGATTTTGACAGTTAAGCTGTTCAGTATTTGAGGAGAGAGAAATTGATCTGAGTTCAACTTAATAAAGAAAAAAAAAGAAGAAAAACAACTGAAATATTTAAGAGAAACATTTATTTTTGATTCTTCACCTCTTTTTGTTCCTTCAGTGATTAGGAGGGAAAGAGAGACAAACAGGGCAGCCCGTCCCTTCAGAATTTACCCTATAGGCACACATATCTTCTTCTCACACACACACACACACACACACACACACACACACACACACACACACACACACACACACACACACACACACACACACACACACACACACACACACACTTATACAGTCCTTTGCAGATCCACACACACACACAGTATACATACAGCTTAGAGAAAGACAGAGAGGAGCGAGGTAGCCCCTCCCTTGGAGATCCTCTCACACACACAGACATACCAAAGCCCTGCTGTTTTAAGAGCACAGACACAGAAGTGACCAGTGTTTGCAAAATGACAGAGAGTAGCTATAATAGCAGAACAATTTCTTCATGGTATCTGGAAAAGAAGAAAAAGAAGCAAACTAAGTTTTTGAAAAAAGGACTTGACATTAATGCATCCATGGATGAGCAGTTAAACTGGTTCAAGACTCAAAAAGACTCTATCAAGTTGAAAGTATTTCCAATAATGGCAGCTAATTGGATCATGAAACAAGGAGGAGTTTGTTGTGGTATTGATGGTTGTCCAGTTCCACTTGCTGAAGCAATGAAGCCACAAGTTGAAGCATATAACAAGTTGAGTAAAATCATGTCTATCACATGTACAGAAAAGGAAAACATCACCAGTGATGATTCATTTGATCCAGATTGGACAGATATAATAGCTGAAGCTGAAAAGAAATATTCACAAACACCAGCAAAATCAGCAACAACTGTAACACCACCGCCTTACAAGCCAATTTATCCGACTTTGCCTGAACAATGTACAAGTTACTCTAAACCTCTGATGCAGCCTCAAGCTTCAAGCTCAAACAAAGTCCCAGTTGACAAAATGTATATTGCTTCTGCTCAAGCAGCTCCAATAATTACCAGATCTAAATCAACCCAGCCCAACAGAGACATGCTGCGATGTACTCCCGCTCGTACTTGTGGATCTGAATGGGGGGATGAGACAAGAGATGACGACATGATCACAATTGATAAGGTCGGTCCTGAATTTTCTCCACTGGCTATCAAAAAGGAACAATCTGAAATGATGACAGAAGAGAGACCATTCACACCAGGAGAACGTCAAGCCATTCTCACAGCTTTGCCTCCTCTGAAAAGACAAGATCCAAACACAGAGTTTTGGCGAGAATTAGATTCCTTGATTGAAGCACATCAAATGACACTAAGAGACATACACACCATTGTGAAAGCTAAAATCCCAAGAGACCGATGGGAGCGCTTGCCAGCGTCGATAACAACAGCCCAATGGATGGACTTGTGGGTAGATGGCCAGGGGCGACCCCTGGGTCTTTGGCAAGCATTAGATGGATTCCGAAAAGAAATCCAAGAGATCTTGGGCAGTGGTAAAATCCCTTTCACATCAGTGACATTGATTAAGCAAAAGGACGATGAATCTCCAGATGAATATGCCTTGCGCAAATGGAATGCTTATGAAAGATGGGCCCTCTGTGCTAAGAAAGATCCAGACAGAGATGATGTACAGTTTACTGACACACTCGTGGAAGGCTTTAGCTCAAAGTACCAACAAGCTTTATCACTTGGAGTCAACCCAGGAGAAACATTTGACCAAATTATGCAATGGGCTGGTCGCCTGGAGATGGCTATAAGATCAAACAAGGATGAAGGAAACAAGTCAAATCGAAGAGGAGTGGCGTCAGTTCAACTTAACGGTTGCCGCAATTGTGGAAAGCCTGGCCACTTCAAAAGAGACTGTTGGGCTAAAGGAGGAGGAGCAGAAGGGAAAGGTCCGTCATTTAGACAGGTCAGTGTGAAAAACAAGGATGAAACCCCTCAAGGGAAGATGTGGACCGAAGAGCAAGTCCGTCAGCTTATTGAGGGAATTATGCGTCCGCAATAGGAATCAGCGGCCCCCTGTATGAGTAAGAAGAGTGACAATCGACTTTTCATTCCTGCACAAATAGGGGGCCACCCATGTGACTGCCTCTTAGACACAGGGGCTTCGATTTCGATAACTGACCTGAACTTACCTACAACACATGAAACAATGGAAGTTGAAGGAGTTGGAGGAGAAATCACAACATTTCGCAAAAGTATACCAGTTCCTCTGCAAATACATGAAGATGAAGTCTTATGGACATCTTTCTGGGTGGGGCCGAATTCACAAGGAAGCCTCATTGGCATGGATATTCTTCCATTGTTGAACATGATCATATTCACTGACAGTCGTCAAGTCGCTACAACAGCTGGAATAATACCACATGAAGATCGCACATGTAATATAAGTTCTGTTGGTGTGGCAAAACCAATCATCAGAGACTGGGGAAAAGAAGGTGTGTGGGGTCTTCTGTGTAGCTTATATCCAGATGTTTGGGCTAAACACAAATTGGACTGTGGAAAAGCCAACATTGATCCTATTGTGATTGAGGGACCGATACATGCCCCTCATAAACAATACCCCATCCGACCTGAAGCAAGACAAGCCGTGGAAGAGATAGTGGCAGACTTGGAAGCTGAGGGGATCGTCAGACAAACTTCATCTACTACCAATAGCCCCGTCTGGCCGGTAAAAAAATCGGATAATTCATGGCGATTAACGATTGATTACACAAAACTTAACAGTGTAACACCAAAACCACACCCTATTGTGGCTAATCCTGCTACCATTCTGAATGATATTCCTGGAAACGCAAGAATTTTCACAGTTCTAGATGTGCTGTCCGCTTTCTGGTCTATACCTATCGACGAAAGATCTCAAGAGAAATTGGCCTTCACCGTGGGCGCAAAACAGTATGTTTGGAATAGACTCCCACAAGGTCTTAATCTTTCTCCAGTTGTATTTCATAGAGCTCTGGACCAATTCTTAACTGAGCGAAAAGCTGAAATTGAGAGCTCAGGAAGTGTTTGCCTCCAATATGTTGATGACTTGTTGATTGCAAGCCCAGATGAAAACAGTCATGTATCAGCTCTGAACATTGTTCTACAAGCTCTTAGGAAAGGAGGATTCAAAGTCAACCCAGATAAAGCACAGCTGGCCAAAACCAACGTGATCTACCTAGGCCAAGAACTATCTGTTGATGGAAGAAGAATGACAACGGAGCGAGTAGAGGCATTACGGCAACTCCCAAAACCTCTAACAGTTACAGGAATGCGGAAAGTGATGGGACTTTTCAACTATTGTCGTCAGTATATACCTGATTTTGCCAGTATCACTAGCCCTCTCATTGACCTGTACAAAGGAGGAAAGCCTGGAGTGGAACAGATAACCTGGACACCAGAAGCTGAGGAAGCATTTACTTCTATGAAAGAGAAACTGATTTCAGCCCCAGCCTTGGGACTTCCTGATGGTCGGTTGCCATTTCATTTGTGGACCAGGGTGGGAGATGAGACCTACTCAGCAGTACTGTGTCAAAAACCAGGTGATCGGTACAAACCAGTCGGATACTTTTCCACAAAGATTCCTGTCACCATGATAGGTCAACCACGATGTATACAAGCCCTCGATGGTGCCACATGGGCAGTGGATGCTGTGGAAAATCTGATAGGAGCACAAACTATCATATTGCACACACCGCACAGTATAGTGACGCTGTTGAACAACACAAACATCAAGACTATCACTGATGCGAGGAGAGCAAAATGGGAAGCGACTTTGCTGAACAAGGATTTGAGAGTGGAAATCATCAGAGACACCTCCCTTAACCCTGCAACAATGATGCTGGAACCGCATGAGGGAATACCACACAAGTGTGAAAAACAAGTAGAAGAAGAAACCCTTGGTCCAGTTAATCCAATCCCTCTTGAAAATCCAGACCAAGAATTATGGGTCGACGGATCCAGTTACTACGTTGATGGAAAGCGACATACTGGATGGGCTGTTGTGGAGGCTGATGGAACAGTTGTGAAGAAAGGAGCTCTTTCTGGACAGTTTTCAGCACAAGCAGCTGAACTCACAGCACTTACAGCAGCTCTTGAACTATCGGAAGGAGATCGAGTCAACATCTATACAGATAGTCGTTATGCTTTCGGCGTGGTCCATGACTACCTTGCCCTATGGAAAAGACGTGGACTCATCACTAGCAGTGGGAGCGAAATACAACATGCTTCCATAATTCGTCGTTTGATTGCAGCATGCCACTTACCAAGAGAAGCAGCTGTGGTCAAAGTAAAAGCACATCAATCTGACAAGTCCAAGGAAAGCCAAGGAAATTCTGCAGCTGATGCAGCAGCAAGAGAAGCGGCTTTACTCCCTCCAATTCCTGTCATCGTGGTTCAAGAAAACAGGAAAGACAATCCTGAGCTCCATCTTTTGTCATATCAAACAGAGACAGATGAAGAGAAAGAACAATGGATAAAAGCAGGAGCGAAAGAAGATGATCAGGGTATCTGGAGAATTCCAACAGGACAAGTGGTGATGCCTGTCGGAACAAGAAGAGAACTAATGCAGCTGTATCATGGAAAAGTGCATGCTGGAGCAAAAGCAATGAAAGCTCAAATCAGCGAGACGTGGTGGTGGCCGCGAATGATGAGAGACATTGATGATTACTGCAGGAGATGCTTGATCTGCATGAAAGCAAATGTGGGAAAATCTGTAAAGGTGCGAATGTCACATGCACCCAGACCCACAGGGCCATGGACACATCTCCAAATTGATTTCACAGGACCTTTGTCACCCAGTGGAGGGTACCAATACATTCTAGTAATCATGGATCGATTTACTAGGTGGGTGGAAGCATTCCCCACGAAAACCTGCACTGCTGAAGCGGCAGCACGAGTAATGGTGGAAGAAGTTTTTCCTCGCTGGGGTCTTCCATATGAACTTGATTCAGACAACGGAACTCACTTCACTGGAAAACTGATGAAGGAAGCAATGAAATTGATGGGGATTAAACAGAAGTTCCACATACCGTACCGTCCACAGAGTTCGGGTTTGGTAGAACGCATGAACCGCTCGTTAAAAACGGCTCTTACCAAGGCCATTCTGCAGACTGGTCAAGGTTGGCACAAGTTATTGCCTGCCATCTTGTGGAACTTAAGAGCGACTCCAAACAGAGTAACGGGACTGACCCCTTTTGAACTGATGACTGGAAGAGCAATGGTTCTACCTCCTGATGCTCCGCCTCCCGCAGGAACAGGAGGAGATTCCACTTTGTTCCAAGAGAAGTTACGACGCTATCTCACAATGCTGGACAAAGCTACCAAAGACAATAACAAAAAAGTGCGAGAGGCTCAGCAGCAATGGGATGAAAAACACACCACTACTGACATTCCACACATTCCCGAGTTAGGCAGTTTTGTTATGGTCAAACGTATTGCTAGGAAAGGTTTAGAGCCAAGGTGGGAGGGACCATATGAGATACTCTTAACAACAGATACAAGTGTTTGCCTAAAAGGGAAGGGTGTAGGGACAGATAGATGGTATCATTGGTCACAAGTTAAACCTTGTCTAGTGAATGAACAAAATGATAATGACGGCTTATGGCCTGAAATCGAGCAATGTTCATCCATTAGCTTTAAAGATTGGGAACAAAGGAGTGATGTTTAATTATTTTTCTGCTTCCATTTCAGGGATCATTCCCATTGACATTGCTTAGAGATGGTTGCAAGTTATTCTCGATACACAACGACGATGGTATGCTTGTTTTTAATTTTACTTGGCATGTACCAAGGAAGCCAAGCCTTATGGACTCCTCGAGTTCAAGGAATCACTCGAAATGCAACTCTGAAATCTGGCCAACATTTTACTCTACCCTTTATTTCCAAATGGGGATTATGGGATTGGGTGCCAAGCAATGATAAAGATCTTGCCAAGTATCGTAAGGACATCTATGGTGGATGTAACTATCATCATCAATGTTACAAAAGCAGAGTAATCTGGCCAGTGAAAGACGGAGGATATTCTAGTAGTGGTCAAAGACGAGAAATTTGTTCAAGAGAACAATGTGAAATTGTGGGGTTAGACCTCATAACTTCTATTAATGTGGAAATTAACTTAATTTTGAATCGTACCCACATGCTTACAATATGGGACTCGTTGGCTCTAGGGTGTATTTATCCCATAGTGTTGCCATGTGAGGGATTCCTAAGGGATACTGCCTCGAAAACGACAAGATTTAAGGGAAATTATGTAAGAGTATGGCATTCAGAAGATGAGAATGAATATTGTGAGACTGAACTAGAAACTGGAGAAATTGGACGTTGTTTTTATCTTTCTGCTGAAAAAACTAACAAAGCTAAAACATGCCCAACTACAACTATTGCGCCAGCTCATGGTATCTTGTTAGCAAAAGAAACCAAAGTCCTGATAAATGAAGCCCATATGGTGCGACAACGTATCAATTATAATTTGATATCCCTTCTTACCGTTTATGATCAGTCATACTGTGGAAATTTCACACAAATAAGGAAATGGTTGGAAAAAGAAGTAAAATATTATACCTCTAAAGATCCATTGAATAGTCGAAGTCGTAAACCTCGGAGTATATGGGGAGATGTAGCTGGGGTATTTGGTTCTGTCAATTCAATAAGTAATACTGCTCAAATGAATCAATTAAGTGAATACACTCAGTGGGTGGGAAAAATGACAGGAAAAGGACTCACCGAGGCTCTTAAAGGTTCTTTACATATTATAGCAGCGGGTCAGCATCTTAACGATGCAGCGAAGGAATTGGCAGATGCATTAGTAAAATCATCTAATTTCGAGACACATCGTGCAGCGTGTTTATTTTTAGCTCAGAATTTAAAGGATCAAATGGTAGAGGATGTTCAAGTTATTCGAATGGATCAAATTCCTGAACGAATTGTGGAATCTTTGTTAGTGGTTTTCGGTAAACAACTTAATTTGACTTCTGCTAAACATATTCCATTAGTCAAAATTGCTATCGATGAAGATTCTTTGTCAGGTTCTGGAACATTACCTTTATTTATGGTATGGCCTCAATATGGAAAGCGCAATATAATGACAGTTAGACAATTCCAATCAATGGGTGTTAGACAAGGTGATTCGGTGATTAGATTAGGGAGAAATGGATATTGGGCTGAAGGTGAAACACCAATGATTTCTACTACAGACTGTTGTGTTGAGGAACATGAGTGGGTAATTTGCTCCTGTTCTACAATGTTTAGTCTATCCCTTAATGGATCTGCAGTTTGGGAGGTAGTTCCTTTAGATCAAGCTACAGGTGCATGGCAGGTGTCGGAAGCACAGTGGTGTATATTACATGACGGAATAAGTGAAAATATGATATATGGAGGGAAGTTGTGTCCAATTCCTCCTGATCCATTTTGCGTAGAGATTCTCTATCCTCTTCAATTGGGTGGAATTCATGTTCCACATGTGCAATTGCTGCAAGTAGAACCACAGTGGTGGAATAATGATTTAGTAGAGGAAAGGAATTATGAACTCTTTGAAATGGTTAAAAGAGTTAAGGAAAGTGTTAAAGCAGCTCAAGAGGAGGGAATTCAAGCAATGGGTCATGTTATCGTAGCAAATGGAGTAGCAAAATTGATGTCTGAGAGAAAATTAGCACATATTCCAGGGAATTTATCATGGTCGGAATGGATAGTTTTGATTATGGTTGGAGTCTTTGTGTTCCTGTTAGTAATACAACTCATCAAATGTGTTACTAGAAGGAAAAGTACCAAACCTATCAGATTGGTTATTTCTAACCATAAGGATAAAACCGAGAATAGGAAATACAGAGTGAAATAGGATATTTTATACATTACACTACTTACAGAACACAACCTCACAAACAATCAACACCTGCTTACTGATTCACAACCCCAAGGGATAGGAATTCTTTAACATCAACAATTATTTTAGTTTGTTATTTTGACCAGGAACTGAAGGAGTTCAGGTACCGAACAAGTTCAGGCACTGGTGAAGATTCATTCGTTTTTACTTTCTTAGAAGACTGGGGTTCATATTAAATGCATACACATAGTTAAGCGACACATAGAATGCGGGGACATAACATGGGTTGGGGTTCTTTGTTTTGTTTCTTTGTTTTGTTTTATTCCTTTCTGTTTCTATTCTTCTGTCCTTGTGTTTATTTCTTCGTCTGCTATTCTTCTTTCTCACTATCACTTCAATAGGTTGGCCACCTGCAGGTGATGGTGTGGAACGGAAGGCCGTAGTTCCAGAAGGAGGGAGATTGTAGATTAAATTTTACTATTAAATGTTTTTTTATTATTAGTATTCATAATCAGTTTATATTATGCATTTGTATTATTATTCTTTATTAATACTCACTATCATTTGTTTTAATCATTATTATTTAGTGTGCATTTGTATTAATATTATTTACTAATATTCATTATCATTTGTGTTGTATCATTCATAATTATTATTATTTGTATTGCATTATTATCTAGTCAGAGTAAGTCTGAGCACATGAAGTGTGAGAGACAGGAATATGTAGCACAAGTTTTCAATTATGCACATGTGACTAAAGTTTTCTGTAAGAAAGTATTGCTGTTGTTTTCTTACGAATGCATATGACATGTCACAAGTTCTCTTTAAGACATATTTGGAACAATGAACAACAAGTTTCTCTATGCATATGTTCTAGGGTATATTGTGCCACGTGAAAGCACGAGGTATAGCATAAACAACCTGTTTTTCTGGTAAACAATTATTTCACTGTTTAAGTAACCTATAAAATCCAACTGGGTGTCCAGGAAGACAGAGAGAGAAAGTTGGAATGAAGACCATCCTCAGAAATTGTCTCTCTCCCTATGTCTGACTTACAACAATAAAAGATATCTCTTGGCAAGATAACTGGTGTCCGGTCCTGTGAATTAAACCACGGGGGAAAAAGCTTAATTTTTAAGTCTACAGCGTGAAAGTTCTTACACATCCTTACCGAAAACAATCTCAAAATCTGGGGATGAAATATTGAAATCATTTATTTGACGTGGCCAGGGTGGGCCAAGCTTCTGATTGGGTGGGCCGGGCCTGTTCAAATGGCCGGATGGCAGTGCCTTTTGGGAGTGTTGTTTTTATCTTCTTTTCCTCTCCGGCCTCTCACGTCTCTGTTGCTCCTCATGCTTCCGTCTCCTTTTCTCTCGCCTCGTCTGTCCTGAACCCCGAGTGCTGCAGACGTCATGACTAGGGGGTGTAGAGCACAATTCCGTGAGTAACTCCTGGCCAGCGAGGGGATGGGGAGTGTTGTGGGAGTCGGGGGTTCCCCATAACACCGACACCCACCCTCCCCCCAGACCGCGACTTATACAGAGGAGACCCTCCTATCAATGCCCCCCAACCCCTACCCCCCAAACCATGACTTATACCGAGGAGACCCTCCTATCAACGGCCCCCAACCCCCCGAACCACGACTTAAACTGAGGAGACCCTCCTATCAACGGCCCCCAACCCCCCCGAACCACGACTTATACATAGAAGACCCTCCTATCAACGGCCCCCAACCCCCCGAACCACGACTTATACCGAGGAGACCCTCCTATCAACGGCCCCCAACCCCCCCGAACCACGACTTATACAGAGGAGACCCTCCTATCAACGGACCCCAACTCCCCGAACCGCGACTTATACCATGGAGACCCTCCTATCAACGGCCCCCAAACCCCCGAACCACGAATTATACAGAGGAGACCCTCCTATCAACGGACCCCAACCCCCACCCCCCGAACCACGACTTATACATAGAAGACCCTCCTATCAACGCCCCCCAACTCTCCGAACCGCGACTTATACCGAGGAGACCCTCCTATCAACCCCCCCACCGCCCGAACCACGAATTATACCGAGAAGACCCTCCTATCAACGCCCCCCAACCCCCCACCCCCCGAACCGCGACTTATACCGAGGAGACCCTCCTATCAACGGACCCCAACCCCCCACCCCCCGAACCACGAATTATACCGAGAATTATACCCCCAACCCCTATACAGCGACGGAACCTCCCCAACAGACCACCCCCCCTCCCCCAGAAACACGAAGTACACAGCGACAGAACCCAGTTTTTGAAGCGGTTTAAAAGAGCTTCTCGCTGTGGGGCTGGACCCTCCGTTATACACCTAAAAACCAGGGATCATTGGAAATCCTCCGCACGGTTTCAAGCAGCCGTATCCCTCTATTGTTTTTCAGCCGATCAAGAAGATCAACGCATGCTGTAAAAGTAATCAGAAGAGAGCTGATTAGTTATGTTTGTCCTCACCTGAGATCTGAAGATCATGTAGCAATCTAATGTGAATAGAGATTACAAAGCGTTCACCAAAACCATGTGTTTTGTATTGATTTACCATCTAACAGAGTTATCAGAGTTGGTTAAATGAAGTCGGTGTGCCACCTACAGGCCTTTTGGGTGAAGTGTAGGTTGGTAAAGAACATGCAAAATGGCCATAACTACATTTCCCTTTTTGATAGAATAATCGTGATTATAATTGAGCAGAATCATTGTGATTATCAGTTTAACCATTATCGTGCAGCCCTAAAGGTTACAATGCATTGGTTGCTGTTATTATGACGAACATTTAATTGTATCACTGCATTCATCATCATTATTGTTATTGATCTCACCTTTTGACACACGTCGTATTTTCAAAAACGGCCGCCTGATTATCTTCACAAGTGCCTCCATCACTGTGTACAAGTTCACCACGTGATGTAGTTTAGCCCGCTCTCTTAACCACTTCTCTTCCTTTGCTTCTCCTGCAAGCAATACATTTCCAGTGTTTAGTAAAACATCTTTAATCATCATAAAGTTATAAAGTGACCGGTGTTCAAAAAGCCAACTCACTCTTGATGATGATCTGCGCAAAACTGAAGTCCATGATTTTCAGCTGGAGGGTGACGGGGTTGATCAAGAACCCATCCAGACTGATCGGGAAATAAACAGCACGATCCCAGTAGTGATTGAGAGCAGAAATGAGTTGCCGAATGATGTTTTTAGCTTTTTCTTCACTCAGGCGTTTTTTTTTTCATTTCTTTATCTCTGATGAAATCTCTCAATGTTACGCAGGGGTGTAGATGCTCCATGACTAAAACGTCCTGCTCGTCCATCGTAAAGCAGTCGAACAACCTAACAATCTGTTCGCAAGTTGGGTGCCTTTGTAGAATCAACATTGCTGCCATCTCTACACTGAAAGGTTTGGTAGATTTAGTCTGAAGAGAAAAGATAGACAAAAGGTTATCTAATTTCAAAATCTCCCAACTCAAGAGTGAGGGAAATTAAAGATGAAAGCAATTAACTTTACAACTGATGCTTCTAGGCTTGGACTGTCTAATTCAGTCACATCGCAAACTAAATTTAACAAACCAATTCTTAATAGAGAATTTCATGAAGTCTTGTCAACTCACCGATGTCGACGCTTCTCCACGCCTGTCAATAAATCTGATGGTCATCTAAAAAAATAAAGAAAATTTTTGCAAAAGTGAGTAAACTGATCCCTGATGTCTTTACATCTTGTAAACACTGATGTTTATGGCAGGACTCAAAGGTCTTAGAAGGAAACAAGAGGTTTGGTTATGCACTCTCAGAAAAAAGGTATAGTGGAGTAGGGATGGGCGATATCTTATCGTTTGAGATATACCGGTAAAAATGTTCCCCACGATAAGAATTTGTCTTCCCGCGATAATAACGATAAAGCCTAGTTGATGGTGCGACCCATCCGCACAGTGCCTCCGCTGGCCGTGTTGATGCCCTAAGCGTTATTACTTTATGATGGCCGTGGTGGCTGCATTCGTCAATTTGTATAGCTGAACTTTTCTTGTGGTGTCCTACGTGCAGCACTTGGTGCCCTACGCGCAGCACGTGATGGGAGCGGCGGCACTGAATCCGCATCTCACGTGCAGAGCTGCGGAAGAGTTCACAGCTAAACGAGGGGCTACCTGAGGGCAATCTGAACCTGTACATACAGATGTATTTTCACTCGCTGAGCACTTGGACTGAGCGCTTAAGAGATTCGCTCTGTCTCAATCGATCGGTTAAAGCACACTATTTCAGTTCAACTCAATGAATGCGCAGTGTATTTGACGCACAATAAACACTAGTGTGAGGCGCGCGACTGAGAGCGCTCAGAGTTTCACACACACTCAAAGAGAGAGCGAGAGAGTCTTATACCACACAGAATTGACGTGCTACATTTAAACAATATCCTTTGTTGTATTTTCCTGTAAAATAATGGTGTTTATTTGGAATTATTCAGCCTTTCGTGAACAGGAAGAAACAAATGCACAAACGGGAATCTTATTGGCTGGCGTGCACCTATTACTGTGCCTTGGAGATTTCAGCAAATCAGTTTGAATGAGCGCTGACAACATGATTAATATTCATGAACCCAGAAGCTCATTAATCCTTAGTGCAGTTTATTTTTATTAGTTGAAAAATTCGTGGTATTATTTTATCAACTCAAATTACTGAAGTTCTATCATTAAATCCTTATTTGTAACTTCTTTGTAATCTGAAGACATGGTTGAGATAATTACTTTTGCTGTTTCTGCTATTTTTACCACTGTTTGCACCATGAGTGTATGAATAAATACAGAATCGGTTTACATGTAAAACTTGTCATTGATTTGAATTATTATTGTTTGTATTGTGTGATGTTTTTCAGCACAGTTGCACTATTTAAACATTACCTGCACTTTTACAGAAGACAATTATATCCGCAACTTTTCCATTTCTGAAAAGGCTGGTGTGGATTAGACTCCCCCTGCAACTGCCTCATCGACACGGCATCTCAATAAACCCGTCTCCGGCGTGTTGACTCAGATTGTTCGAATATTACAATTAAATAATACTTAAATCGATATGTCATCCTCAATAATCCCGTCTCCAGCGTGTTGCCTCCGATCATTCGAATATTGCACTTTAATAATTATTTAATCAACATCATCCTCAATAAACCCGTCTCCAGCATGTTGCCCCCGGTCCCGCGAACATTCTGATCTATTATGACCTCTGAGCTGTAAAGCTGCCAGAATAATAATAATAATAATACGCTGTTTGTTAATTGGCCAGAGGAGAACTGGCACCCCGACTGAGCCTGGTTTCTCCTAAGGTTTATTTTTCTCCATTAGGTCACCTAATGGGGTTTTGGTTTCCTTGCCACTGTTGCCTCTGGCTTGGCGTGCTCAGTTGGGGACACAAAATTTTTTAACTAAACGTCGAAATAAATCTAATTAATAAACTAAATTAACCATTTAAACTAAATTACTGATCTAATTATTGATCTAAAGCCCACACTGTCACTGTATGATAATTGAAATGAACTGATGACATCAGCTGTCATGGTACATTCATTTATTATATCTTGGCACCATCTTGTGGTGGTTTGGTGTAACAGCAAAAGGACATTGAGCTGTTTTCTTAGTGGTTGGTTTAGGTCATGTGGCTCTTAGGTTAGAGATTAACTAGGAAATAACCGCAGTGTTCCAGATTCTTTCCATGCGGTTGGACAAGAGATCGATTCTCTCTGTTTATTTTACGTTTTGTGCCTTGGTAAGGCTTTGCCTGTAAGTTATTACCCTTTTTCAGTATTATACAATGTATGTGCATATATATATATTTGTAATTCATAAGTTTGAGTTTAAAAACAAACTATTCTACAGTGATGCTAATTTGTTAACAGCAATAACAGTATGTAGCCTTTGATATACGTGTTAAGAGAATATTGTAAACAATGGAAATTCATTTGTGTTTATTTTAAGAACATTTTGTAATAAGACATCTGTGGTCTTTTCATGTTTCAGTTTTACAAAAAAGAGAAAGAAGAGGAAAGAACATTAAAGTAAAAATCTCAACTTTACTTCTGCGTCTGCCCCTTTTTCTGACTCCTGTTAGCTATATGTCAGTGTTGCGTAGACGGAACACACATCTAGGGCAGAATAGTAAAAAGGCAGCTGCACGGCGGGCACTTCAGTTCAAGGAAAGCAAGCTCGAACTCCACTCCTCTTTCATCATCACACTGTGCGCTACTAGTCTGCATTAGCAATTCATGATGGCGGAGAAAGCTACGGAGGCTGAGGAAACTACAGAGCGAAGCCAAGCATTAGAAACCAGATCTATAGCCTCTGCTTCAACTAACAGATCGAGAAGCTCAACGGCTAGCATTGATGCGGCAAAAGCTCGCGCTAAGTTGGAAGCTGCACGGGCCAAGACTGAATTCCTTAAAAAAGAATCTGAAATCCTGATTGAAAAGGCTCAACTGAAAGTGACAGAGGCTCGCATGGAGGCGTCGCTATCAGTTCTAAAGCATGAGAGTGAAGTGGCAGCAGCCATCGCTGAGGCGAAAGTGTTGGAGGCAGCAGCAGAAAGTGAGCTTGGAGAAAGGATTTCTGATGTGAGGGAAGTTTCTGATCGCACTCGTGATTACGTCATGAACCAGTCTCGACTAGGATTGTCTCCTCATGTTGAAGATGAATCATATCAACCACCTCTAAAGCCCATTGTTCATGTGTTGAGGTCTGAGTCACCCCCAAGACAGCATCGCTTTACAGCTTGGGACGTCAGGGATTCCTTCAATAAACCCGTTATTGAGAGTATGACACATCAGCCTCAGAAGTCAGGGCAAACACCTTGCCATAAATCCCAAGTGCCACCATTCATGTCTTCGCCATATAAGACAACACCACAGCCATCGTTTAACAACGACACGAACGTGAGTGAGATCGCCAGGTACTTGGCTCGCAGAGAGCTTGTTAATTCAGGTCTCTTCAAATTTGATGATCGTCCTGAGAATTATTGGGCGTGGAAGTCATCATTTGTCAACGCTATTGAAGGTTTGCACCTGTCAGCGGTGGAGCAGTTAGACCTTCTATCAAAATGGTTAGGAGAACAATCTTCACATCATGTGCGAAGGATCAGAGCTGTGCATACAGGTAATCCTGACATAGGCTTAAGAAAGGCTTGGGAGCGTTTGGAAGATTGCTATGGCTCTCCAGAGATTATTGAGAAATCTCTCTTTGATAGGATCGATAGCTTTCCAAAGATCAGCGGCAAAGATGTGAAAAAGCTTCGGGAACTCGGAGATCTTCTTCAGGAAGTGGAATCAGCGAAACATGAAGGCTATCTACCTGGACTTACTTATCTTGACACCGCACGAGGTGTGGCCCCCATCGTAGATAAGCTACCATACAGACTTCAGGAGAAGTGGATGGCTCAAGGTTCTCAGTATAAAACTTCACATCAGGTTGCTTTTCCTCCATTCTCGTTCTTCTGTGATTTCATCTGCAAAGAGGCTCGAACACGCAACGATCCAAGTTTTGCTCTGTCTTCAGGAATCCAAAGTGTTTTGAAACCGGAGCAGCCATTCAAGAGACAAGTGAAAAGCCCAGTCTACGCTCACAAGACAGAAGTGTCATCAGGTGCTATGAGTCAGATACGCAGCTCAAACTGTGAGTTGGATGATGTTGATAAAACCTGCCCGATTCATAAGAAGCCCCATCCTCTCAAACGCTGCAGAGGCTTTAGGAGCAAACCTTTAGATGAGCGCAATACATTCCTAAAGGAGAAAGGGGTTTGCTACAGGTGCTGTGCTACTACCACTCATCTGGCCAGGGACTGTAAAGCAGCTATCAAATGTAAGGAATGTGGCAGTGATGCTCATGTCGCAGCACTTCACCCAGGACCGCCACTTTCTACCTTATACGAGTATGGCGGGGAGGGAGAGATAGACACACCGCAACCTGTCACCTCCAAGTGGACCGAAGTCTGTGGTTATGGGAAAGATTCACGGTCTTGTTCGAAGATTTGCCTGGCTAAGGTTTACCCAGAAGGCCACCCAGAGGAAGCAATCAAGCTTTATGTGATCCTGGATGATCAGAGCAATAGATCACTTGCTAGAACCAAGTTTTTTGACTTGCTGCGTATCAAAGGTGAGAGCTCAACATACACCCTACGTACATGTGCAGGTGTGACAAAGACAGCAGGCAGAAGAGCCACAGGTTTCACTATAGAGTCTTTGGATGGAGAGATGAAGGTGAAATTATCAACTTTGATCGAATGCAACAACATGCCGGATGACAGGGCCGAGATACCAACTCCTGATGCTGCACACTGGCACACTCACCTGAAGCACATCGCTCATAGCATTCCTCCTTTGGATCCAGAAGCCCAAATCCTACTTCTTTTGGGTCGTGACATCCTTCAGGTTCATAAAGTACGGGAGCAACGTAATGGGCCGAATAATGCACCCTATGCACAAAGACTAGACCTAGGATGGGTCGTAGTAGGAGATGTTTGCTTAGGAGCTGTACACAGGTCTGCAGAACTAAGTACTTACCGTACCCACACTCAAAAAAATATTTTGGTCTAAATATAAGTTTTATGTATTTGAATTACATTACAATTTTCCATCCATTTGGACTACATAGTTTTAACATAAACAAACAAGTTTTATGTAATGGTAAACAGAAAAATGCCCATGATAAATTAACACAGCCTAGTGCACACTACTGAGATAAAGTACCATTGAAGCAGTGTTCAAGTTAATGAGATAATTGAGTTATGATTGAGAGTAATGATGAACACCTGATGATAATGAGCAGAATCACTGACGGAAAGAGAAACACAAGAACTACAATTGACTTCAGCCACAGCCTTAGATGAAATGTGAACTCCTGCAGTGTTCAGGGCTATCATAGTTGGCATGTCAATAAATGCACATGCGATGCATCCACTGATGTAGGATGACAGTTTACGACAGTAGTAGAGGACAATACTGTTTCCCAACTGTAGGGGGACCCCGAGAGCAAAAACTACCTAGTGCTGCTTTAACAAGCAAAACATTACGATTTTGATTAACAGAGTTTCATAGGACACAGTCAACAGTCAAGTCACTCACGACCCCGCCCATTCGGTGCTCATAGTCTACACAAGATGCGTTGAAGGCGAGGTAGCGGCAATCTGCAGTGACGCGCTCAAGTCCGGCTTCAGTCGATCGACGAGACGCTCCCAACGGCCAGCAGAGGAGAACGGAACCGTAAATCCGAGCTGCGAGACAAGGGAAGGGCAATCAGTTCTGAATAAATACTCGTCAATGCCCACCACTCATTCGCTAATGATAAGAATTCCCACTTTTCTTAAAATGAATGGATAGAGTGCGTTGATTAATCTCGTAGACCTCTCGCTGCCAGGAGTCAATCGCGGTGGTTGTCACTGCGTAGATCGTACCTCTAATCCATCCGCCCCAAGACCGCCAAGCTTGTCTCTTTACCACGTCTATCACAGTCCCAAACCCGCCGCGCCATGCACGGCGATCCTCTCTTTTTATTCAGTGGATCTACCAATCCCGTTGTACTGCTGGCTCAGTGACATTGAACACCTGCAAAAGAGACCTGCAGGTGCATGTGCACCTGGTAGACAATAACCCACCCTCACAGGTTGTCAAAAAGTCAATGTTCTCTTCCCGTTACACTTACGCTCACTAGACACTGGAAACAGTCACATATACACACACAGCGCATGACAAAGAAAGCAACAGAAACATGAGAGAATAAAGCGTGTCGTGGGACCCGAAGCACTTGCCTCTCACACAACATGCGGTCGCAACTTCAGTTCTCTTTCACCCATTATTGGCTTTGAGTGCTCAAAGATACAAATTAGTGCTGGGAATCGCTAAAAAAAAAAGTAACTAGTTAATCACATTTTTTCTGTAATTAATCGCAATTAATCGCAAGTTTTTCATATTTTGATATTGTAATAATTTGAGTTACTCTCCAAATTAATGTAGAAACAATTTAAAGACAGCATATTTTAAATTTGTATTGTAATGGCATCTTTTTATGAATGAAGGCCAGTATCACTGATAATGTCTATATGAAACATTAATGACGTTACATTACAGTGTAACTGAAAGCTCCCAATTTCAACATTTATTAGGCTTTAAAAAACAACTTTTAATTTAAGTGAACTTAAAACAATCTTTACATTAACCCATTATAATAAATGTTTTTTTACCCATGGCCTTCCCTGTTAGACAGAAATGTAATAGTTATCAAACACCTTTCTTAACTGCATAAATAATAAATGAAATTTATTATTAGTTTTTTTTTGTAATTTCATGCGAAAGACTAAATGCGAGTCTGTCTGTGTGTCGAGTGTGTGTGTGTGTGTGTGTGTGTGTGTGTGTGTCACAGTGTCCCTCGATTAGCTGACATGAGACGCAGCCACACACACACACACACACACACACATACACAGGACATTGACATACAGCTCGTTCTCTTGTGTCTTGTTGTGCTTGGAAGCATTTACATGAATAGAAGCGTGATGATCATTTAACGCTCTGCAAATGTGTTAAGCTGGAAAAATTAATTGCCCGAGTTAACGTGTTAATTTGCCCTAATAAAAATGCATGTCACACAGTCGGGTGTGTCTTTAGTGACAGTATACAGTTTTTAAAAACACAAGATCTACACTGTAATTATACAATTACACTTAAAACATAAATATATTAAATTACTCGTATCATGAAATGAGTTTTTGGTCATCTCAACCGCTTCAGAATTGTGAAAGGTCAGTGAATGTTAACTTGATCGATAATAATAATAATGTTCTGAACTATTTTCGTTTGTGAAAGAGCAAAAACAGGCAAACACAAGTCGCTTAATATTAACTTAAAATCAATATCACATTTGTTATGCTGATACCTGGAGAAAACGTCACTCTTCGTGTGATATTTATGAATTATATAAAATGATATAATAGAGTAAATGACGCAGTGAAAGAGTCTAATCTACAAGACTACATCACATAGTCAGTACACAGCAAAATCCCCAGTGTTAAATTAACACTACTCAGTGTACATATGTGTCCACACTGTGGTGTAATGGGTTTTATTATGAAGCGTCTAACAGGAAGTACCGGAACTACTAGGTGCTCAGGGGAATGTGAACGAATGTGAGTTGGAAAATGACGCATGAATAAATGCTGTTCAGTTGCTCTACAATGTGTCGCTTGAATCTATGCCCAACAACACGACATGGTGTCAGAAGTCGGGCAGCAGTAAGAGCTTAATCGCCGGGGAGTGAAAGTAAGCTGTTCTGGGAGTGAAAAAGAAGGTTTTATCAGGAGAAAATAATGTCTGATGCAGAGGAAGCGGGAGCAAGCGCACCGCATACGCAGCCTCGCAGGATACCGCCCCAGCTACAGGTAAACGGAGGCAACAATGCTAACGCAAATCCACCCCCGAACGCCACATTCACCATTCAGCCTCCTGAAGCGTTTGATTTTTCTAAGCCTCAGCAATGGGAAAAGTGGATACGGAGATTCGAAAGATTCCGTCTAGCCAGCAATCTGCATCTTAGCTCCGAGGCTAACCAGGTAAACACGCTCATCTACTGTATGGGGGATGAAGCGGACGATATTCTACGAGGTCAAGCTTTATCGGACGTGCAGAGACAACAGTATCAAGCGGTAAGAGATACTTTGGACGTATATTTTGTGCCCAGGAAAAACATTATCTACGAAAGAGCCCGGTTTAATCAAAGAGTGCAGCTAGCTAATGAGACTGTTGACTCGTTTGTCACCGCGCTTTATGCTTTGGCGGAAAACTGCAACTACGGTGCACTACACGATGAGTTAATAAGAGATCGCCTCGTCGTGGGACTCAGAGACACTAGCTTAGCTGAGAGATTACAAATGGACAAGGATTTGACGCTGGAGAAGGCAGTAAATCAAGCCCGGCAGTCAGAAGTGATAAAAAGGCAACAAACAGACATTAGAGGAGAGAACAACACGGAAATAGATGCTGTGTCAGTGAAATATAGAAAACAACAGCATCCAAAACAACAGTATCCAAAACACAAGTCCCCAACTCAGCCAAAGTACACAGCAAAGTCCAAAACACCAAATGAGAGATCCTGCTATAGATGTGGGAAAACACCTGCACATGCTAAAGTTCAATGTCCAGCAAAAGATGTGACCTGTCATACTTGTGGTAAAAGAGGACATTATAGTAAGGTGTGTAAGTCTGTTAAATCCGTGCATGAGATAGAAACAGAGAAATATAATGACACACCCATGTTCCTTGGTTCTGTGGACGCAGGTTTAGATCCTTGGTATGCAGATCTTACCATCAGAAACCACAAAGTCAGGTTTAAGATAGACACTGGAGCGGATGTTTCAGTTATCCCAGCCCAGATGTACTACAGTATAAACCAAAATGTGTCAGAGTTATGCAAACCAGACAGACCATTGTTTGGACCTGGGGGCACTCCTCTCAATGTGTTGGGTATGTGCAGAGAAACATTGTGCAAAGGTGAAGAAGAAATTGAAGAAAACGTATATATTATCAAAGATTTGCACATAGCACTGTTGAGCAGGCCAGCAAGTGTCAAGCTAAACCTTGTGTCTAGAGCAGATAGCATAGACACGGAGGTGTTAAATGAGAAATATCCAAAGCTGTGTCAGGGTTTGGGGTTAATGCAGCAACCTTATACTATTAAGCTGAAACCTGACGCTGTTCCTTTTTCTCTGGCCACACCAAGACGGGTCCCCATTCCTTTGTTGGGAAAAGTGAAACAGGAACTGGAAAAAATGGAGTCCATGGGAGTAATCAGCAGAGTTGAAGAGCCAACTGAATGGTGCTCAGGTATGGTCCCAGTGCCAACCAAAAATGACTCAGTGCGCATTTGTGTGGACCTCACTCACCTCAATGATGCAGTGTGCAGAGAGAAGTACATCTTACCTTCAGTGGAACAGACACTTGGATCCCTGGCTGGAGCAATTGTCTTCAGTAAGTTAGATGCCAACAGAGGGTTTTGGCAGGTCCCATTGTCACCTGAGTCAGCACACTATACAACATTCATTACCCCTTTCGGACGCTACCATTTTAACAGACTTCCTTTTGGAATAGCCTCAGCCCCAGAACATTTTCAATGGAGAATGTCAGTGATTCTCAATGGGCTATCAGGCGTGGTTTGTCACATGGATGACATACTCATTTGGGGAAAGGACCAGCAGGAACATAATGTCAGACTTCACACAGTGCTTCACAAACTGCAGGAGGCTGGTGTCACACTAAATATGGAGAAATGTGACTTAGGCTCATGAGGTACAGTTACTCCCTTTCACACACTCCAGGCAAAGCACTCTTCACAGCGGAGACCCTTTCACGCGCACCTGTCGAACAAGATTCAGATCCTAAAGCTGCAGCAGATCTAATGGCTGACACAAACATCTACGTTGATGAAATAATCAGAAGCCTACCTGCTAGCTCAACATACATCACACAACTGAAAGAACAATTAAAGGCAGATAAAACGTGTTTTGAAGTCATGTCTTTGTGTCAGAGAGGCTGGCCAGATTACAGCCATCTCACGGGTCCAATCAAAGCATATTGGCCACACAGAGACACTCTAACTGTATGTGATGAATTGTTACTGAAAGGCACCAGACTCGTGATTCCTACCACTATGCGCAACTCTGTTCTCAAAGCCCTACATGAGGGACATCAGGGAATGTCCAGGTGCAGAGAGAGAGCTAGAGAGACAGTGTGGTGGCCTGGTCTGAGTGGCCAAATCAACGAGCTTGTAAAAAACTGCACCACATGCATTAAGGAACGAGCCAATTCAGTGGAACCATTAATGCCCAGTGTGCTCCCAGAAAGACCATGGCAAAAAGTTGGAGCTGATCTTTTTACTCTTAACAACAGTAACTATGTTCTGGTGGTGGACTACTATTCCAGATTTGTGGAGTTAGCAAAACTGACGCCCACGAGATCAGAAGACGTTATAGTACACCTAAAGTCATTTTTTTCCAGACATGGCATTCCAGAGCTTTTCTACAGTGACAATGGACCTCAGTTTTCAAGCCAGTTGTTCAAAGACTTTGCAGCAGAATACGGTTTCAGACATGTAACCAGCAGTCCAAAATTTGCTCAAAGCAATGGTGAGGCTGAGCGTCACGTCCAGACTGTGAAAAGACTACTAAAGAAAGCAAAAGACCCATATCTTGCACTTTTAGCCTACAGAGCGACCCCATTGGCTAATGGATACAGCCCAGCGCAACTACTAATGGGACGGAGACTTCGTACGCCAGTTCCTCAGCTTCCCTCGTTGCTCATTCCCAGCCTGCCGAATGAGGCTACAGTGGTGAAGAGAGAGAGAGAAAGGAGACTAATGGACAGTTTAGTGCTTAACAAAAGACATCGTGTGAGAGATCTTCCTCAGCTTTCACCAGGACAACCGGTGTGGATCACAGACACCAAGAGTGAAGGGACTGTTATCTCACCTCATTCTACACCCCGCTCATACATCGTGGAAAGCCCTTCGGGAGTCATCAGGAGAAATAGACATCATCTATTGCCATTGCCTGAAATCACACCAAAGGTTCAAATTCCAAGTACACCAGTCTGTCCAACAGAGGGCGCCAGGCTCACACCAAACTACTCAGAGTCTGCAGTTAAGACTCCAAAGGCAGCTTCCCCAGGTCCTGTCAGAACCAGGTCTGGTAGAAGTGTTATAAAACCTCAAAGACTGGACTTGTGAATACAAAAGAGTACGGAAAAAAAACAAAAAACAAAAAAGAGAATGTGTTCTATAAGTTGTAAAAAGAAAAGAAAAGAAAATGTTTTCGTTCATGCAGTAAATGTTCATTTAAGTCTGCATTCATCTCCTAGAAAGGGGGATGTGGTGTAATGGGTTTTATTATGAAGCGTCTAACAGGAAGTACCGGAACTACTAGGTGCTCAGGGGAATGTGAACGAATGTGAGTTGGAAAATGACGCATGAATAAATGCTGTTCAGTTGCTCTACAATGTGTCGCTTGAATCTATGCCCAACAACACAACACACACTACAGGGTGTTAAAAGTAACACTTAAGAAGTGTTAAAGTTAATGAGATAATTAAGTGATTAATTAAGTCATGATTGACCATTAGTGATGAGAAACACAAGAACTACAATTGACTTCAGCCACAGTTTTAGATGCAATCCACTGAAGATAAAAGAAGACATTAACTAAACTACATTAACACATTACTAACCAGATTGACTTTATTTCTGTCAGACGTCTACAGAAGCTCTTATTGAGAATTACTTTTTTGTTTATTTTGTGTTGAAACTTTTTTAATGTGACCATCATGGTGATCAGTGTTTTCTTTAGTTGGGCAGTTTGATGACATTATAATGTTAGTGTTTCTCTGGCTGCTGTAACTGAGTTTGCAATGGCAAGAAAAGCAAGAGTAAACACAATCAGATGCTGTTGACTGCTCAGTGATAAGAATATGATCATTGTATAGTTATTTAAATCACTGATTAACTTTGTTTTTACTGTGATGCCAGGAATGATCTAGCCTGGCGTGGCCATACTCAATTCTAGTCAGAATATGAGTCTGGTACCGCTCCATTGAGTTTTGATTATGGGGCGTGTTTCAACCGAGCCAGGAAAGACCTCAATTGGATAGACCCACAACCAATCAGAGCAACGGAGCGACGCGTAACGTTAGTTGTCAAATGTCAACAGAACTCAACTGCACTGTGTTGCCAAGTCCGTGTTTTTCTCCATGTCCGCGGGTTGAAGCGACCCCAATTATGTGATTATATAAACCCAAGAATGCGAATTTTAGCAGGCAACCTTGCCAAAATAACATATTTTGCCAACCAAACGCCATTTTTTCCGGAGAACCCCCCGGAGAGTTATTGTTTTGGGCTATAGTATTGAGTAGCAATTGTGCGCGACATTGCAAAAACACTTGGCAACCCTGTCTGCACGCACGCTGGATTAAGTAACGTTACAAGAAAAAGATGAGTGTAAACGATCTTTGCCAGTAATAAAATAATTTAAGGATACACAGAGTACTTACCAACACGATCATCGTTTCTGAGAGAAATAGTGAAGGTGAATGCATATACGAATAGGGCTGGGCGATATATATCGTGAGATTGTTATGCGCATCTCATCAGTAAAGCCAGTTAATTGATTAGTAGTAAATCGCCTTCACCTGCTTTCAGATGGAGCGGCATTTACTACAAAGAGCCGTAGTTAACTGACAAGCTGAGCCATATCGCATTAATATCCGGACGTATCGCCAGCGATAATTAATGCGATATGGCTCAGCTTGTCAGTTAACTACGGCTCTTTGTACACAGCAAAAACTCCAGTGTTAAATTAACACTCCTGGGAGTGTATATGAGTCCACTCAAGAGTGTTGAAGGTAATGAGATAATTAAGTGATTAATTTAGTGATGATTGATCATCATTGAAGACACCTGATGATAACAAGCAGAATCTCTGAAGGAGAAAATCTCAAATTGTAAGCCACCGTTATGGGGATGGGTGTTTGCTTTAGTTGGGCTCTTGACCCTTATGTTATTAACTTTAGATTTTGTCTGGCTGCTGTATCTGAGTTATAACTACCAGAAGAACAAAGATAAAAAGAGATTTGTTGGTTATATTATAACAATCATCATTTGAACTATGTTTTTGATTTATGTTGCGGTTTACAGCATAACTGTGATCCTGCATAAATATACAAAGTTTTAGATATAATATAAAGGATTTCTTAATAGCCCATAGCTCTCATAGCCCACACTATCAGATCACACTTTTCTTTGTTAATTTGACTGTTATAAATCAAAAACAGCAGACAAACAAAATCTAAAGTTAAGAATATAAGGGTCAAGAGCCCAACTAATGCACACACCCATCCCCATAACGGTGGCTTACAATTTATGATTTTCTCCTTCAGATATTCTGCTTGTTAACATCAGGTGTCTTCAATAATGCTCAATCATCACTAAATTAACTTCTCGAACTTCTTTCTTAATTTAACACTGGAGTTTTAGCTTTGTAGTAAATGCCGCTCCATCTGAAAGCAGGTGAAGGCGATTTACTACTAATCAATTAATCGGCTTTACTGATGAGAAGCGCATAACAATCTCACGATATATATCGCCCAGCCCTATATACGAACAAGTTCTCCGTTTAGGATAAGAGCAAATTGAACCCAAGAGCCTTCGATGACGTGGATGATTACGTTACTGTTGATCATCTGTCCATCATCGTCTAAAGCCCGCCCTGATAATTTCATTGGTCCGAACAGTTTCTGTTCGGGCATAATTACTCCTCTATGGAGCGAGTATAAATTCGGCTGGCATCCAGGCTAGGAAAGATCCAGATCGGTATTAATCAATAAAGCTGAATGTTTTAAAGCAGATTGTACACTAATCACTTCTAACTCCTGCAAGAGTAACTCACACACAGACATAAAGAATCAGCCTATGAATCTCAACAATGGTGACATGCTTTATGCCGCAATGCATTCTGGGAGCCATGGATGAGTTTTGCATGATGCACCCAGAATGCATTGCGGCATGAAGCATGTCACCATTGTTGAGATTCATAGGCTGATTCTTGATGTCTGTGTGTGAGTTAATCACACAGGAGTTAAAAGTGCTTATTGTGTGATGTGTTATTAAACCGGAAAACAAGACTTATGTACATGTTTAAAACATTGATCAGTTTATCTGATGAAAACGCTGCTGGATCTCCTGCTATAGAGTCACAATGCTTCTATAATCAATGACTCTCAGGAGATCAGCAAATAAGGCACCATATGATGATAACAACTGTATCATCAACAACAAGACAACATCATCTGTCATCAACTTGTCATCATCAATTTTCTCTTGCTGTTCTCACTGTAATAAACAGCTACAGCAGCCAAAGAGAAAAAATGCTGACAAGTCAAGGGTCAAGAGCCCAACTAAAGCAACACTGATCACCATAATGGTGGCGTCAAACAAAACTCTTATTTTCAATAAATCATCAACATCTAAACCTCAGTAAGAGCTTCTGTAGACGTCTGACAGAAATAAAGTCAGTCTGGTTAGTAATGTGTGAAGCTGGTAATGCTGATTGTGGAGTTGTTTAATCCTCCTCTGCTAAGATCTTCAGAGATTTAATGTCTTCTTTTATCTTCAGTGGATTGCATCTAAAGCTGTGGCTGAAGTCAGTTGTAGTTCTTGTGTTTCTCATCACTAATGGTCAATCATAACTTAATTAATCACTTAATTATCTCATTAACTTTAACACTTCTTAAGTGTTACTTTTAACACCCTGTAGTGTGGACACATATGTACACTGAGGAGTGTTAATTTAACACTGGGGATTTTGCTGTGTATGTGCACGCGTGTTCATGAATTACATTTTTTACAACACATAAATCATTAGCACAACACTTATTAATAACATTAACTAATCATTTATAAATGGCTGACCGTTATTATAAAGGACGTCTCAATCTGTTCCTGAGCTCGTGAATCAGTGTACATTTATAACACTCACACACAGTAAAATCCCCAGTGTTAAATTAACACTGCTCAGAGCACATATGGTCCCACTCTACAGAGTGTTAAAGTAACACTGAATCAGTGTTAAAGTTAATGAGATAATTAAGAGATTAATTAAGTGATGATTGACCATTAGTGATGACACCTGATGATAATGAGCAAAATCACTGAAGAAAAGAGAAAAAAGAAAAACACAAGAACTACGACTGACTATAAAAAAGACATTACATCTCTGAAGATCTCAGCAGAGGAGGATTAAACAACTCCACAAACAGCATTACCAGCTTCACACATTACTAACCAGATTTACTTTATTTCTGTCAGACGTCTACAGAAGCTCTTATTGAGGTTTAGATGTTGATGTTTTATTGAAAATAAAAGTAGTTTGACCATTATGGTGATAAGTGTTTACTTTAGTTGGGCTCTTGACCCTTGACTTGTTAACATAAGTTTTTCTCTGGCTGCTGTAACTGTTCGAATGGTGAGAACGGCAAGAGGAACTTGATTCTTCTTCTTCTTGTTGTTGATGATACAGTTGTTATCATCATATAGTGCCATCTTTGCTGATTTCCTGAGAGTCATTGATTATAGTAGCGTTGTGACTCTACGGCAGAAGATCCAGCAGTGTTTTCATCAGAAACTAAACAATTATCAAAAAATGTTTACGTAAGTTTTGTACTCCGGCAAGAGAAAATATAATCAGATGCTGTAAGCTGATTGATGATAAAAACGTATTCATCATATATTGGCTTAACTCATTGATATTATGTGGCAGGTTTATATGGGAAGTATGTTATTAATTCTGTTTTGTTGTTTTGATTCTACAGCAAGAGCATAATAGAATTTAATCAGAACATCAAACAATTTATAACACATCATTGACATATTTTTGACTCCTATGAATTTTACTCGCACACAGACATCAAGAATCAGCATATGAATCTCAACAATGGTGACATGGTGCAATGCATTCTGGGAGCCCTGGATAAGTTTCGTATGATGCACTCAGAATGCATTGCACCATGTCACCATTGTTGAGATTCATATGCTGATTCTTGATATCTGTGTGCAAGTATAATTCACAGGAGACCAAAATATGTAAATGTTGTGTTATAAATCATTTGATGTTCTGATTAAATTCTATTATTCTCTTGCTGTATAATCATAACAACAAAACAGAATTAATAACATACTACCTACATAACATACGAAGTAGTTCTTGTGTTTCTCTTTCCTTCAGTGATTATGCTTGTTAACAGCAGGTGTTCTTCACTAATACAAAATCATTATTCAATCACTTAATTATCTCATTACCTCCAACACTGATTAAGTGTTACATTAAACAGCCTGTAGTGTGCACACTAAGCAGTGTTCATTTCATCTGGGCAAATCCATGTGGGGCCTACATGGAAACTGGGTGCAAAACTGGCTGGGTCCCAGTTAGATAGCCCAGGTCAAACCCATTTGGGCCCCACATGGCTCTGCTGGCTGGGTTGTGTTCGTGTTTTTACTGTAAATGCAAGTGCAAAAATGTTTTATTCACAAATGCAACATTTTGAAAACTGCACCCCAGTTTAATATATTTAGAAAAGAGCTAACCCTGTATACTGATGCCTTAAAATTATACGAACATATAAAGCCAGAAAATTACTTGCTTTGTTTAATCAATATAGCTTTATCACCAATTTGAATTAATCCCCTACTGTGTTGTTTTTTGTTTTGTTTTTGTTATTAATTTAATTTTCTTTTGTGTTCTTATTTTGTTTAATTGTGACATTATGTATTACAATTTGTTATGTCTTAGTCTGTGAAGATTTATAATTTAAATTATGTTGGCCTGTTATGTTATTGTTCATATGCAAAAAATTAAATAAAAATAATAAATTATATATATAAGGACACATGATACAGGTTTGGAACAACTTGAGGGTGAGTAAATGATGACAGAGTTTTCATTTTTGGGTGAACTATCCCATTAATATTCAACAATATTATTGATCTGACTGTACTGATGTTGTTGCATTGAGTTTAAAGTGCTATAGAAATAAAGGAGACTTGACAAATTAGTGTCATTTATAAATCAACACAAACAGAAATCAAATCAAAACAGAACAGAAGATAATATATCATATATGTGCTGTATTAACTTACAATACAACTACTGCTTTCAACAAACAAACAAAAAGCTGTAAGTTAAAGTTTACATGTTAAAGAAATTTAACATGAACTCACACGCCTCTAGATGGAGCCAGAGGTTTTATTAAAACTTCTGATTGTTTTTTAATTTTTTTTAATTTTGATAAATCTTCAAGTAACAACAATTAGAAATTTGAATTTAACAATTAAAAGAACAACTTACTTGGTACGAGGGACAGAGTAAACAGATAATACATAAAATAATTAAAAAATAATAATTATTTACACACACAAAAAAAAAACGTTACTTTCGTAACATAGGGAATCTGCAAAACTTTTTTAATTCAGAGCAAAATACAATCAAATTTGGTTTCGAAGCTGTAAATTTAGACTTGTGGATATGGCCTTTTCCAGGCATGCACATTATCTAAAGGAACAGATCCAGTGTTAGAAAGCAGAAATAAGACCATTTCTTCTGTAATATCAAAAAGGGTATTATACAAATCAAAACAGAAATATCAGTCCAAAATGATATTGTGATGGGACATCTAAAAAAACGGTCACTGATTCACTTTCAGATCCACAAAAAGAACATTCTGGTTGAATATCAATAAACTTAGATAAGAATAACTTACTGGGGTAAAAATTGTAAAGGATTTTAAAGTGAATTTCTTTAACCTTATTTGGTATTACAAAGTTTTTATGACCAGACCATTACCAAAACATAAGGAAGGATAAACCTGTTTCCATAAAACAATTGCTTTAGGAGCAATACTACTCGTAGAGATTAACATTCTTCTTATATGAATATTATTAAATTTTTTATTTAACAAATCAACTCCACCTATCATTAAACAAGGAGTTTCTTCCTTTAATGTAGTGTAGTGTAAGCATGATACACTTCTGATTGGGATTATGTGCTAGCTTGTCACAGTGGTTGAGGTTCATATGCTGATTGATGTACTTATACTTGTACTTTCAATACTTAAGTACGTTTAATATGAAAAAAAAAAATACTTTTCATACTTAAGTACAATAAATATCCCATACTTTAAAACTTTTACTCAAGTAATATTCTAAACAGTGACTTTAACTTCTACCAAAGTAATTTTCTGGCAAGATACCCATACTTTTACTCAAGTATGGCTTTTGAGATCTGTTTATTACAGCAGTTGGTTGGACTTATTAGCTAAGTGCTTTATATCTCTCTAGTGAACATTTCAGATTAGACTACAGTAAATATAGTAAAGACTTAAAACAGGAATAACACTTTGGAGAATCTTTAGGCTTCTTGGTTTGACCCAAATAATGTGAATACAAGAACAGTGAAAACCACAAGCTGAAGAGCATTTCATGTTGCTGATCTTTATCAAACTGCAATTAATAAACCCTGCAAACACAAAGCACTGAGACAGAGAGATAATGGAAAGAAATATGAAACATCTTAAGAATAAATGACAAACATACAGAAAAAACTCAAGGTGTTGCTTGTTTAAAGTGGTATTGACATGTTACGTTGTGGTGGTACATTTATGTCAATGCAGTAAATGCACTAAGAAATGTATGACATTTAAAGGATTTCTACAGATATCCTGTCATTGAATTGTGGGCTCGTTGTTTTGGTTTTGTTTGATCTGTTTATAAAAGTAACATTGTCAAATCATTGGTAATTCATCTCAGTTCATAACTCAGTAAATGTTGGAGCTGAATAACTGAACAAGCAGCGCTTAGCCTTTTTCTTCTGTTCACAATCAACGTTCATCTTCTCTCTCTCTATCTCTCTGTTCGTCTCACTGTGGGTTTCCTGAATAAGTGTTTAATCTTCACAATCAACGTTCATCTTCTCTCTCTCTTTCTCTCTGTTCGTCTCACTGTGGGTTTCCTGAATAAGTGTTTAATCTTCACAATCAACGTTCATCTTCTCTCTCTCTATCTCTCTGTTTGTCTCACTGTGGGTTTCCTGAATAAGTGTTTAATCTTCACAATCAACGTTCATCTTCTCTCTCTTTATCTCTCTGTTCGTCTCACTGTGGGTTTCCTGAATAAGTGATTAATCTTCACAATCAAACTAAACCAAGACCCTGGAGCTTCTGCTGTTTTCTGTGGCTTTGAGCGTCTATCACGCAAGCAGAACAAAACACCTCCAGCAAAAACTTGCAGCATTATATTATTCTTGAAACGCGCAGCTTTATTCAATGTGTTAACGTAATTTCCCCTGAAACAGGAAGACAGAGCGGGACGTATCGAGCAGCCCCTCCCCTAAATGACGTCGATTAGAGGTTCTGAATTTCAGTTTCGATTATTTTCTGATTAATCGTCTATAATATAAAACAGTAGAATATAATTCTTTACACTTTAAGATGATGAATATTCAAATATTTAGACCAGTTTAGACCACTGTGAAATACCATGTTTGTGGATATCTGCTCAAACGTAGATGTTTATAATGTGCTAAATAGGGCTGTAATCTCCCAGTCGATTAATCGATTATTAGTCGATACGTTCTGGCTCGACCAAAATTCTGATTGGTCGATTTTTTGCCGTGTTCATTTCATCAGGTGGAAAGCACTAATTGCTAATGGGGGTGTTTTCAGAGCAGCCCTGTTTCACAGGTAACAGTCTGTCTTCAGGACACCCCCCTTGTTTTCACTTATTTTGGATTAGCCCAACCCACTGGAGAAGAGAGACAGATTGAAGTAACATAAGGCTACTTTGCTGTAGGCTATATTATTTATTTAATTGTGAGAGCGTTTTCCTAGTCAGTCCTCTTCTACCATGTCAACAAAGACATCGGCAGTGTGGCAGCATTTTTTAAAAATAGAAAATGGAAAAAAAGTCGAATGCAAATTTAGCAAGCAACAGTTTGCATATCACAGCTCGACGACAAACATGTCATATCACCTAAAGACGGTAAGCTAACTTGTCTGAATTAGGTTGCCCCTTCTGTTTTGAGTACGCTATGAACATATCAGAATTGCCATATTTCAGTGTTTTTTATTTGGAGCCTAATGTGTGTGGCCACTGTTTGTATTAGTTTTGAGCCTATGCTTTATTTTTCAGTTATGCACTTTATTTCGTTTCTGCTCTTGATCTGGCTTGTTTAATAAATATTCCTTTTTTATTAGAACGAACGTGCCTTTTGTGTTTAAGAGTAAAAGCTTTAAGTTAATAGTCTATTCGTGTCTCAGCCGCGAAGCTGAGCTGATCCTATGTTCACAGAGCGGCTGAAATAATAGTGTCTGTCAGTTATTATAATACATATGACAAAAACAATTGTCTAAATTATGTTGCATATTCCTCAAAAGTTCTTGTGATGATATCACTAGTTGCCAACATAGTAACAGTTACTATATTTTGGGAAATCATAGGCTATGATATTGCGCAGGTGCACGTGACGCAACGCTGACAGACTCGTGTCTCAGACTCATTTCAGTGCAAAATAATCAGCTAAAAAAAGATTTAATATACTGCAAATAGCCTACTAGTTTTTTATGTTTATTTATAATTAATTTAGGCTGACAACAAGGCCACCAAGTACTGCGCACAGTGCCCAGCTAATTCATTTAAAGCTTTTTTTTCCTAACGTCGTTTTTAGTCGAAAATTTCAGGACTTCAGTCGACCAAGATTTTCTTTGGTTGATTACAGCCCTAGTGCTAAACAAATACTGTTTCATAGCCTGGTTCACTGCAAATTTCACAGTGTTAAATTAACACTGCTCAGAGTTTATATAATCCACACCCAGAGTGTTATAAGTAACTCTGAATCAGTGTTGAAGTTAATGAGGTAATTAAGAGATTAATTGAGTGATGATTGAGCATTAATGATGAACACCTGAAATCTTCAGAATCACTGAAGAAAAACACAAGAACTACAACTGACTTCAGCTACAGCCTTAGATGAAATCAACTGAAGATAAAAGAAGACATTAAATCTCTGAAGATCTCAGCAGAGGAGGATTAAACAACTCCACAAACAGCATTACCAGCTTCACACATTATTAACCAGACTGACTTTATTTCTGTCAGACGTCTACAGAAGCTCTTATTGAGAATTAACAGGGTTTTTTGTGTTGATTTTGTGTTTACATGTTTTTGTTTTTTATGTCACCATCATGGCGATCAGTGTTTTCTTAAGTTGGGCAGTTTGACAAATTTTTAATGTTAATGTTTCTCTGGCTGCTGTAACTTAGTTTGATATGGCAAGAAAAGCAAGAGAAAACCCAATCAGTTGCTGTCAGCTGCTCAATGATAAGAATATGTTTATTTGAAGAAAACGCTGCTGGATCTCCTGCTGTAGAGTCACAAGGCACTATAAACAATGACTCTCAGGAGATCAGCAAATACGACACTCTATGATGATAACAACTGTATCATCTGCCATCATCAATTTTGTCTCACTGTTTTCGCCGTAAGAAACAGTTACAGCAGTAAGATAAAAATGTATGTTAAAAAGTCAAGGCTCAAGAGCCCAACTAAAGCAACACCGATCAACATAATGACTTCAAACTAAACTATTATTTTCAATAAATCATCAACATCTAAACCTCAATAAGAGCTTCTGTAGTCGTCTGACAGAAATAAAGTCAGTCTGGTTAGTAATGTGTGAAGCTGGTAATGCTGTTTGTGGAGTTGTTTAATCCTCCTCTGCTGAGATCTTCAGATATTTAATGTCTTCTTTTATCTTCAGTTGATTTCATCTAAGGCTGTGGCTGAAGTCAGTTGTAGTTCTTGTGTTTCTCTTCCCTTCAGTGATTCTGCTCATTATCATCAGGTGTTCATCATTAATGCTCAATCATCCCTCAATTAATCTCTTAATTATCTCATTAACTTCAACACTGATTCAGTGTTGCTTATAACACTATATGAGTGTGGATTATATAAACTCTGAGCAGTGTTAATTTAACACTGGGAAATGTGCAGTGTTCGTTGGTCAGAACTGCTACATGATTGTTCAGGTGATCTTGGACAGATAGTTTTGGTGCAAATCTGAGTACAATTTCCATGTTCACATACGCCTAAATAAACCAAACTAAGGAAGAAAATGTGCAAGGTTGCAAAACAAGCGCTCCAAATGAGCCAGGTGTGAAAATAACATTAAACACGTCAAATAAGCAAATTAACACTAAATGTTAGATTATGAAGGAATTTCATAATTTCGTATTTGAATTTATATACACTGCGTACCTTTTTGTAATAATAGTGTACCAATACATAAAGGCTTTTTTAATGACGGGGTATTCATTTCATTTCTACAGTATTTTGTTGTTAACAAAAGTGCACTGATTAAGTTTGTTCTAATCAGAGTGAATCTGGTCCTTACTGAAGGAGACTGAAGCGTCACTGAGAGACTCTTCATGCTTCTGGAAACTGACAGACGCGTACAGGAGCTCATCAGAGGGGCTTGTGGGTAGTTCATCATGACTGTTAATCTGAGCTGATCCAGGATCTGTGAGAGAATCACGTCTGCTGTCTGAACACGATGACTGGACATGGAGAAAATACATTTTTAAATGAGAAAACATCTTATAAGCATAACATTTATACAAACACACACACACACACACACAACTCACCATTGTATTTTTCTTTTTCTCGTCTGATGTCGATGTTCTTCCTAATTACAACAAAACAAAATTAATCGACCAGTAAGACAAACAAACTAGATCAACATCAAACTGGAGACTATGATCTTTTTCAACAGATAATAAATTATCAAACCTCGTCTCTTGTGTCTTAATTTACACACAGTCAGAGTGAATCCACCGATCAGCAGCAGAATCACACACACACCAATAATGAGGATCATGGAGAAATCTGGAAATTAAACACAAACATAACTCAGAGATATATTAATAAATAAACATGAATAAAATAATATCTACACAAATATTAACCCCCTCGAGTCGGCCGCCGCGATCAACTCACTTTTTTTCTTATCAGTGCCAAAGAGACTCAAATAACTCTGTCGTTTTTTATCATTCAGGCAAGTGTTATACATCATTATAATCTGTTAAGTTTCAGTTTTTTTGTGTACAGTCACAAAAAAAAAATGGTTGTGCTTTTTGCAAAATAAAGAAAACAAACATGAAGCGCGATCTTCAGCCTCTCTGTCAAAGACGTCCATTCAGATTCAGAAAAGGAACTCTAGCTTAGTGAATACTTGTCTCACAAACATGTTTCTTACCCTGTTTAACAGTGAGGTTGACTTTAGTGGTGATGTGAGATCCACACCAGTATATCCCAGAATCCTCTTCTCTCAGATCAGTGATGTTTACAGTAAAGACTCCAGTAGATGCTTCATCACTGAAAGACAATCGATCATCTCTGATCGTCTCCAGTGAAACTCCATCCTTCACACACATGGAGGGTTCATGTGCTTTGCAGAAGCATTTCTGATGTTCCTCCTGATGTTTGCACTGGATTGACATGTCGTCTCCTTCATACTTAGTCAAGTTCAGCTCTGGAAATGATGAGAAATAGAAGAACATCAATTCACAGCCATAGTTTGACATATTCAGATGAATAAACCTTCCTCACCCTCGTTCATGATGACGATCAGATGAGTGTAAAGATAATTCACGTCTCTCTCTAATGTCACAGCACACCAGTATTTCCCAGCATCCTCTGCTGTCAGTCCAGTGATGGTCCCAGTGAAGACACTTGCAGTGACGTCATCATTCAGAGTCAATCTGTCAGTCTTGGTCTCTTTCTCTTCTCTCACAGTCTCATTGAGAGTATTTCTATCTCTAGTGGAGCACTTCCCCTTACAGAGAGACTTTGACTTTGATTTATAGATTGAATCATAAGGGCAGATGATCTCAGCAGATTCTCCTTCACGTCTCACTACTGGAGACACTGCAAACACACAAACACACACATTAAATACACATGATTCTGAATAGACTGCATTTACTACAATGAAATCCTCTGAATTCACTCACTGATGAGGTTGAGCTGAATTTTGGTGGTCAGGGAGAGGAAAGTCAAATATGTGTCTCTGGTTTCTGCTCCACACCAGTAAACTCCAGCATCTCTCACGCTCACATTACTGATGCTCACTGTAAAAACTCTCTCTTCATTTCTCTCAGATGAACCACTCATTTGTGTCACTTTAGATGTGCTGATGGTTTGGCAGATGTGATCATCAACCTCTTTGCAGAAATGAACTTTATGTTCCTCTGGGATCTGACAGGTGATGTTGACTTCTTCACCAAGATGAGCAGATTCAGTCAGAAATGTTGCATCTGTAAACCAAGAGAAATTACGTAAAAATCTGAATTGATATTTCATACATGCCAGCTAAAGTATATTGGGTTCCTCACCGTGTGTGACGCGCAGCTGAAGTTCAGTGAAGCTCTCAGTATAGTGAGACACATTCACTCCACACCTGTATGTTCCTGCATCTGCAGCTTTCAGCTCTCTAAAAAACACCATCAAGACTCCTGCTCTGGTGTCGTCATATAAAGAAACATCTCCGTTCTCCATCCATTCATCCTGAACTCCTGGATTCTTCCTCTCTGAACATCCACCTGACTCTTTACAGATGTATTTTGGCCTGGTTTTGTATTGAGGATGTTCACACTTGATCATCAGACGACCTCCTGAGTGGCCAGTCACTCTAGACACGCCCACTTTAGCTGTCAATCACAGAGCATCAACACAGCATCATACCTAATGAACTCTTCATAAGCAAAGACTTACATTTATACCGGACTTGATTGAGTTTGTTCTACTTACTAGTAACATGCAGATGAACAGTATTAATAATGGAGTAACTGTACGAGTGTCTGTCGATCCAAACTCCACATAAATAAACTCCTCCATCATCTGGTGTCACAGCTGTAATTCTCACACTGAAGATGTTTTTAAGTGTGTCATCAGAAACACTGAATCTTTCTTTCTGATCCTGTGATTTAGTAGTGGAGATCACCTCATCAATTATGCTATGTTTGGTTTTGAGTATGGTTTTCCCATCATACCTTTGATCCAGTGAACATTCACAGCTGAAAGCCGCAGTTTCTCCACTGTTTGCATTCACTGTCTTTGACGCTCCACAACACGAATCTGTCAACATTCAAAGTTGTGTTTGTGAACTGGGGAACTACATGAAAATATGAAAAACAAATTGGAACTTGTACTAGTTTGATCCACTCACTCATGATGTGCAGATGAACAGTTTTAATAATGTAGTAACTGTACGATTGTCCTTTGATCCAAACTCCACATAAATAAACTCCTCCATCATCTGGTGTCACAGCTGTAATTCTCACAGTCATGAGTTTATGTTTGTCATCAGAAACACTGAATCTTTCTTTCTTCTTCCATGTGCTGTAAATCGTCTCAATGGAGTCTCTTCCTTCTTTGAATATGATCTTGGGATCATTAATATGATTCTGTGAATATTCACAGCTGAAGGCGGCAGTTTCTCCAATATTCACCATCACTGACTCTTTACTAAAGGAATCTGTCATAATAAAGAAATATATTTCACAAATATAAAAGCTTTGAAATGATCAGTAGTTTTACTACACTGAGACTTTGACTGACCTTCTCCCACATTCAGAGTCATATTGATGTACCGCTGGCCAATAACTCTAATCTGGTATCTTCCAGCATCTTGTTGAATTAAATCTCTGATGTAGATCATGAGGTTTCCCTCATTGTTTCTAAACAGTGTGAATCGTCCTTCATTAATCCATTTATCATGTTTCTTATAATTTATTATTGTTCTCCAGTCAGGTAATTTGGCCATATGTTTAGCAGAGTGACTGAACCAAACCTCTCCAGAATCAACCAGAAGACTTGCTCCAGAATATCCAGTGACGCTAAAGCATCTCACTGCACCTGTCAATCAGATTGATACTGTGATCAGAAACCTCATGAACAGAAAACAGCATCATTACTGCAGTGATGAAAGAGAAAAGCTCTGACCTGAGATCAGGTAGAAAGTGAAGAAGATGAGGAGGATCTTCATTGTGAGTTGAGTTCAGTCTTCTTTCTGCTGAATCTCTCTGTCTCTACATCTGTCTGCTTTAGTTCCTTCCTCTTTCTTCAGCTCTTTATCAGTAATGAGCAGCTTTACTGGCCCCTCCCACCATCAGCACTGACTGAATATTACATTAATCACACTGAAAGAGCGCCACCTAGAAGATATGACAAATTCAGTGAGACAATTCTGGACTGGATGGTGTACAGGTAAAACAGATCTGAGTATCAAGAGAGCAGGGGTGTCCACACTTTTTTAAAAGGGGGTCGGATTCAATGTTGTGGACACACCTGGGGGACGGTTCCTTTTCTAATATATATAATGACAGATTTGACAAAAGCTTGAGCTGACAGTAGAGTAGCTTGAAATAGACACGTATGTAAATTTAATACACAAAGTATTACGAGCGCTCTATTTAGATCACCACAGGTTAAAACCACACATGGCACCTCACCACAGGGTCAAAAGTCAAAATATTGTTTCTATATCTAGAATGGCTTTTTGTTATTTCGTCTATAAACACAAAAATACAAATGTACAAAACTGCAAGTTTATGACAAAAAATAGTCTGTGGCTTTATTACTAATTTAATACCTAAAATGAGATATTAACCAACATTTCTGACACAATTGTTGGTTTTTACCTAGTTAAGCAGCGGGACACCGATCAGAGCGGCGGCCATTTTAGGGCTGTCTCTCAGTCGCAGAATCTTAACGGAAGTTCTGAAGCGCAAAACTTACATCACGTGAGCTAACTCACTAACAGTTACACATAACGACCGGTAACGGCACTCATGTATGTTTTTTAGAAACCAAAGGCATTGTTTTATTATATTTCAGCATCGTTAGACCGCTACAATCTAGAAAACACTTATCATTTATCGCTCTGGGCGCTCTGGTTGTCGAGGGTGGCTCCGCCAGGAGGAGCTTGTCTCTGGTTCCGGGTTGCGCTGAGTAAGGCTTCGTCGTTGCTACACAACTGGCTTTCTCTGCGTGTCGTGGCGCAACTGCTGGAGGCGCTCACTGAAGTTTGTCGGCGAGGTTCAGACGGAGTCGTTGAGTTTGGAAAGAGCTTTGGTGGCTCTTAGTGCTGGTGAAACGTGCAGGCAAAAAGACGATGAAGCCAGCACGAGTCAGCTGTGATGTGGTCACTGCAAACAGTGGCTAGACCCACGAAACAATGTCTCAAGCAAAAAGCAAAGTATCAACTGTTGATTCCTGTCTAAACAGATCCATTTGGTCCGCCCCTGGAGGTGTTCCAGCCAATCAGATATTGTTGTGTGTACAGTTCTCCCGTTCTCGCATATCATTAGCGTTTTGCCTAATGTGATAAGTGATAGCAGATTCCCCTGGCTTCTGGCAAGCATTTCAAACACATCATTTTCATATTGCAAATATGGTACATTATACAGAACTGTGCTCTGGAACGAAATATGGGTCATCATTTATCTATTCCATACATACCAAACAGCACGTGTTTCCCATGCATGATGATAGCGATTATGATGTGATAACTAGTTATACAAACATTTCCACAGATCCTATGAGACATACATAATACATTGATACACATTGTCAGGAGATTTCTTAGTGATTTCTCCGGTACTAAAACATACATTTGAAAAGGAGAATCATGCAAAAATCGGTGGCAGACTTCCGGTTTGGCAATGTGAGGTGCGGACACGTGTCAGCAGAGCTCCCGACAGTTTCTAACAAAATACACTTTAATAGTGCCATTTAATTCATCTGAATAGTTTTTATAAGTGTAAAGTGGTGCTTAACGGCAGTCGCACTGATACAGCAAGATGAGCAAGTACAAATGCAAGAAAGCAAGCCCTGCCAACAATGAGAACCAGCATAGCTAGCAAATTAGCCACAATGGCCAGCGTGGGGAAGTCTGAAGAAGTCCTTTCAGACAACGACGGTGTCTCCATGAGCCAGCTAGTAACGGAGCTAAAAAAACAACGAGCTTCGATAAAAGCTTTAACGGAGACGTTGTCAAGCTTCCAGGCCCGCTTATGTGCCACAGAGACACTCGCAGGCGATAACTTCGCTGCGCTGGCTGTGGCTGAAATAACGATCAAAAGTCTGAAAGAGCAAAACGCGACACTTCTGGATCGAGCTGATGACTTGGAAAACCGATCGCGGAGAGCAAATATCAGGATCTTAAATGTTCCGGAGAACAGCGAGAAAGGCCAGTCTACAATCAAGTTCGTGTCAGAAATGTTAATGGAAGCCCTGGGTCCGGAAGTTTTTGAAAAGCCTCCCGAATTGGAACGAGCACACAGATCCTTGGGCCCAAAACCACAAGAAGGTCGACCTCCTCGCCCACTGGTTGTGTGTTTTCACAAATTCCAGGAGAAGGAAAAAGCGCTGAGATGGGCCAGACAACACGAGACAAAATACAAGGACTGTACTTTGAGGATCTACCCTGATATCTTCGCCAGAAAGCGTGCCGCTTTTAAAAGCGTCAAACAGTTGCTGTACGATTTCAGTTGCTTCATCCAGCAAGACTACGAGTTCGTTTTGAGGACGAGACACTGCTTTTCAATACGCCTGATGAAGCCCAGCAGTTTTTTGACCAGCGGATTGCCACACGTGAATAAACCTTGATATTGTCGTGGCAGCAATATTGTAAATTACAGAAGAGACATTTCAAACCTATTTTACATTACAGTACACCCTTTAAAGTGCACTTTTTGTTTTAGAGGGGTTTGTTTTCCTCTGCGTTAACAATTACAAGGCCCTGCTATTTTCATAATTTAGTATGTTTATAAATCCTACATTGGATATCAGGTTTGAGGGTCTGTTATAGATCTATTACCTAATGCACTTTATTTAACTGCTAATCAACAGGTCATTCAGTACTATTAATGATGAAGAATTTTTTTTTTTATTCACTCTTCTATTTTTGAATATTGGTTGGCCCAGAACTGATCTCCTTACATTTGCATTTTTGTTAATTAATGCGGCACTGTATCTGGTAATTGTGCCTTTGGTCCGCTTATACACTTATTGGAATACCTGATTTTACATTTTTATGTTTTGCTTCTCGGATTACATTATGTAAAAAAATATTTTCCTTATTACCGGATTTAAACATTTACCATCTTATATTTGGGGGAGATTTGAATTGTGTGATGGATACAGCTATGGATCGTTCCAACCCTAAAACCTTACCCCTTTTAAAAATGTCTCAGACTCTTGCTGGTTATATGACTCAAATTGGTTGTGTGGATCCATGGAGGTTTTTATTTCCTGACAAAAAAGAATTTTCCTGCTTTTTACACGTTCACCAGACGTATTCTAGGATAGATTATTTCTTTACTGATAAAAGGCTTATTCCCGCAATAGAAAAGGTAGAATACTCTGCTATTGTTGAATCAGACCATGCCCCTGTAATTCTTGATATTTGTTTTTCTTATAACTACCCATCGCGGCCTGTGTGGAGGCTAAACACAACTTTACTCTCAGATGCAACCTTTTGCCAATTCATATCTAACGCGATTGACAATTTTCTACTAACAAATAAAACAGAATCTATATTGCCATCATTATTATGGGAAACATTTAAGGTTGTAATAAGGGGGGAAATATCATACTCTGCCTCACGTAAAAAAGTAAAGAAACAAACACAGGAGAAACTTATTGAATCTATACAGAAAATTGACAACCAATATGCTATAGACCAGAATAATATAGAGAGAAATTGAGCATTAAGACAAGATATGATCTATTATCGACAGAAAAAACAGAGCGAGACTTGCTTTTTTCCCGTGCCAGGTTTTACGAACATGGGGAAAAGGCAGGTTGTCTTCTCGCCCAACAGTTAAAAAGTAAATCAGCATCCCAGCTTATTCCCGAGATTAGGAAAACCTGTCAAGAAATTACAGTGGATCCATAGGAAATTAACTCTACTTTCTGAATCTGAATTCTATTCAGATTTGTATACTTCTGTCCGAATTTCCACATGATAGTTCTGTTATGTCAACTTTCCTGGCTAATGTAAATTTACCCTCCGTTAAACAAGATCAAAAGAGTAATCTGGATAAACCTTTACAATTACAAGAGATAGAGGATTCAATTAATGTCATGCAGAGTGGTAAAGCCCCGGGACCATACTTAAAAAACTTGAATCTGACTTCCAACGATGGAGTGTTATATATTTGTCTTTAGCTGGTAAAGTCAGTTGTGTTAAAATTAATGCACTACCCAGATTATTGTATTTGTTTCAGAGTCTCCCAATCTTCTTGCCAAAGTCCTTTACTCCATACTAGCCGAGTTCTGGTGCAAGAATTTGGTTTCTCAAACAGGGATATTGTGGACATAGGGGTTGATTCGTAACTATGATGGTTCCCTTAGTTCTCGAGGGTGCGACACGCAAGTGAGGGCATAATCTCGATTAGGTCGACAGAGTTTTCAGGTTCGGGTCGCTCACGGTCACGCCTGAAAATTTGTGGTACGTTGTCGGGGCATTTGTTCATTGCGTCTTGTACTGCGTTCATCCTCCGGTGGAGGAGGAAGGGCAAGGTGAGTGTAATTGTGTAACTCACGACTGTGGAGACGCACAGTGCCGTGTCAGCGGCCGACCATGACCGAATGATGGGAGAGCCGGGAGGTGGAAGGCGAGTGACTGCCTCTAGGGAGGGCTGTGTCGATCGGAGCCAAGTCAATCAATTGAGTTCTCTCCTCCTTGATCCTCTGTTCCAACTCGGGATCAAGAATGAGGGTATGTTGCTTGAAAAATTGTGGTATTTCAAGCTCCGCCTGGTATTCCTCATCGGATAAGTGGTATAGGGCTAAGTCATCGATGTGGAGGATCGCACCTTTGGGCACGTTGATCCACATCGTGTGATTGAGCAGCGCAATTCGCATGGCGGTGTCGTGCTGGTCATACGTTAGTGTGGCTGATCGAGCGGGCGTGGTAACCAACCATCGGTTACCGACGATTTTGGCTTGCGTATTCTCTACTTGAAATCGGGGGGGTGGCATCAGCAGGACAACGCTCATCAGTTTGCATGGGCTTACTCGAGCACAGGTAATGTATATATTTTATAGCGTGCACATTTTCAGGTTTGGGGTGAGGTACAATTGTTCGTTGTCGTCGTAATATGCAACAAACTCGGGAGTGTGTATTTTGACGTGGTTGTCTCCCCGCCAAAATCCTACGTTCACTACATCTTTTAGCCTATAGATGTTGTTTGACTATGATGGGTAGACCGATTAGGAAAGCTAAGTCACCCATCTCCGGGTCGACAGCCAACGGGATGGCGCTACCGAATGAATAGGCGAGGTGGGCCTGAATTGGGCTGGGAGGACCGGTAGTGGCAGAAGCCAGGATGTCTTGGACTGAGGGGTATTAAGTACGGTGGGATCCTACCCATAGCTAAGCTGTCGATAGAGGAACTGATTTTGCGCAACATATCGGACATTAGTGTGGTTACGAGTTTAATGTCAACGGTGTCCCGTAGGTGAGGTCAAAATAGCGGCCGGGTCATAGATATGTATACGTAGATTCCTCATTCGAGCGATCCACGCCATGATCCACGCAGGCACTAATGAGGTATCTATGTATATATCTATGACCCGGCCGCTATTTTGACCTCACCTACGGGAAGTGATGGCAGTCTGGAGAGCTAAAGTGTTCGTCTGATATGAGGTGATATATTTGCATAAATACCGCTCGGCTTCTCTCTGAAACCGATCGCTTCGTGTCGTAAGACATCAATGTGTCGTCACGAGCCGCGGGATTTAATTTGAAGTTGTCTGTCCATGTTTTTTTACTCTAATAGACTTAGTCTCCATTGACAAGCATTATATGAGTGACACACAGCAATGGTTGGAGTTAAAAATCTTCATTTGTGTTCTACTGAAGAAACGAAGACACCTACATCTTGGATGCCTTAGGGGTAAGCAGAAAAACATAAAATTTTCGTTTTTGGGTGAACTATCCCTTTAAAGTTGTTTTAGTTAAGAGTGATGGAAAGTGAAAGAAGGTGAGTGTTGGTGATAGGGTGAGAAATTTGTTAGTGGTTACATCTCAATAGTGTGGGTTCATCCCGCCTGGATAACTAGTTATCACATACGGGGTTCGGGAAAACAATTGAATGTTTCTAAATGTGGTGCAGTGTGTAGTGAAACTGATCTGTGTCAGTCACTTTTGGTCTCCCCCTTTTTCTTATTGGTTGGAGCCCACATATCTCTTTATCTGGTTTCGGTGGACCCAACGTAGGATTGACTCCTTGCTCTTTTTGCTAATTTTGATTCGATAGGCGACAGGTGAGAGCTTGTCTACGATTTCATGGGGCCCGTTCCAGTGAGGCAGGAACTTTTTCGACAGGCGGTGGGGAGTTGATTGTCGTGACTGCACAAAGCTGTAATACCACACTTTGTCTCCAATGTCGAATTCTTGCTGGGATGCCTTTTGGTCGTAGTAGGCTTTGCGTCCTCCTGCACTTTTCTGTAGTTGTTGTTGTGCGAAGGCGAACGTGGCCCTTAGGTGGCGGTGAAACTCTTCCAGGTATTGGTGGGTGGTGTAGGCTGTGACGAGGCTCATGTCACCCGGCTGATAGAGCAGGTGGAGCGGCAGTGTCATTTGCTGTCCTGTCATCAGCTTGAAGGGAAGCACCCCTGTGGATCTGTGAGGAGTTGCTCTGATGGCCATCAACACCAGAGGGAGCTTGATGTCCCAATCCTTTTGGTTGGTAGCCACATATTTCTTCAGCATGCTGGCCACGGTCCGGTTAGACCGCTCTACTTGGCCCGAGGACATTGGATGGTGGCTGATGTGTAGCTTGGCCTTTACACCCAGGAGTTTCCAGACCTCCTACATGATTTCAGCAGTGAAGTGCGTTCCACGATCGGAGTTGACTTTTAGTGGCAGTCCAAATCTTGAGAAGATGTGGTTCATTAAGAGGCAGGCCGTGGTTTGAGCTGTGTCGTTGGGAGCTGGGAGACATTCTACCCATTTAATGAATTAGAAAAAAAACTGTGAGGAAGTATTTGTTACCCCTTGTTGACCTTGGTAGGGGGCCGACCCAGTCGATTTGGATGTCTGACCATGGGAAGGACATTCCTTTCCTTTGTAGTGGTGCTCTGTGGTTTGGGTTTGCCGGTTGGAATTGGCAACACACCAGGCACCTTTTAACATACTCTGCTACATCTTGCTGCAAGCCGGGCCAGTATGCCACATATTTCAGTGTTTCGTGGCTGGCTTTGGCGCCATGGTGTCCGGCATATGGTGCATCGTGAGCATGCGTGAGCATCACCCCCCTTTGACAATGAGGGACCACAAGTTTAGGTGTAGTGAGTCCATCAGGGGCATATACCAGGATACCATCTTTAAGATGCAGCATGTGCAGGAGTGCATGGAGATGCTTGAGGTCGGAGGAGCCAGACAGGTCAGAGGCAGTTATGGGGTTCGCCTGTGGGTCAGACAGGTGGTTGGCAATAGTTCGGATTGGGTCATCCGATGTTTGGAGAGATTTGATGTCATCATTTGAAATTTGAGGTGAAATTGCGACCTGGGAGGAGGCGGGGTTTTGCACGGCGGTGGCGTGCTGGCGGCGGGTGATGACAGACACATGGGTTGGGTGGGAGGGGTTCAAAAGACCAAGGGTCACCGTGCAGCGCGCCTGCTTTGGCAAGTGCATCGGTTTGGTCGTTGTAGTCTTTGTCTTGCCCTGGTTGCCACGGACCTTCTTCCAATAGACGAGCATGTCGTGTTTTGTGACGATGTCGTCGCATGCTTGGAAGAGATCAGCATGCTTGACTGGTTTGTTGTTGGATGTTTTGAACCCATTCTGTTTCCATCCATGCAGGTGGCATGTGAAACTTAGTCAAGCATAATTTGAGTCAGTGCTGATGAGCAGTTCATTGATGTTGTGAGTTGCAGCACCTTGGAGGGTGATGAGGATGGCTGCTATTTCTGCATATTGAGACGAGTGAGGGCCCAGGTGGAACCGTTGTGGTGGGCAGGGGTTGTCGTTGAGCCAGACCACGCCTGCTCCCGCCTTGGTGATTGTAGGAGCAGCCGTCAACATATGCTTTTGGCATTCCATGACACACATTCTAATCAAAGTATCTGTGATTTGTCTTTGCTGGTTGTGGGGGTTCATTAGGTTCGGGTGTTTCCCGTGAGAAGTCATTGGAGCAGTTTTGGCAGGCTGCCAGTCCATTGCCCAGTGATGATTTGTGATTTTGGGCATAGCGTGCTTCAACGTCATGACCTTGGAGTGTCATTAGCCAGGTGGCTATGCGTGCGTTGGTAACCATGACCATCTCTGATTCGTTGGCTGTTGAGGAAGGTTACCAGTTGGTGGCACGTTTCAATGATGACCTTTTGTGCACCAATGTAGTTAGAGAAGCGTTGAATGGCCCAAACTATGCAGAGCAAGGCCTTTTCGCAGTCTGAGTAGTTGCGCTCTGGTGGAAGCAGCGTTTTGCTTGCATAGTCGTGGAGTTGGTACAGGCCAGCACAGACATTGGCTAGAAAATCCAGCTTCCATGTAGAATTCTTTCTTTGGGTCAGGATAGGCCAGACATGGGGCTGAGCAGAGGCGTCGTTTCAGCTCTTTTGTGGCTTGAGCTTGAGCTTCAGACCACACGAATGGTTGTTCCTTCTTGAGGAGTGAGGTGAGCTGGAGTGTAATGTCGGAGTAGTTCTCAATGAATTGCCGTGAGTAATTACATAAGCCCAGGAAGCTGCGTAGTTCTGACACAATAGTGGGCGTCTTTATGTTCTGAATTGCTTGGGTGCGGCTTGATTGTGGCTCGATACCTTGAGGTCCGATGCACAGGCCCACATAGTTGACTTTGGTTTTGCACCATTGTCCTTTGTGAAGGGCGATCTTAGCACCTGCATTTGTCAGTTGACTCAGGACATGGTCTATTTCTTTTAGATGGTCAGTGGCATTGGTACTCCTCGGGGCGCACAGGAATCGTCCAGAATCCTGAAGTAACATCCAGAGTTGAAAGGATTGTGGCGCCTCTAATTTTAGAAAGTTCTTGGTCCAGTTGCATCATGGGCCATCGTGACAGGGGAATTTGTTGGTTCAACTTGCGATAGTCTATGGTGGGCCTCCATTTGCCGCTGGATTTCAGGACGGGCCAGATTGGACTTGAATAGGTACTGTTGCAAGGGCAAATTACTCCCTTTTCCAGCATTGAGTCAATGATGTCCTGCACTGGCTCGTACGATGCAATTGGGATCTTGTACTGCCGTACAAAGGTGGGTGGCGCACTTGGGTGTGTCGGTATGTGTACCGTGTGGATGTCGGTGAGGCCACAGTCCAACGAGTCTTTTGCGAAGGAGTCTTTGTACTTTTGCAGGACTTTGCGAAGTCCCTGTCGGTCGGCATCACTGTGGAGGGCGTCCGCCTCATTAAGAATTTGTTGGAGTTGGGCATTGAACCCTGCGTACGGCTCTTCCGCCGTAAGGTCATTGGAGGGGTCATTGACTGTGTTGCTCAATGGTTCGTTAGGTCATAGGGCGTGTTGTGATGGTGTACACAGAGAGATGGGAGTCATTAGTGAGTTCTGACCTGCAGACATCTTCTCGTGACACTGGCAGAACGGAAATTATGGCAATGGTTTTGAGGTGTGCTGTGAAAGCTTTGTGCTTGATGCTCTCTTCTGGTAGTAGCTGGGCTGGTATGGGGCCTATGACAGGTACTGCGAGCTCAAAGTCGTGGAACGTTTGGCTGATGAGCCATCCCAGGTGACTTGTTCTGGGGACTTTGATGTCATTGGCCGTACAGTTGTTGAACAGCACATATACAGTGCGAGATGAAACTTCCATGAGGGGTGTGGCTTCCAGGGTTAGTCCCAGTTCTGAGCAGTTCAGGGAAGGTTGGAAGAAGCCTAGGGCGTGTTTGATATTTTTGCCTGATCGCATGTTCAAGTGGATGCTGACACTCTTGGTGTAGGCAGGTATTATGGCCTCACGTTCGGTGGTCATGGCACATACTTCTGGTATTGTCTGACCTGATTGGAGGTTCGTGAGGTTGACTGAGGTGCTCAGTTGTCGAGACAGGGGAGCCCATATGACTTTGTTCACTGTGTCGACGTAGGCGTTGAGTCTTACTATGATGTCTGCTACAATGTAGATGTCATGTGGGAGGTCAGGGACAACCAGGAAGTAGTGACTCTAAAGAGTAGACTGTCTTGGAGGTGATCATGGTCAATGAGCATGGACTTAGAGGGAAGCGACTTTCCTTGGGGCAGTTCAGGTTTGTCTTGTTTCAGCGCTCTGAAGAGTTTCAGGCTGATGGCTGATTTTTCTGCCCATAAGGCTAGGACAATGTCAGGTACTACCATGCCTTGAATGTCTATAGTCGTCATCAGTTGAGGGCCCTGTGAGTCTGGTCTGTGGCTTTGAATGCGCACAGAAGAGGTGTTGGCCCTTGCCATGTGGCACCAAGCTTGGGGCTGGTCTTTGCTTTCGACTTGAAGTCTTGCTCGACGAGCTGGACCTGGTGTCTGTGACTTGACATTGTGCCTCTGGGGAGCATCTTGATTGGAAGGGAAGAGTCTCTCAAACTTGGGCCCATATCTTTAGGTGTTTAAAGTCTATTAAAGGCTCGAAACGATTCAGTAGGTCTTTGCCGATGAGGAGGGGATGTGTGTCCAGTGGGGAGATGTACACTGGGTGCATCAGTCTCATTGGTCCGACGGTCAGGTGGATTGGGGCCACCTGCTCCAATCGCCGTCCAGTGTGGGAATAGGCTTGAATGTTGAGTGCACACTTTTGAAGTCTGAGTGTCCCACTGGTTCTTTTGGTTCTTTCTTGGATTTCCTCTAACAGCTGAGCAGACATGAGTGTGATGGCTGCTTCAGTGTCCACTAGCGCCTCTAGCTGGACATGGTGTTCTAGCGTGATGGAGAGATAGAACTTCTTTGCCACCCCCTTTTCGATGAGGTCGCCCAGAAGTTGAGGAACTGGAGTTTGTGTTGAGACAGGTAGAGAGTTGTGGCATGTTTGCTGTTGTTCGCAGGACTGACAGACAACCAAGATGGCGCTTTCTGGTTCTTGAGTGCTTTCGTCCTCCTCTGGTTGTTTGAGGTTTCCAAGTGGCGCGTCGACAGGTGTGGGGTCAGGTTCTGACTCCGTCGCGAGACATTCAGGTTGGGTCTCTTGTTCTCCTGACGATGCTGCTGTGACTGCATCACTTGTGGGGTTTTGAAGGTGGTGAGTGTGAGATAGGTGATTGTCGCTCTGGGTGGTGTTGTGTACCATGTGGTTGCTGTTCTGTTTCTTTGCTGCTAGTCATGCCGAATCAGACTTGTCTTTCTTTTCCCATTTCCTGTCCTCTTCATTGCGTCTGAAGAATTATCTCATGAACAACTGTATAAGTTCTTGCGAATCGACGCCTTGTGCCGTTTTTGGTTCTGGTGTGGGCCCAGTGTGGGCCGGGCCTGAATGCGGTCTTTGTGGGTTCCGTCGTCGACCCCTAGGGCTTGTTGTTCCTGGGGGTGTTTGACGCTTTCCTCTTGGCGTGTAATCAGCGTCCCATGAACCTTTTCCTCTTGAATTACCATATGGCCGTGGCTGGTTTCATGTTCGGTCCCATGATTTATCTCGATGGCGTTCAGATGGCTGTTCTCTGCGTGTGCCAGCGGTTGCTTATCTGTTTGGGTCTGGCACTGGCATGGGAGTCACGTTCTCTGTTGGCAGAAGGTTCTCTTCTTTCTTTATCGGGCAGCTTGGAGCAGTCATGATGCTGTGTGCCCTGTAGGGCCAGGCTTTGATGTTGAGTGTTGAACTCACAGACTGCTGGTGGCTTGGTTCCCTTTTCGGAATTCATCTTCTGTTTGCCATAAGCTTTGTGTGTCAGTTCCCTCAACTGTTGTGTGGTCATGGTGCGTGGACAGGCCACGACGCCTAGGTGATGGCTTACCCCAGGGTGTAGGTTTCTTAGGAAAAGTGTCTTGAAGTTGATATTCTGTTCCATGTCTGGCTCATTGAGTGACCCGAAGTACGCTCGTCTGAGTCGGTTGTAATAGGCTTGAGGCGTCTCGTGCCTGCCTTGTTTGGTTTCCAGGGCTGCTACCAGTCCTTGGTCTGACTCTGGGTCTGCGAATTCAGTCATGAGCGCTTCTCTGAGGAGTTGGTAGTCTGCCTTGGTGTGTGCAGGCTGTCTACCCAAGAAACTTCGCACTTCGAGGCTAGATGTAGCCCGGAGTAAATAGTCTATCTCTGTCTGTTGCATTTACACTCATCTCCAGATGAAAATCAATGTCCTGTAGATAGGCTTGGACATCTTGACTTCCTGCCACGTTCGGGGTGAATCTGCTGATATTTACATTTACATTTTACATTTAGTCATTTAGCAGACGCTTTTATCCAAAGCGACTTACAAATGAGAGCAAAAGAAGCAACTAGAACAGTCAAGGGCAACAGTATGCAAGTGCTGTAGCAAGTCTCAGTTAATCTAGCTCAGAACACACAGGACAGTTTTTTTTTTTTTTTTTTTTTTTTTTTTTTTTTAAATAAATTAGACAGACAGAGAATGAATAGAATGATAAGTGCTATTCTTGATTGGTGAGGTGCTGCTGGAAGAGATGTGTCTTTAGGTGTTTTTTGAAAATGGCTACAGACTCGGCCTCTCGAATTGAGATAGGCAGGTCATTCCACCAGGTGGGAACAGCCCAGGAAAAGCTCCGTGATAGCGATTTCATGCCTCTCTGGTATGGCACCACAAGGCGTCGTTCACTAGCAGAACGTAAGTTCCTGGAGGGTGTGTAAGTCTGAACGAGCAAGTTTAGGTATATTGGTGCAGAGCCAGTGGATGTTTTGAAGGCGAGCACCAGTGCCTTGAATTTGATGCGAGCAGCTATTGGCAGCCAGTGCAGACTGATGAGGAGAGGCGTGACGTGCGCTCTCTTCGGCTCATTAAAGACCACTCTCGCCGCTGCATTCTGGATCAGTTGCAAGGGTTTGATAGTGCATGCCGGAAGGCCCGCTAGAAGAGCATTACAGTAGTCCAGTCTGGAGAGAACAAGAGCTTGGACCAGTAGTTGTGTGGCATGCTCTGATAGGAAGGGTCTAATCTTCCTAATGTTGTATAATGCAAATCTACAGGATCGGGTTGTTGCAGTAATGTGGTCAGTGAATTTTAGCTGATCATCAATCACAACTCCAAGGTTCCTGGCTGTCCTGGACGGAGTTATGGTTGATGATCCTAGCTGAATGGAGAGATTGTGATGCAGTGCTGGTTTGGCTGAGACCACAAGCAGTTCTGTCTTTGCAAGGTTGAGTTGAAGGTGATGTTCCTTCATCCAGGCAGAAATGTCTGTTAGGCAGGCAGCGATACGAACACCAACCGATGGATCATCTGGTTGAAATGAGAAGTAGAGTTGAGTGTCGTCAGCATAGCAGTGATAGGAAAAGCCATGTTTCTGAATGACCGATCCCAGTGATGACATGTAGATGGAGAAGAGAAGTGGTCCAAGCACTGAGCCCTGTGGAACTCCAGTGGCTAGATGATGTGACTTAGACACTTCACCTCTCCATGACACCCTGAAGGACCTACCTGAGAGGTAAGACTCGAACCACTGGAGAGCAGTTCCTGAGATGCCCATCTTCATGAGAGTTGACAGGAGGATCTGGTGGTTAACTGTGTCAAAAGCAGCAGACAAATCCAGTAAGATAAGTACTGTGGATTTGGAAGCTGCTCTTGCCTGTCTGAGTGCCTCCGTAACTGAGAGCAGGGCAGTCTCAGTTGAGTGCCCGCTTTTGAAGCCGGATTGGTTGATGTCCAGGAGGTTGTTCTGTTCAAGAAACGTAGACAGCTGGTTAAACACCACTCGCTCAAGTGTCTTTGCAATGAAAGGAAGAAGGGATACTGGTCTGTAGTTTTCTAAAAGTGCTGAGTTTAGAGAGGGTTTCTTAAGCAGTGGGGTTACCCGAGCCTGCTTAAATGCTGTGGGGAAAGTCCCGGTGTGAAGAGAGGTGTTGACAATGTGAGTGAGTGCAGGAGTAACAGAAGAAGAAATGGCCTGAAGGAGGTGAGTGGGGATAGGATCAAGCGGACAGGTAGTGGGATGATTGGATAGGATGAGTTTGGAGACATCTGCTTCAGAGAGCAGAGAGAAGGAGGGGAGCGTGTGTGTGATGGTTGTTGAGATGTGCGTGTCAGTTTGTGGTGTGGAGAATTGACTGCTGATGGAGGAGGTATTTCTAGCTAGTTTGTCAAGGTATTTTGGGTCCAGGCCACCTGCTGTCCCATGGTCTGTTCAGGGGGGCCCCCTGCTTGTGGCAGCGGGGTGGCGCTCCTCCGAGAGAGCTGGAAAGGGTTTTATTGGTGCTTCTTTACTTTTCTTGTGGTATGGCAGTCCCTGGATGGGGGATGCATCTCTGCTGTGCGGGGGTGAGATCATAGGGCGCCTGGCTTTTGATGGCCCAGAGTGCAGCGCGTAGGCATGTTTGAGTTCCTCTTTGATTGAGTCAAATGCTTCCTTTTCATCGTCGAGCCGTTGATTCAGACGGCGGATCTCATCGCGTGCCACTTCTAGATAATTTTCAAGGGCCCTTATGCGGCCGTTCTTGTCTACGAAGTCGGCATTGGCTTTTCCCAGTAGCTCCTGTGCATACTGTAGCTTGTTGGCCAGTTCATCTTGAACAGTCTTTGATTGTTCTAATTCTTTGGTTGTGTTCGCTAATGTTTCTTGGAGCTTTCTAAACTCTTCTTGGGTGTTGCTCTGTCTCGTCAGACTTTCCGTTGGTCCTGTGCTTCCAGTTCTAACTGGTCTATGCGTCGCTGCGCACGGGTCAGCTCCTTCTGGAGGTTGCTTTCTTTCTTGCTACTCAGTTTGAGTGTGGCTATCAGCGTGTGGTACAGGGAGCCAGTGATCTTTGCTAGCTCTTTGTGGTTGTAGCTGTGGGTCAGATCTTGTGCCATGGTTTCTGACATGTTGGCATCCAGTTGCTCTTGTGTGTGTTGCCTTGGACTGTAGGCAGCCTGGGGTAGGAGGCTGTCTGTCACTGCACTCAACCATTTTTTTAAGTCTTCCCAGTGACTTATGGGATCAGGAGTGCGGGGCATGTTAGCACAGAGCAAAGAGACCTGGAAAAGAGACTGACACAAATCGTTAAAGGTGTGTGCGCTAAGTGTGTGTTGGGCAGTTACGTGTTGCTTGCTGGAACAAGGGGGTCTCTCGTGGCGTGTGCTGCTAACTTGTAGTCTCTGTGGGAGAAAGATAGTGCATACAACTCGGAGGACCCAGATGAGGAGGGCGAGAAAGAGAGAGAGAGAACAGACAAAGCAGAGTAATGCTCGCAGCAGATAGAATTCAGAGTTTCGAACCACAAAATTCGTGTTGTGTTTTTGTAAATAGCAAAGATAGAGATACTTCAAAAAAGAGCAAATGGAAAAGTAATCAATTGAGTATGTTTTTTTTTTTATAACCGACTACAATGTCTCCAGTCACACTATTAATGTTGCTATTTAACTCCCCTGAAGGGATGAAAATGTTAACAGCAGTAATTGTGTTTTCTTTTCTCTTATAGGATTGACACCATAACCCCGTTAACGTGTTTCTTTCTTTCTTTTTTTGTTTTTGGAGAGCGTTACGCGAATGGCAGTCGCTTGTTATTCCTCTTATCAATTCCTTTGACTTAGGATGGGTAGAACGCCAGCATTCAGGGGAAATGGATTGCCCGCCTGTTTAAGAAACCTGAAATTGGAAACATTCAATGAAGGATTTTTGTAATCATTGGTTGATTCTCACAGGTTCAGTTCCAGAAATAGCTTGGGTACAAGAGTGTGGGAGACAAAGGTGGAGTTGGAAGAGAGAGTGGGAGAAGGGAGACTGACTCAGCGACAGGTGGATCTAGTCGACCAATCGTTCTGCTACTGTTATGCTTGTCCACTATGCTCATCTGTGAGCGGAAACTGCTGTTATTTGGTAAATACCTAAATAAAGCAATGTCAAGAAGGGAATTGTTTCCACTTTATTGTCAAACTCGCAGAGAGTTTATCTGTATATTTTTCCACAAATAAATATATCTAAGAATTGCTCCTTCCCCTGAAGATGGAAGTTATGGTGGCTAAGCAAAAAGGGAAGTAATACTGGCAATATGTCAGTGTTTTCTCAATCAAAAACGAAAAATCAAATGGAAAATAAAAGAACGATTAACAAAAATGGAAAATTAATGTCGCAACTGCTTGTCCACTATGCCTGAGCGCGAGTGGAGATTGTTGTTACTGGGTGGGTACCCAAACACAGCAAAGTCAAAAAAGGGAATTGTTTCCACTTTACTATTAAACCCGCAGAGTGTTTGTCAATCACTAGAAAAATTTAATGGATAAAGTAAAAATCAAAACAATTAATAGGGAAATTAAAATCTATCAGAGGAATTTACTATTATCCAAGATTCACCTGATCATCATCCCTTTATCCAAAACAAACAAACGATGGTACTCATCCTCATTTATTCAAAATAAATGGATATGACAGTGGAAACACAGCGGTAATAGTATTTATCATTCAAAGTAGGCGCGTGGGGCGGCTTAACAAATGAATGAGTGGGAAATAATCAGATCATAAAATAAAATAAAATGAAATAGAATCAGATAAATAAAACAATACAAAGCAATACACAAGGTACAGTAAGGTAATAAAATAAACTTATTGGTAAACAATAATAACAAAAAAACAAAATTGAAATAAAAAAAATAAAAATAAATGACTAATTTAATTGATAACTGGTTCACTTTTCAAGGTCAAGGTTTCCTATTAAACAATTGGGGAGAAGAAATATTGCCAATATATCACCGTGAGTAAAAGCAACAAATGGTTACCATTAGATTTAAACAGAGATGTATAGTAACGAAGTAGAACTACTTCACTACTGTACTTAAGTACTAAAAGGCAGTATCTGTACTTTACTAGAGTATTATTTTTTTCTCCTACTTCCACTTTTACTTCAGTACATATTTTCGATGAGTTTAATACTTTTACTCCAATATTTTTTTTATGTGCTGCATCGTTACTCGTTACAATTATAAAAATGTTACGAATCATTCCATTCCAAACCCACATTACCACTGCCAAAACGGTAGATGGCAGGTTTGAAGAAGCTGGCACATCATTGAGCGAATCAAGCGATCAAGAAGACTGCACGCACTCCCGTTCTGCCTTTTGATCAGCTTAAAAGATTAACAAACCAAACACACCACCTTCCACCCCTTCAACTTCTAATGATCATGGCTGTGAGAGTGAGGAAGGAGACCACCCCTGGCCCTACTTAGAGTCCATGTTCCTATATGTTGGAGTGAAAGATAATTCATATAGAATGAAGTGCTTACTCTGCCGCCCGAAAGGTTGTGAAATACTGGCCATCAAAAATTTGCCGTCGAATTTGAAGAAACATATCAAGGTAAGTTACAAATATCATCACAAATCACACAAGCTTAAGCCCTTTTGCTAACTAGCCACATGCTGCGGTGTTCACTTAACGTTAACTAGCTGACTATCATAAAGGCTGTCACGCAGCGCGTTGAATGGTGTTTTTGACCCATCACTAATGTCAACTTTCTCTTATTTTATGACATAGCCTAACGTTACTGTTGCCAAAAATAAATCGTAGAGCATGTCTCCTTGGTGCTGCTTAATCACACGCCCGTGTTTATAGTGTAGTAGTGTTTCATAGGTTAGTATAGATTGACACTGACATAACTAATGCAAGAGTTTTCCTGCATTGAAATGTTTTTGGCGGCCGCCAAAAGAGAGAGAGAGAGAGAGAGAGAGAGCACGCCCCGGCCACGTGCGCGCATTCACCGTCTTAAAACAACACGAGCGCTGTCTTGCTCTCTATTTGTTTACATAGTTAATGTGCACTGTGAAGTAATATACAAACAATGAACAGCTGTATTTGTATTAACTAAGATTAACAAATACAGTAACAAATGTATTGATCATGGTGAGTTCATGTTAGTTATTAGTCTAATACATTAACTAATGTAATGTTAACAAATCAAACCATATTGTAAAGTGTTACAAACAAATTTACTCAGAACGCCTCTTGAAATGAGAATATAAGTGTGCTTACACCATTTTTTTAGTAAGAGTTGGTTAGTGAGATTTAATCTGAATGAACAGTATTTTCAGGTTATTTATATGACTGTGTAGAAAAATTACCTAAAAAAATAATTGTGCCTAGTTTAGACTGGAGTGAGGTGAAAACAGAAAAAAAAGTGCAAAGCAAGTTGTTGTTAGCTAGCTGTTAATTTTATTCAATTGTATATGGTAAAAAATTAGACAATTAGTCCAAATGAATTTTTTGGTAATGAAATCAAAGTGCGGACAACAAACAAAGCATCTCAACTTGTCTGCATCTCAAGTGATCTTCGCGCACTCCAGTTTCTCATGATGCATGGTTGGTTGTATCAAGTTAGGCCTACAGGGTTTTGCAAGTAATTGCAGAGAAGTACTAAAGCAGAATCCATGAAGGATCTTTGGTTAATGGGTTTCTTGCTTAATTTTTTTTTATATAGAATTATGGTGGATAACTGACTTTAATTTAATTAATTTTGCTTTTATCAATAGTGTCACAGCAGTTATTACACAATACACTCACCTATAATGTTGCTCACGTTATAATTCTGTGAAGGTAAAACTATACCTTTTTTTTGCCTCTTTTCAGAGCAAGCATGACTGCCACTTGAGTAGATATGAGGAACTCACATCTGCAAAGCGAAAGAAGAAGACTGCGATTCCCTCCCCTTCCATCAAGCAGGCCACATTAATGGGTAGCTGGACCACGATGCCGCAGCGATCCATCGACAAGGCCATCATGAAGTATGTTGTCCGAGGACTTCAGCCTTTCAACATTGTAGAGCAAGTAGCTTTCCGCAATTTTGTGTTTGACCTGGTGCCAAATAGCAAAATAATGACAAGAATCACACTCACATTTATGATTGATGATGCTGCCAAACAGATGAAGATCAAGATTATTGAGGCCATGAAAACTGTTGACCACATCGCGACAACCACTGACTGCTGGTCAGCAAGGCGGCGTAGTTTCATTGGGGTCACGGCTCACTGGCTGGACCCGGAAAGTTTAAAAAGGTGTTCAGTGGCCCTCGCCTGTAAAAGATTAAGAGGCTTTCACACTTTCGACCTTCTGGCAAATGCACTTAAAGCTACACTGTGTGATATTGTCCCCCATCTAGTGGTGAAAAGGTATATGACCATCCAGTGAATTTTAGTTTCTGTTCCTCTCAATTCCGATTTCGTTTCAACTCCTACGGTGGCCGATTTAGTCCAAGATTAAAATGGCTTCCAGTTCGACCTCGTCCACATTCTACACGGTGCCTGTGGGATATTCTGTGCGCAGTGGGATGGTTGGAACTCAACTGGCCTAATTATTCGGCTAGAAAGAACTGCAGCTAATCCAGAGTGAACTTTGAGGATAGTAATGTTTATTCAGTCATCCAATTACAAGCCATAAACAGGTTTGCGTGGTTATGTACATAAATGTGATTTCTGTGAGAGAACAAATAAGGATGGTAAATATACATACACAGTTAAGAACTGTATAACTATACTTATAAGTTACATTTGTATAATGTAACCGTAAACCAGAGCTTATTGTACCATATATAGGCGCTAAATGCAGCTGCATTAAAAGGAGCGGAGCTGCCGCTGCTGCTGCTAACAAGCGGTGTCAGGTTACAAAAGTGTGTGCGCCACTTTAACGTTAGCACTGCAGTGCGCTCTGTATAACAATTGTTAATATGCCGATCAGACCTGATACATATTTCCATCAACATACATTACAAGCAAATATTTTCTATAAACGAATAAACATTGTTGATAACAAAATAACTGAATGATTATTCAAATAGGTGAGCATTACACTATTGTATGATGACACAAAATACTTCTGAGGTGACATCAACTGTATTACGCGATGACACACTCTGAAACACATCTACAATGACAATAACTACTATTATTACTTACGGAGTTATTAACGCACAGAAATACCACACAAGGAAAAACAGACTTTTGAGGAATAAACAAGCCAGGAAAATTCCGTATAACTCTGTCACTGGAGCTGCTGAGATGAAAACTCTCTGCACATGCACCAGACAAGTCTGAACACGTTGATGCGCACATGCGCGAGGCAGAGAATTTTGTACAGTGCCATCGAGTATTAAAACCGGTTAAAACGCGAAAGGCGAAGCTTGAATTTACGGGTATGTCCCTCTTTGGCTAATGTACTTTCAAGATGGAGGGGCAACATGGCGACCACCGTTAGATCCCATTACCTTATGTATTTTCAATGGCATATTATAAACTTACGAGAATACTTTATTACTTGAAAGAAGTAAATATACATTAATGAGCACATATATTTTTGAAAGAACTAAGTGTTTTTAGCTAAGAATAGACAAAAAAAGTTACACAGTGTAGCTTTAAAGGTCCCATGGCATGGCATTTTTCTATTATTTTATAATGTTTCCTGAGGTGTACTTATATTGTTAGTATGATTTTTACATCATAAAATGTCATAATTTAGAATAAAAGGCATTTTTTCAATACTGATGTTTGCCCTGTGGCTGAATGCCCTGCTTCAAGAGGCGTGTCTGCTGTGAGACTTCAGTAAAAACGCCCACTGTTGTGATTGGCTGACATCTTTGCATTTTAAATGAGTGGAGGGGGCGTGGTTTAACGAGGTCTACGAGGCACGAGCAGGCACGAGCTGCTGCCAGAGAGACGGAGTTCACTTCACATCAGTTCTATCAGTCTCAGTTCAGTGAACTGTTGTAGTTACTAGCATATACTTTAGGTTATTAGTCTATTTCTAGTCGGAGGGGCTGTCACTCATGTCAGAAAGTTAATAACTTTAGTAAATTATGGATCAGCGCTGACTCGAGACGCGAACCGTTTAGAACGATTCAGTCCGATTTGGTGAACTGATTCGGTTCACTAAAAACAACCGGTTCAAAAGAAAGATTAGTTCGCGAACCGGACATCACTAATGTACCAGAGACTGAGCTCAGCGATTGCTAACAAAGTTATTTAGCAAAACACTATGACACCAGAGACCTCATAATCCAGCATCTCGGAGAGAAACCGTTTTACAGCTGCACAACAGATCTTCCCACCGCCAATCCGAAACGCTGATTCGTTGACAACTTTCAAAAGTCAACTAAAAACTAATCTCTTCCGTGAGCACTTAACCTCATGATAAAAATTATTTAAAAAATTCCTTTCTTCCCTTTTCCCTCCCTTCTCTAGCCTGTGCTACACTGAGTTATGTACACAGACTCAGTATTTCAGGCACTTGTTGCGCTTACTCGACTCTTCATGACCAATCGCTTCGTGTACTCCCAAGTTGTAAGTCGCTTTGGATAAAAGCGTCTGCTAAAATGCATAAATAAATGTAAATGTAGATCTTTGGACAAGCAGAACTGCAGACACTTTCATGTCTGTAACTCTGCAGTACATTACTAAATCGTGGGAATTGCAATCCTGGTGTCTTGGCTGTAGTGGTCTCAACACAGATCACACTGCTGAAAGTTTGAAGGAGGCCTTTGAAGAAAAACTTGAAGACTGGAATTTGGACATTGTAAGAATGTCAGGCATCACAACCGATAATGCCACAAATAACAAAAAGCCTTCGAGGACAACCCCTGGATTCCTTGTTTTGGACACAATCTCCACCTTGCTGTAAATAAGGCATTAGACATAAACAGGGTGTCCACAGCTCTGTCGAGGCTTCAAAAAACTATTTCTGCCTTCACAAGATCACCAAAACTTTCACGCCAGCTGGCCAAAAACCAGAAAGATCTGTCCTCCCCAGACCATAAACTCAAGCATGACGAACCCACTCGCTGGAATTCTTCATACGATATGGTGGAACGTTTCTTGGAGCAGCAGCAGGTTGTCTGTGCTGTGCTGGCTGAGGACAGGAAAAAATGGCATCTGATGCCAAAAGGCTCAGACATTACAGTGTTAGAAACTGTTAAAGCAGTTCTTGAGCCACTCATACCCCTTTTCCACCAGAATGAACCGGGTGCTAGTTCAGAGCCAGTGCTAATCCCAGTTCATAGTTGGTTCGACTGAGGAGCCTTCTAAGAACCGTTTGCTTTTCCACATGCTGAGAGCCGCCACAGAGCCATGTCTTACATCACTGTATACGTCTCATCCTTCTCAGCAACGCTAGCGAGGCAGCGACAGTCCATTAATTTTCCCGCGGAATTGGGCCACTTCACTGTTGCCGCAGGCTTTTTCTCATGTCCGCGGGTTGAAGCGGCCCCAATTATGTGATATCTAGCCCCGGGAAAGCGAATTTTAGTAGGCAACCATGCCAAAAAAACGCATATTTTACCCCCAAATGTGATTTTTACCGGGGAAGCCCCCGTGAAACGCGATTGGGCTTGTTTTGAGTAGCAAATGGGGCGGGTTTTGTTGTGAAAACCTGGCAACCCTGGGCAGCGGGAAACACACACACACCAGGCTTGTTCGAGATGCATCGGCGCTGCGCGGACCGATCCACGTATTGGACTCGTTATTAGGGTTGGGCATTGAGAACCGGTTCCAATTTGGAACCGTTTAAAAAATAACGATGCCATTGGAATCGTTTAGAAATGTTGTTTTTCGATTCCGATCATCGGTTCCAAACGCGCAAGTTTTCGGAAGTGCTTGCTGCGCCCGTTTGTTCTGTTGCAGCCATGGAGCACGGTAAGCGGCGCTCAAAAGTGTGGCTTTATTTCACTTTTTTTTAAAAAGCCTGAGTCGGCACAGTGCAACACATATGACAAACTTATTTCTTGCACGGGAGGATGCACTACAAATATGTGGTGTATAAATTAACGAGTGTAGCGTGTTTGAAATGCTGCTCAGGTCTGTCCTCCTCGGGCAACCCTGCGCTAACCAACGTTATTAACGGGATAGTTCACCCTGAAATGAAAATAAAGCCTTCTTTTACTTACCCTGATGTTGTGCCAGTGCCCTATGTCCTATGACATTTAAAATACTGTTCCTGCACGCGCTCCTTCCTATTATGGCAGTGAATGGCGTTCAGCTAAAACATTACAAAAAATAAACGAATGTATCACGCAACAATACAGGGAGACGCGCGCCATATGGAAAGTGTTCAGGGGGCACACTATAAGGTTTTGCGAGAAAGAAACCGTATTCAGTCAAAACACTGAGCTCGGCCGTTATTCTGAGCGCGCTCCTCTGTGTACACTATGAGCCGTCAGCAGCCGCCGGCGCTCATGCTACTATAATAACTCGCACTGTTGTCATTGCACCCACGATAAGCACACACACACACACACATGCACCATTTTGAGAAATCAAGCTCAATAGAAAAAAAACGCGATTCTCGTCTTTTCTATTACGTATATGATAATAAATAATACTAATAATATAACCTCCTTAAGTGAATATTGTGTACCGGTTGTCATGACAATATTGCTCGAGGCTATTGCGGCTTGGAGTGCGCACACAGAGGAACACGGGCATTTGAACAACAGCTGGGTGAGTAAAAGATGGCTTTATTTTCATTTCAGTGTGAACTAACATTATCCCACCTCGTAATAATCAGGTAAGTGATTGTAGTGTAATAACAAAGCCCTTGACCAAATTGCAAATTGTGGTGAACAACAACGTTACTGAAATTATTTTTCCCCCCTCGTAGATAAATGTAGCTATACGCAAATTGCCCACGCTAGTAGCAGTCCTAATATGACTGCTGTTAATGCTATTGTTAAACCGGGACTCGTGTGAAACTCCATTCACCTTTGCAGCAAAGCAAGTGAAAATGCCAGCGGAGAAAGTCCCAAAACTAAAACTCATTTTTGAATCAAAATACAATTTTCCTCTGTGAAGAGCCTGTGACATGTTGTGACTCCACCCCTCAAAGAATCGGAATCGAGAATCGAAAAGAACCATAATCGAAACTAAGAATCGGAATCAGAATCGTTCAAATCAAAACGATGTCCAACCCTGCTCGTTATCATACGGCGATCGGTCTGCACAGCACCGCTGCGAACAAGCCTTCCATCAACAATGCAAACGTTGCGTTACTATTGATTCACATGGCTTTACGATCCTACATCGGCATCAAAACACAACGAAAACACAGCGAATCCAACGCATTCATGCAGTTCGCCGTAATTTGTATAGACGGAGACTACAAACGAGCAGCAGCTGTTAGCTCCATTAGCTGCCATTTCAACAATGGCGGATCTCAAGTTTGTGTTCGTCTTGTTGACTCCGCCCCCAGCGCCTGACGGAATCGGTTCTTACTTCTAGCCCTGTTCTAGCCCAGCAATGTTTTGGTGCTACTTAAGAACCACTTTTCCTGGCTCGGAGCTGGGCTTTGGGTGTGGAAACACAAAGAACCGATTTGAAACTAGGCTCTGGCTCCGATCTAGCTCTAGCACTGCCTTGGTGGAAAAGGGGTATCAGTCCTTTTACTGATGCACTTAGTGGTGAAAAACATACCACCCTGTCCTCAGTCTTGCCATTACTCTGGAAGATATTTGAATGTCTCAGTCATGAACAAAGTGACTCTGCATAAGCCAAAATGAAGGAAAAGATAAATGATTATCTTCAGCATCGCTATGATGACCTGCAGCTGCAGCTTCTTTTCAACACTGCAACTTACCTTGATCCAAGATTCAAGAACAGCTTTGTTTCTCTTAAGGATGATGTGAAGAAACGTTTCCTGGATGAAGTGAGGAAAATGGGCAATGAAGAAGGAAGTTCATCTCAGGTGTCTGGAGAGTCAAGTCAAGAAGTCAGGCCATCAAAAAAAATCCAAAAATGACCTGAAGCAACTGCTTTCCACCATACAAGGGGAAAAGAAAGACACTGCATGAAAAGTGGGATTTTCGTCAGTATGTGGTACTGTAGATTGCCGTGGAACTTCAGGTTTACGACTGTGCACGGCAATTTGCAGGCAACTCCGAAAACTGCCGTAAATTGTTGGAAATTGACGTGGGCCTTGCTTGGCAGTTGTCCCCCCATGACCCCCCCCCCCCCCCCTTAATTCTAGGGGAGGCTTTAACATGTAAATGAACATGCTGTGAGCTACACAAATGCAAATCAGAGTAGCAGCAGGGGGAGTTTTATCTAGGTTCTGAATTTTTTTAACTAAAACATTTTAAGTTAAATGTACTCGTTTTAGTTCACATTACTACATTTTTAGGGCAACCAGTTTGCTCCAATTTTTTAAGTAGATTCAACTTGTCCGGGCTAACAAAGTAGATTAATTACTCTGTATGTCATTAGCAATAACCAATGTTATGTAAAAAAAAAAATACACACAAAATAAAACGTTACGGTGTTATGCCTATATGTAATTGAAGCACTTTTGCCACACCCATTAACTTAAATAAAGTGAAAATAAATATAATAGGTTTTTCTGGAGCTGGTGGTCTGAAACCTCAATGAGGTTGAAGAATATAGGGATAAATTAAGCCCCTCTGTGGACTGATTTCCGGACTCTTGTGATTCTCTATCTCTCTCTCTCTCACACACACACACACACACACACACACAAAATCACACATACACACACACACACACACACACACACACACACACACACACACACACACACACACACACACACACACACACACACACACACACACACACATCACACGCACTCACACACACACACACACACACACACACACACACACATCTGTGCAGACACACACACACACGCACACAGCCAAAATACATCAACATTTTTTTATTTTATTCACCTCTTAACATTCTTTTGTTTCATTTTCTTGTTAATTTAATACATTTTTTTTTTAAATCAGTTTGTTGTTAGACTCCCTTCTTTGTAAACTGTCATAAACTGACTATATCAAGACAATCAATCCTAATCCCATCAAATTTGTGAGCGAGAACTGTAGTCTGTACATGCATGTGGTACTAAATACATTTTCCATTCTGTCCAGGAAAATGTATTAATACAGAGTTTTCATTAATTCTGGAAAACATCCTTATAACAATGACCTCGCATGTGATTGGAGGAGCCCGACGAGCTTCTCGCCCTAGTCCAATCACGTGCGAGGTCATGGCCATGACGCGTACAAAACTTGAAGACGAGCTTTAAACAGACGTGTTTTAGACTCTTTTTTTTAATATACATTTCCTGTGTTTTTGCTGCTTTGCTTTTTCGTGATCAACAATGACAGGACGCCACCTCGCCTTCAGCTCCCCTTCACCTCTTCTGCATGGACACGACCAACTTTTTCGATTAATCTTTCAGGCGTCTTCTCAACTCTGAGGCAAACTGCAGGCGCTATGAACCAGAGCATGGGTAATGTAACGTTACGATTTAAAGAATATGCTTTTATTCAGCTGTATAAGGAAATGGATGCGTTAATAGATCCGAGCTTAAAACTGCACATTTTGTTTTCACAGACTATCCTCGCCTCATAACGAAGCCGTGAGCTCTTATCTGCTTGGAGCGATTTCTGCGAGTCCAGATTTAACCGTTGATCACGACGAAATTGTGTGTAAGTATAACTTCTAATGTTTTTCTCATTCCTTGTTTAATTTTACCGTGACTGTTTTTATTAATACCAGTATCATGTAATTGTTTTCCAGCTGCCTGTAAGACGTATTATGAATCGATACGCCGCAGCTTCAGATACAAACAACCTGAACTTACATCGCAGGCGGAAACTGCGAAGTTTAGCTCGGAGTCGATCAAGAAGAAAAAGGGTAAGATTTATTATATTAGATCCGTTTTTTGTCAATGTGAGTATTTTTCAGGTTGCTTATTGTCTTTATGGATTGTATTACAGTTGCTGGAAGCGAGACGAAGTGTGCTGGCTGAGGATGAGGTGGACATTTGGAAGTCCGCGACCATTGAACTCATATCTGATGAGGAAGACGGCATTGTTGACGGTGTGTCTGGATGGATTGTGCGGCCACCGCGCTCTCGCAGCCTGGAGCTCGACGAACTCTGTGCCACTTTGCAATCCAGATTAGAGGCGATACCGAAATACAGGGCAAATCACCATATACGCCTGTGTTTCCCGAATGTGTTGGGCACTTCTTTTCGACGTTTTTGGAGGACAACATAAGAGACATTACTGCTGCACTGTACATAGTTGACAATAAAGCTCTTTCTTTGAATAAACAGCTGTGTGTTTATAAATGAAGCTCTTTCTTTGAATAAACGGCACGGTCCGGGCAAATTTTCCCATATATTCCTTGATGGTATGAAAAGTGTAGTTCATAGCACAATAACATTAATACAAAACATAAATTACAACATAAATTATATATTTATTAATATTATTGGGGTTTACATTTATAATGAGCCAGGGTGACCAATAATGATTGGTTTGCAGTGATCTGCCAACCAATCACGAGGGATTTTTCTTGTTTAAAAGTAGTGGCTTCAGCCAATAGTGAGTGAGTAAATTCAAGTCAGGCCGTTGACTCTCTGGTTTCGCTGCTATTCATATGCTAATTAGAGGCGTCGCACCTCCGCGCGGTCTCAGAGGGGGGCGCTCCACCTACGTCATGGTTCGTTTACGACAATTTGTGGCACAGACGAACGCGATGTTCGCTGCCTCTAAATTGTCGAAAACTGCCGAAAATTAGGGAGATATCGGGGAGTATACAGGCGTTTACCGGGTCGAAAATCCCACTTTTCATGCAGTGCTAACACTGGATCTGTTCCTTTAGATAATGTGCATGCCTGGAAAAGGCCATATCCACAAGTCTAAATTTACAGCTTCGAAACCAAATTTTATTGTATTTTGCTCTGAATTAAAAGTTTTGCAGATAGCAATTTAAAATAAATAAAAAAGCAATTGAAACATTCCAGATATTAAATAAGATTTTAAACTCACCGGTGAATAGAGATACAATGTTTAGATGAGAGATTTCTATCCCCCCACCTGAGACATAACGAAAGTAAAGTTTTTTTTTTGTGTGTGTGTGTAAATAATAATTATTTTTTTATTATTTTATGTATTATCTGTTTACTCTGTCCCTCGTACCAAGTAAGTTGTTCTTTTAATTGTTAAATTCAACTTTCTAATTGTTGTTACTTGAAGATTTATCAAAATAAAAATAAAAATAAACAATCAGAAGTGTTAATAAAACCTCTGGCTCCATCTAGAGGCATGTGAGTTCATGTTAAATTTCTTTAACATGTAAACTTGAACTTACTTTTTTTTTTGTTGTTGTTGAAAGTAGTAGTTGTATTGTAAGTTGATACAGCACATATATGATATATTATCTTCTGTTCTGTTTTGATTTGATTTCTGTTTGTATTGATTTATAAATGACATTGATTTGTCAAGTCTCCTTTATTTCTATAGCACTTTAAACTCAATGCAACAACATCAGTACAGTCAGATCAATAATATTGTTGAATATTAACGGGATAGTTCACCCAAAAATTAAAACTGTCATCATTTACTCACCCTCAAGTTGTTCCAAACCTGTATCATGTGTCCATATATATATATATATATATATATTTTACATTTTTTTTTTTTTTTTTTTTTGCATATGAACAATAATTTAAATTATAAATCTTCACAGACTAAGAAATAACAAATTGTAATACATAATGTCACAACAAAACAAAATAAGAACACAAAAGAAAATTAAATTAACAAAAAAAAAAAAAAAAAAACAACAGTAGGGGATTAATTCAAATTGGTGATAAAGCTATATTGATTAAACAAATCAAGTAATTTTCTGGCTTTATATGTTCGTATAATTTTTAAGGCATCAGTTTACAGGGTTAGCTCTTTTCTAAATATATTAAACTGGGGTGCAGTTTTCAAAATGTTGCATTTGTGAATAAAACATTTTACTATAAGAAATAGACATTTCCCATCATGCACTTGCATTTACAGTAAAAACATGAACACAATACGTTGCTTTACAATTTATTGAAAACATGACATCAATTGCTAAAGTGCAGTCATTCAACCGTTTATCATTTAACAGTTTTGTTACTTGATTACAGATTAATATTGTGATTTATTTAACATACATCTGTATGTAATTAAAGAATATAGAAAAAAAATACTGTATAAAAAATGTGATTTACTGTTATATTCCGTGTCATAATACTGTTAATATACAGATATTGTTTGTAATTTTACAGAGTTTTGAGTACAAATAATTTGTTATTTTCTGTAAAATTTAGATTTTTTTTATTACAGTGTGGTTAAAAAGTATATAAATTTGTATTTATTTATTTTTTTATGCCCAATGGTTTGTCTGGATAAGACCCTATTCTTCGTCTGGGATCGTGCAGAGCCCAAACCATTACATTTAGTTGCTATTTATTTTTAGATATAATAATCAACACTTAAATATAAAAAAACACTACACACATTAAGGCAAGTTTTGCATTTGCACATCTAATTATACAATTATTTTTCCTACTCCAATTCAGGTTTGTTTTTAACAGCAGAGAATGAAAAAAAGAGACTAAAGACAGGGGCCGGTTGCATAAACCGTTAAGACTAGTCTTACAAGTTAGACATACATTTTTTTCTTTAAGACTGTTCATCATTTTTTTTTTAATCAGTTACATAAAAACATAGACTGGCCTAATTTGATACGAAAAGTAAGACTGACTGAATTAGTTATAGTTACTAGTTACTTCTTACAAATAGTAACTGAGTTACATCATTACTTTATAAAAGTAACTAATTACCAGGGATTTTTTTTTATGTTCAAATATGTCAAATAACTTGGATGCCCCAATATTAAATATGTTAAATGAATGAATTGGACACTAAATAGAATAAATTATTATTATAAAACATGGTACATTAATGTACACTATTGTAATGTTGCTGTGGGACAATGTGAGAAACAACTTTCAAATTCAATGTATTATTGTAAATATCATCAGTAGACCTACTATAGTGTAAATATTGTGTAAATATCATCAGTAGACCTACTATAGTGTAAATATTGTGTAAATATTATCAGTACTGTACTACTCCTTTGGTAGTGGAGCTCACGTTATCTCCTGGGTTTTTAGCCACTAGTTTAGTGGCGGCATGTGATGATGTGAGGCTTTAGATTAGAATTACTAACACCGATGTGGAGAAACTCTTTCCTCCTGGCCATAAGTTACACGTTACATAAACATTCTTACCTTTAGCCTCAACGAGGGAAAAGTAGCGCTTATACAGGGAGTGCAGAATTATTAGGCACGTTGATTTTCTGATCATATTTTTTTTCCAGGCACATTTGACCAATTCCAAACCACAGTAATCCTAATAACTACTATTGATTTAGTATTTAATAATGTATAAGTGATATATAATTGTTCATGAAGGCTGGAAAAGAAAATCACCTTATATTCAGGTGTGCAGAATTATTAGGCATGTTTTCTTTTACAGATGAATTGAGCCAAAAAAGAGATTTAACTCAGACTGAAAAGTCAAAAAGTATTAAATGCCCATGAGAAGGATGCAATACTAATGCAATACTAGACATTGCAGTTAAGGCGTGACCATTGGACAGTGAAATGCTCGTTGGGTCAGCAGGATCTGACAAAAACAGGTGGTGAAGAAAAGACACCTGTTAACTGCAAAAGAATTAAGAATTAAGGTGAAGAATTAAGTGTGAAACCATCAGGAAGCCTTTAGTCTCCAGCGCCACCATTTTCCAGAGCTGCAACCTACCTGGAGTCTCCAGAAGTGCAAGGTGTCAGGATCTCAGAGACTTAAGTTAGGTAAAGAATCCTAAAAAATTACCCCCACTAGATAAGAATCACAAGCTGAAGTGTTGTAAAATACATGAAGCCTGCTTTTTTATAGGCTTTATAGGTTTTATAGGTTGAGAGTGACTCTTGAAGGACCAGCACCACATCCTCTAGTACCACTGTTTGAAGAATTCATCTTCCAGAATCTGGCAGTACGTTTTGGGAGTTCATTTTTAGTCCATCTCTGCAAAACGGACTTCAGGATGGACTAAAATGAACTCCCAAAACGTACTGCCAGATTCTGGAAGATGAATTCTTCAAACAGTGGTACTAGAGGATGTGGTGCTGGTCCTTCAAGAGTCACTCTCAACCTATCTGTCCATAAAGCCTATAAAAAAGCAGGCTTCATGTATTTTACAACACTTCAGCTTGTGATTCTTATCTAGTGGGGGTCATTTTTTAGGATTCTTTACCTAACTGAAGTCTCTGAGATCCTGACACCTTGCACTTCTGGAGACTCCAGGTAGGTTGCAGCTTTGGAAAATGGTGGCGCTGGAGACTAAAGGGTTCCTGATGGTTTCACCCTTAATTCTTCACCTTAATTCTTAATTCTTTTGCAGTTAACAGGTGTCTTTTCTTCACCACCTGTTTTTGTCTGACCCTGCTGACCCAACGAGCATTTCACTGTCCAATGGTCATGCCTTAACTGCAATGTCTAGTATTGCATTAGTATTGCATCCTTCTCATGGGCATTTAATACTTTTTGACTTTTCAGTCTGAGTTAAATCTCTTTTTTGGCTCAATTTATCTGTAAAAGAAAACATGCCTAATAATTCTGCACACCTGAATATAAGGTGATTTTCATTTCCAGCCTTCATGAACAATTATATATCACTTATACATTATTAAATACTAAATCAATAGTAGTTATTAGGATTACTGTGGTTTGGAATTGGTCAAATGTGCCTGGAAAAAAAATATGATCAGAAAATCAACGTGCCTAATAATTCTGCACTCCCTGTATTTCCAGTTTGCGAAAGCTACCTGTGAAGGCGTTGGACTTGCCATCGCTCTGTCTGTGCACGTGTGTGTGTGTGTGTGTGTGTGAACTCAACCTATCAACCTCAACCTTGTCTCCCACCACCAATCATCATCAGTTATCCCACCCAACCCCCAACACGCATGGCTGGCGCGCGCGCACACACACACACACACACACATGTTGCAGGTCCGACTAACAGAGCCAGTTCGGATGAAAACCGCTTCAGTAGCTCAATTATAGTAACGCCGCATTTTTTCCTCAGTAACACTAACGGCGTTGTAATGGAAGAAACAGTAATTGGTTTGATTACTCATTACTGAAAAAAGTAATTCTGTTAGTAACGCCGTTTATCTATAACGCCGTTATTCCCAACACTGCTCATACTAGATCTTAAGACACTGTCTTAACATCATGGCTAAGTTTATGCAGCCCCAGATCTCATTCGTGTCTCTTTAGACGCGTTTGTTATTGTTCGCAGCTCGACTGGTCATGTGACGACACAGGCGCCAGTTCTAATAGTGACGACACAGGCGGACAGGCTTATAGAGATTAGTTGAGTGTTCAGTTCTCGCTCGCGGTTTACACACACACACACAGCAACATTCAGTTTACAAACGCAGTCTATAATTATACCAGCAGAGAGTCTTGAGATGGAGAACAGCAGAAGTCAAGTGCTCGCGGACGCGTTTGAGCGGTTACCTGTGAGCCCAGCAGACGCGCAGAAACCAACAGGTACTGATGACACACACAAATGAGTAAAGTTTGTAAACACACTTTGAAGCTGGCTTGAAAAAGCATAGACCAGAAATGTTGAAAAAAAGTTTATTTAAAGATTTAAGGTTTAAAGTTTAAAGATTTGAAGTTTAAAGTAGTTTAAAAATTAAAGTTTGATAGTTTTGAACTCAATGCAGATGATTTACCATAGTTTACCATGATTCTAGTATGATTTACCATAGTTTACCATGATTCTAGCACGATTTACCATAGTTTACCATGATTCTAGCACAATTTACCATAGTTTACCATGATTCTAGTATGATTTACCATAGTTTACCATGATTCTAGCATGATTTACCATAGTTTACCATGATTCTAGCATGATTTACCATAGTTTACCATGATTCTAGCATGATCTACCATAGTTTACCATGATTCTAGTATGATCTACCATAGTTTACCATGATTCTAGTATGATCTACCATAGTTTACCATGATTTACCATAGTTTACCATGATTCTAGCATGATTTACCATAGTTTACCATGATTCTAGCATGATCTACCATAGTTTACCATGATTCTAGTATGATTTACCATAGTTTACCATGATTCTAGCATGATTTACCATAGTTTACCATGATTCTAGCATGATTTACCATAGTTTACCATGATTCTAGCATGATCTACCATAGTTTACCATGATTCTAGTATGATCTACCATAGTTTACCATGATTCTAGTATGATCTACCATAGTTTACCATGATTTACCATAGTTTACCATGATTCTAGCATGATCTACCATAGTTTACCATGATTCTAGTATGATCTACCATAGTTTACCATGATTCTAGAATGATTTACCCCAGTTTACCATGATTTACCATAGTTTACCATGATTCTAGTATGATTTACCATAGTTTACCATGTTAGATAGATTAGAAATATTAGAATGGAAGTTTGAGTCTCAGTGGATTAGAAATAGTAGTTCATCGAATGGCAGCTTCTTTGAGTCTAATGGGCTTCAGTGTTTAGATTTGAATTTTTGTCAATTGGAGTTTGAACATTCTTGGCTCATCTGAACATTCCGTCAATGGAATTTTTTTGAGTTTTGATCGTAATTTTCCGATCAGTTAGAAAAGATTCCACTGAGCAAAGTTATGTCCAAAATACGTCTTTTCAATGTCTTTGTCTTTGTCTGTTTTTGACATGTTCTGCACGTCCGATATAGACCTTCATGGAACCTCAAGGTTAAAAACTATCAAATGTGCAGAACACGTCAAAAACAGACGTCATAAAAACTTTCATTCTGGCTCCGCAATGGACGTCTTTTCAACGTACGATATAAACCGAAGACATTCTTTTATTATATTTCAGCATCGTTAGACCGCTACAATCTAGAAAACACTTATCATTTATTCACGGCTTAGGCTTATGTAAGTGTTCATCATGATGTGCTTTAATAACATTAATGTGTTAAAGATATCAGTTCTTAAATACAGTAATAAACCCTTTTCACATTTCCGGGTTTCTCAGAAAGCAGAAGTCGTCATAGCTGGGTTAACTTTTATTGCGGTGAATGAGAGAAAACGTTAAATATGTGTTTTGTGTGTCCCCGTTTGCTCAAATAGCAACAGAAAAACGCCACAATAGTGATTTCACAACTTTCAAAAAGAGGGAAAAATAGCGTGAGATTGATAACGGCAGTGAAAAGAGAGAAAGATGTTCATTTTGACCATCACTCACACACAGACGCTGTATTAGAAACGCCCTCACCGCAGCGGTCACTTGGTTTTTTGGGAATTTGATGCAAAAGTAATATAAAACACAGTGTGAGTGTTATAAATGTAGACTGATTCACGAGCTCGGGAACAGATTGAGACACAGCCTTTATAATAACAGTCAACCATTTATAAATGATTAGTTAATGTTATTAATAAGTGCTGTGCTAACGATTTATGTGTTGTAAAAAAAATTTATTCATGAACACACTGACTATGTGATGTAGTCTTGTAGATTAGACACTTTCACTGCGTGATTTACTCTATTATATCATTTAATATAGTTCATAAATATCACACGAAGAGTGCCGTTTTCTCCAGGTATCAGCATAACAAATGTGATATTGATTTTAAACTAGTTAATATTAAGCGACTTGTGTTTGCCTGTTTTTGCTCTTTCACAAACGAAAATAGTTCAGAACATTATTATTATTATCAATCATGTTAACATTCACTGACATTTCACAATTCTGAAGCGGTTGGGATGACCAAAAACTCATTTCATGATACGAGTAATTTAATATATTTATGTTTCAAGTGTAATTGTATAATTACAATATAGATCTTGTGTTTTTAAAAACTGTATACGTTCACTAAAGACACGCCTGACTGTGTGACATGCATTTTTATTAGGGCTGGGCAAATTAACACGTTAACTTTTATTAATTTTTTCAGCTTAACACATTTGCAGAGCTTTAAATGATCATCACGCTTCTATTCATGTAAATGCTTCCAAGCACAACAAGACACAAGAGAACGAGCTGTATGTCAATGTCCTGTGTGTGTGTGTGTGTGTGTGTGTGTGGCTGCGTCTCATGTCAGCTAATCGAGAGACACTGTGACACACACACACACACACACTCGACACACAGACAGACTCGCTTTTAGTCTTTCGCATGAAATTACAAAAAAAACCAACAAATAATACATTTCATTTATTATTTATGCAGTTAAGAAAGGTGTTTGATAACTATTACCTTTCTGTCTAACAGGGAAGGCCATGGGTAAAAATAACATTTATTATAATGGGTTTATGTAAAGATTGTTTTAAGTTCACTTAAATTAAAAGTTGTTTTTTAAAGCCTAATAAATGTTGAAATTGGGAGTTTTCAGTTACACTGTAATGTAACGTCATTAATGTTTCATAGAGACTTTAGCATCAGTGATACTGGCCTTCATTCATAAAAAGATGACAATACAACACATATTTAAAATATGCTGTCTTTAAATTGTTTCTACATTAATTTGGAGATTAACTGAAATTATTACAAAATAAAAATATTAAAAACTTGCGATTAATCGCGATTAATTACAGAAAAAAATGTGATTAACTAGTTATTTTTTTTAAAGCGATTCCCAGCACTAATTTATATCTTTGAGCACTCAAAGCCAATAATGGGTGAAAGAGAACTGAAGCTGCGACCGCATGTTGTGTGAGAGGCAAGTGCTTCGGGTCCCACGACACGCTTTATTCTCTCATGTTTCTGTTGCTTTCTTTGTCATGCGCTGTGTGTGTGTATATGTGACTGTTTCCAGTGTCTAGTGAGCGTAAGCAGTGGAAGCCGACACCTTTCTAGTGTACCGATATATCCTGCCTTCTGTGCTGATGAGACACATGTTTCTGACCAATATCCTTTTGCTTGCAGAAAGAGACACGAAAGTGAGGAAACGCTTTGATTGGACGGCTGTAAGACGTGCGGCCCATACGCTCGTATCTAAAGTGTGTCCTTGGGTGGACCCGCCGGAGCCACTCGAGCCAGTGATCGATCCGACAGACAGTGAGTCTCCAGTTATTACCACTGTATTCTGTTTGCTACTGTACACACACACACACACACACACACACACACACACGTTATCTCCCCTCTTCTCCTGCATTCATTATAATACGTTAGTGAAGTTAGCTAGTTCTTCAGACAATTCAATATACCAACAAAACCCCTGCTGTTGCGTTAATGATAACAACATATGCTACGTTACAATAGCATCAGGCTCGTTTGTGTACGGCGTAGGATAGCATCGGCTCATGTAGTTTCTGGAACGTTAATGTTCGTATTAGGGATGCGCGGTATACCGGTACTGGGAAAGTACCGGTGTATATTTTATTTCAAACGGTACGATATCATGATTTTGCTCGGGATATGCTGCTTTTCTGAAGTTCACCGCTAGGTGGCGCTAGCCAAACTGACTGAAACCGGCAAATGTGGCAACACAGTAGTGTTCATTTTGTCACCTATTTTTAATTTAGTCTTAGTCTTGTGCCAAATGTCCTTGTTAGTTTTAGTCATATTTAGTCATTCATATATCTTTTTTTGCTAGTCAAGTTTTAGTCGACTAAAAGTCTCGTCATTTTAGTCTAGTTTTAGTCAAAAGACAACTCAAGGTATCTTAGTCAAGTTTTAGTCGACTAAAAGTCTCGTCATTTTAGTCTAGTTTTAGTCAAAAGACAACTCAAGGTATCTTAGTCAAGTTTTAGTCGACTAAAAGTCGAAAAACCCTGTGTGCGCTAGCCAAACTGACTGAAACCGGCAAATGTGGCAACACAGAACAAATTGAATACAGCAGTTGAATCTCACTCAACACGTCCAAAGCGAATTAATAAAGAGAGGAGTAGACGTGACATTTGGCATTACTTTGCTTCTAAAACTGCTGAAGAACCATCAAACCTCGCCAAGCATCGCTCGCTCGCCATTCCTGACGTGTTCAAGACATGAAGAGATCGACAGGTGAAATCAAACCATCTTTTTTCTCTTAACCCTGATCAACGCACATGCATAAGATCTCCAGCGTTGGTTTCAACCAGTGACGTTTAGATTTCATCATATTTGCACCAGGGCTTAAAAACGGAAAAAAATATCAATCGGTTCACTCCGAGCAGAATCGATATTATAGCGTTTTCGTTTTTGTGTTCCTCAATAAACATTACTGTTCCGAAAACGGTTTGATTTGAAAAAATACCGGTTAATAACGTTATTTTAATTTAGCCTATACTTAAAACAAATATGTATAAATATATTCATTTTCACTCAATAATAGGCCTATTATAACGCATGGTAATTAAACTTGAATATTTATTTCATAACATTTTTAAAACCACAACAGAAATACATGCATTAATTACAAAGCATAAACAGCGGGACAAATATTGACCTGTTTTAATGGAGCGTTAGACAATCGAAAGTGGCCTCTTATGCCTAATTCTTTTCAGAAGAGTGATAACATTCTTTGTACATAAGTTTTTTTCAACACGACTTGTTTTAAAAATTGCATGAATAAACAATAAATAAACTGGATAACCATTGCTCTTTTTTATATGCACCGTCAACTGCTAATTTCAAAGCAAACACTGCGCAACACGTCCTTGCATCCCATAATCAAATTCAGTCAGCTAATAAAGCTTGATCATTTAATGCAATATAGCATACCATTTAATACGAAGCATCAACCGTCTATATAGAAAACATTGACCTGTCCTGTATTGGCAATCTGAAAGACTATAGGAAAAATGTTTGATAGATGCTAGTAACCTACTTGGACAGGCTTAAACAAAATCCATAAACTAGCCTAAATCAGTCTATTTGAGCTTTAAATCCGTACTGCTTATTTAAACGTTCGAAAAGAATGTCCTCCAATACCTGCACATTCATTGTAGACCTCAGTGGGGAAAGAAATGTACTTGAGGCATGAAAATGCGCGCTCATACTGATTTGCACGCAGACTATTGCACCATTTACATTCACGAAAGACATAACCGACTGTGTTTGTGTGGCTACGTCTACATTAATCTGGATACATTTGAAAACGGCGTCTTCATTTTAAAACGCTCTCCGTCCACACTAAAAGTTTCTTGTCCACACAAACGTCGGTAAATTCGCCTCACTGAGCATGCGTTACACCTCATAAAAGCTCACCGAGATGAGACAGAACAAGACATAATCAGGTTATCACACAATTCTTCCGGCAGGATCATTTTATTAATGAGTATCTCCCCTTTCACTGATGCGTACAGGTCACGCTCACCATTATATGTTTGGTCTAAAACACAACCGCTCATGTTTTGCCACAGGACAGCCATTGCGAGTACATCTTGTGTCATCTTTGCAGGACTGTGATATGAAGAGTGTGTGAAATAACATTTTATACATGGCACATAATAGCGGTATAAACATCTGGGCTGCCACTAACGACTATTTTTATATCGACTAATCTATCGACTAATTTATCGATTAATCGATCAACTAATTAATCTATTAATTATCTATTAAGCTATCGACTAATTTATTGCAATAATTTTCAACAATTTTACTTAAAAACATTTAATTTGACTTGCAACGTTGGCCTTCAGTAGTGTACTATAAAAAAAGTATAAATGTAAACAAGCCCTTAACAAAATGTAAAACTAAAAGAGCAAAAAGGTACAAATTTGTAAACCAACATAACAAAAAAAAGAGAATATCAGCAAATACTTTTTATATAGAATAGTGTTGTCACGATACCAAAGTTATGACTTTCATACGATACCAGACTAAAATACCTCAAAAAAATACCATGGCAAAAAACAGTTAAAGTAATTGAATATGACGACAGAACTTACTATTCATTGTTTTATCATTGTTTTAGGGTTAATGCGTCATTGTTTTCAAATACCTCCGTCTTCACAGTCCACACTTCAAATGTATCCGCTTTGGAGAGCGTTTTCAAAAAGCTACGTGGATGGAAGGCCAAAACGGAGAGAAAAATATACGTTTTCAAACGAAAACATATTCACGAGTTCACACTTACATCAAATTAAATGGAGTAAAGATTATGCGTATTGCCCCGAACTGGCCCGAACCCAGAGTATCCCCCCCATGATAAGATAGTCTAGAACTAGACTGTATTTTATTATGGATTGTGTTGACGTCTAATGAGAGTTTATTAAATCAAAGTGAGGAGATGGGGTGGTGGAGGGATGCTAAAAATAAAAACGGTCAACGAAAGAAGGTAAATATGTTGTATATATACACCTCTTATTGTTGATTAAATCGATTGGCTTGATGTGCTACACATGTGTTTAATTAGGTTTAATTATCTGGACGTGCTCCTCCCGAAATTAGTTACTAAAACTTCACTTGGTGTGGAAATGGCCTGTGACTACTCACTAAAGATGGACATTTGTGACATCAGTTTGTGTGTATTTGACTAAGGAAAAGCACTTAATTTGGAATATGCGAGCTCCTTTGGCTTGTGTGTGTGTTGGTATGAGCACAACTCTCTTTAAGAGCTCCCATCCCGTATATTACGAAATGCTATAAAATCGCTTGCACGTTCAAATTGTCACGGTTTAAAAAGACGTGGGCAGAGATTTCCGTCACCCGAAGCCAGAATTCTGGTTTTGAGCCATCCCTAGTTCGTATCATCTTCTGCGGTAGCCACGTTTCCATTACAGATTTGCGCAAAAACTTTTGCAATATTTTCTAAAAGTCGCTAAAAAAATATTGCGCAATGACGCCGTTTCCATTAACTGATGTTATGTGACTAAAACGTATTAATTTCCTCTCGTGTATAAGTCATTCCAAAAATTATGCCACGTATGTTGTTAGGTTTATGTATATCCCAGCCACCGCACGCCATTTTTTTTAAGGACATGTCGGCGTGTTTGAGCGGCATATATGAGGTGTTGATAAATTGAGGCATTTTCTATTCTATTGTCTTTTATGAGTTTAATAAAGAACTCTGTCTCGTCTTCTGTCCAAACATACCGCGTCATCTGTAACAAATGATCCACTTTTACGTACACCAGGTTATGGTGACGCATTGCTGCCACATACAGAGAAGAGCGAAATGTTTGAATTTGAAGGTTTTTTTACCACTTTGTTATTTTGGCTTGGGATTTCGTTTGTTGGAAATATAAACTGAATTTAGAAATGCTTTTGAAATTTAATTTAATAAACAAACTATATGTTTTAATTGAGGACAGCGTTTGGAGTGCATGCAAAATAATCCATCAGAAGGCCATGGGTTAAAGAAAATGTAGCCTATTTAGTTTCATAGTTTGGCTATGTTTTAATATTATAATTTTTTTATTTTCATATGTTGATTATGAATAGTGAGCAACATGAGTAAGGCTACATAATCAGATGCGCATATGTCTGGGGACATGGAGTGGGGTCAGACATGATTTTGAGCAATTCATTGAGTTTTGTTTTCTAGAAAGTCTTTCTTTAAAGTGAATTTCGTTTTGTATAAATTGTATTTTAATTTTGATCAATGTTTAATCAACTATTTGCCTGTTTATTTAATAAATAAGAAGCAAACCAAGATCGTCTGGAATGGATTGACGTGCGTAATGGTTTCTTCTGCCTTTGAGTAAGGCTGAAAATAGCGTCTCTCAATCATACACTTCTTGAATATATGTCTTAACTACAGGAGGCCTATAGATAGTTATGATATTTGTGGCTGCACCGGGGTCCGTCATTACTAGGTTAAAGTTACGCCACTGTCCTTATTAGGAGAAAATGTATGTCGTTTTAACAACATAAATGAAAACTGTTTCCAAAAACTTTTTTGCCTGGAAAGCCACCTCATGCGAGCGTAAAATTTTTTGCGATATATGGGAGTTTTTGCGAAATTTACACGTTTCCATTGGGCGTATTTTCAATTCGCAATTTAAATTTGCGCAATCTGAAGGGTAATGGAAACGCGGCTAGTGTCACCCCCGGCAGCAGTAGCTTCAGACGCTTACGAAAACACTCAAAGAGTGCAGTTTTGAGTTTCATATGTCCTAGTGATTCATGTTAGTTGATCTCAAACCTGTGCTGAGAATGATCACGTAGGCGACACCACTGGATTCATGGCCATTTCAATCTGTTGTCTCTGGTTTTATACTGGCTCCACACCTGATCAGTGTTCAGTCTCATGCTGTGTGTTCACATGTTGTTGCTGTGTGTTTTTCAGACGGCTCCATCATTGGAGATAAATTGAGTCTGTCAGCTGAAGACTTTCACACTCTTTATGAAGTGGGAGAAGAACTGCCATATTTCCCCGGAGCTTACGAAGGAACAAGGAAAATGGACGGCAAAAAAGTATGTTGCTCTTTCTCCATACTCTCAGAAAAAAAGAGTACAAAACTGTACCTTTTAAGTTCCAAGTAGCCGCCACTGGGGTGTTTCCCTTAAGGGTACATTTTTGTACCTCTAAGTCAGGGGTAGGTAAGTTTGGTCCTGCAGAGTTTAGCTCCAACCCTACTAAGCCACCACAGTATTAAACTCATGGCTCCCAGCATGCATTGCAGCATTAAGTATGTCACCATTGTTGAGATTCATATGCTCACTCTTGATATCTGTGTTTGATCTGTGGCAAGAAAGTATTGTTGTTAAATATTATTTATTAACATTTTTAGTCAGTGATGAGTTTAGTCAAAAAATGTTCATGACAATTTTTGTTTATGGCTTCTTTTGATTTGAGCAGATTATGTATTTTGTTAACACTGTAACAAACACCACAAAGTTGCATAAAAAGCCAAGAGTCAAACTGGCCAACTAAATGAAACACTGATCACCATAACAGTGACCAAACATTTCCAATAAAACACCAACATCTAAACCTCTGTTAATTCTTAATTAGGCCCCGATCAGACAGAATGTGTTTTTCAGGTCTGAAAACGTGAGGCGCACCGCACTGCCTTTTTTGGTTGATGTTTTTTAATTTAGAAAATAGCAGTTGCGCTGTTTTTTGTTTAGTTTAGTTTTTATGTTTCTAGGCGACCCCACAATCAGCTGTGCTGTCAGTCTAATCAAGATAACCGTCACCACAACGGAAAGCCCGCCTCTCCATTCTTCGATTGGACAATAGGGAAAAACGTGATGACGTCGGGTGCGTTTCTGTTTAGAGTTGGGGTTTTTTTTTTCAACTTCATGCGCTCAGAGCGCTCCTTCAAAAACGTGATGCGCCCGGGGCGCACAAACAGCGCACATAACGCTCACTGCCAACAGAAAGCCATTCAAAAAAGGCGCCTCTCGCTGCAAAACGTGTTCTGTGTGATCGAGGCCTAAGAGCTTCTATAGATGTCTTTCAGGGTTGGAGTGAAACTCTGCAGGACAGTGACTCTCTAGGACTGAATTTGCTCTGCCCCTGCTCTAAGTAGAGGAAAACAATGGTATAATTGTACCTTAAGGACCAATTGTGTACCTTTTAAAAGTACAGTTATACGTTTTGTACCCAAGGAGCAAGATTGTACCTCCACTGTACCTTTTTTTCTGAGAGTGCATAACCAAACTTTCTTCCTCTTGTTTCCTTCTAAGACCTTTGAGTCCTGCCATAAACATCAGTATTTACAATATGTAAAGACATCAGGAATCAGTTTACTCACTTTTGCAAAAATTTTCTTTATTTTTTAGATAACCATCAGATTTATTGACAGGCGTGGAGAAGCATCGACATCGGTGAGTTGACAAGACTTTATGAAATTCTCTATTAAGAATTGGTTTGTTAACTTTATTTTGCGATGTGACTGAATTAGACAGTCCAAGCCTAGAAGCATCAGTTTTAAAGTTAATTGCTTTCATCTTTAATTTCCCTCACTCTTGAGTTGGGAGATTTTGAAATTAGCTAACCGTTTGTCTATCTTTTCTCTTTAGACTAAGTCTACCAAACCTTTTAGTGTAGAGATGGCAGCAATGTTGATACTACAAAGGCACCCAACTTGCGAACAGATTGTTAGGTTGTACGACTGCTTTACGATGGACGAGCAGGACGTTTTAGTCATGGAGCATCTACACCCCTGCGTAACATTGAGAGATTTCATCAGAGATAAAGAAATGAAAAAGAAACGCCTGAGTGAAGAAAAAGCAAAAAACATCATGCGGCAACTCATTTCTGCTCTCAATCACTGCTGGGATCGGGCTGTTTATTTCCCGATCAGTCTGGATGGGTTCTTGATCAACCCCGACACCCTCCAGCTGAAAATCATGGACTTCAGTTTTGCGCAGATCATCATGAAGAGTGAGTTGGCTTTTTGAACACCAGTCACTTTATAACTTTGATGATTAAAGATGTTTTACTAAACACTGGAAATGTATTACTTGCAGGAGAAGCAAAGGAAGAGAAGTGGTTAAGAGAGCGGGCTAAACTACATCACGTGGTGAACTTGTACACAGTGATGGAGGCACTCGTGAGGATAATCAGGCGGCCGTTTTTGAAAATACGACGTGTATCAAAAGGTGAGATCAATAACAATAATGCTGATGAATGCAGTGATACAGTTAAATGTTCATGTCATAATAACAGCAACCAATGCATTGTAACCTTTAGGGCTGCACGATAATGGTTAAACTGATAATCACAATGATTTTGCTCAATTATAATCACGATTATTCTATCAAAAAGGGAAATGTAGTTATGGCCATTTTGCATGTTCTTTACCAACCTACACTTCACCCAAAAGGCCTGTAGGTGGCACACCGACTTCATTTAACCAACTATGATAACTGTTAGATGGTAAATCAATTCAAAACACATGGTTTTGGTGAACGCTTTGTAATCTCTATTCACATTACAGGGAGTGCAGAATTATTAGGCACGTTGATTTTCTGATCATATTTTTTTTCCAGGCACATTTGACCAATTCCAAACCACAGTAATCCTAATAACTACTATTGATTTAGTATTTAATAATGTATAAGTGATATATAATTGTTCATGAAGGCTGGAAATGAAAATCACCTTATATTCAGGTGTGCAGAATTATTAGACATGTTTTCTTTTACAGATAAATTGAGTCAAAAAAGACATTTAACTCAGACTGAAAAGTCAAAAAGTATTAAATGCCCATGAGAAGGATGCAATACTAATGCAATACTAGACATTGCAGTTAAGGCATGACCATTGGACAGTGAAATGCTCGTTGGGTCAGCAGGATCTGACAAAAACAGGTGGTGAAGAAAAGACACCTGTTAACTGCAAAAGAATTAAGAATTAAGGTGAAGAATTAAGGGTGAAACCATCAGGAATCCTTTAGTCTCCAGCGCCACCATTTTCCAGAGCTGCAACCTACCTGGAGTCTCCAGAAGTGAAGGTGTCAGGATCTCAGAGACTTCAGTTAGGTAAAGAATCCTAAAAAATGACCCCCACTAGATAAGAATCATAAGCTGAAGTGTTGTAAAATACATGAAGAAGGTTTTTTTATAGGCTTTATGGACAGATAGGTTGAGAGTGACTCTTGAAGGACCAGCACCACATCCTCTAGTACCACTGTTTGAAGAATTCATCTTCCAGAATCTGGCAGTACGTTTTGGGAGTTCATTTTTAGTCCATCTCTGCAAAACAGACTTCAGGATGGACTAAAATGAACTCCCAAAACGTACTGCCAGATTCTGGAAGATGAATTCTTCAAACAGTGGTACTAGAGGATGTGGTGCTGGTCCTTCAAGAGTCATTCTCAACCTATAAAACCTATAAAGCCAATAAAAAAGCAGGCTTCATGTATTTTACAACACTTCAGCTTATGATTCTTATTTAGTGGGGGTCATTTTTTAGGATTCTTTACCTAACTGAAGTCTCTGAGATCCTGACACCTTGCACTTCTGGAGACTCCAGGTAGGTTGCAGCTTTGGAAAATGGTGGCGCTGGAGACTAAAGGCTTCCTGATGGTTTCACCCTTAATTCTTCACCTTAATTCTTAATTCTTTTGCAGTTAACAGGTGTCTTTTCTTCACCACCTGTTTTTGTCAGATCCTGTTGACCCAATGAGCATTTCACTGTCCAATGGTCACGCCTTAACTGCAATGTCTAGTATTGCATTAGTATTGCATCCTTCTCATGGGCATTTAATACTTTTTGACTTTTCAGTCTGAGTTAAATCTCTTTTTTGGCTCAATTTATCTGTAAAAGAAAACATGCCTAATAATTCTGCACACCTGAATATAAGGTGATTTTCATTTCCAGCCTTCATGAACAATTATATATCACTTATACATTATTAAATACTAAATCAATAGTAGTTATTAGGATTACTGTGGTTTGGAATTGGTCAAATGTGCCTGGAAAAAAAATATGTTCAGAAAATCAACGTGCCTAATAATTCTGCACTCCCTGTAGATTGCTACATGATCTTCAGATCTCAGGTGAGGACAAACATGACTAATCAGCTCTCTTCTGATTACTTTTACAGCATGTGTTGATCTTCTTGATCGGCTGAAAAACAATAGAGGGATATGGCTGCTTGATACCGTGGAGAGTATTTCCAATGATCCCTGGTTTGTAGGTGATTAAATGAGGGTCCTGCCCCGCAGCTGAGCCTCAGTTTCGATGGAAATATCCCAAAGCAAACCCGTAAAGCTAAGAGATGCTCTAGCTCGTTCTCACAACAACAAGTCAGAAAAGTCCTAAAACAGCTCTTCAGCTCTTCAGTTTCAGCCAACGTAGATGGAGAGGCAAAGTTATCAAGTCAAGCCACACATAGCACTTTACATGTCATGTCTTCATAAGACCACCATTGTAAAAGTGCCACCAGAGCCCGGATGGCAGTACCTCTGTTTCCCCCTCTCTTTTCTTTTCCTCTCTCCCCCCTCTCTTCTCTGTCGCTCCTCATGCCTCCGTCTCCTTTCTCTCACCTTGTCTGTTCTGACCCACAGGTGCTGCAGATGCTGTGACTGGAGCGGTGTAGAGTGCAGTCTCGGGAGTACCCCTGATTTGTGAGGGGGTTGTGGGTGTTGTTGGAGTTAGTCACGTTCGTGGGGGGGGGGGGGGTGGTTTGGTATTTGGGGGAGTTCTGTCGCTGTGTAATTCGTGTTTCTGGGTGAGGGGGGAGGGTTTGTTGGGGAGGTTCCGTCGCTGTTTAGGGTTGGGGGGTGTTGATGGGAGGGTCTCCTCGGTATAAGTCGTGGTGTGGGGGTTGGGGGCTGTTGATAGGAGGGTCTTCTCTGTATAATTCGCAGTTCGGTGGGTTGGGGGCTGTTGATAGGAGGGTCTTCTCTGTATAAGTCGTGGTGTGGGGGTTGGGGGCGTTGATAGGAGGGTCTCCTCGGTCTAAGTTGCTGTTCGGGGGGTGGGGGGTTGGGGGCATTGATAGGATGGTCTTCTCGGTAGGGCTGTGCGATATATCGCATGACATTGTTAGGCGCATCTCGTCAGTAAAGCCAGTTTCTTGATTAGTAGTAAATCGCCATCACCTGCTTTCAGATAGAGCGGCATTTACTACACAGAGCCGTAGTTCACTGACAAGCTGAGCCATATCGCATTAATTATCGCAGGCGATACGTCCATGATAATTAATGCAATATGGCTCAGCTTGTCAGTGAACTACGGCTCTGTGTAGTAAATGCCGCTCTATCTGAAAGCAGGTGATGGCGATTTACTACTAATCAAGGAACCGGCTTTACTGACGAGATGCGCCTATCAATGTCATGCGATATATCGCCCAGCCCTACTTCTCGGTATAATTCGCGGTTCTGGGGGAGGGTGGGGATCAGTGTTATGGGGAACCCCCGACTCCCACAACACTCCCCATCCCCTCGCTGGCCAGGAGTTACTCACGGGATTGTGCTCTACACCCCCTAGTCATGACGTCTGCAGCGCTCGGGGTCAGGACAGACGAGGCGAGAGAAAAGGAGACGGAAGCATGAGGAGCAACAGAGACGTGAGAGGCCGGAGAGGAAAAGAAGATAAAAAGAACACTCCCAAAAGGCACTGCCATCCGGCCATTTGAACAGGCCCAGCCTGGCCCACCCAATCAGAAGCTTGGCCCACCCGGGCCACGTCAAATAAATTATTTCAATATTTCAGCCCCAGATTTTGAGAGAGATTGTTTTCGGTAAGGATGTGTAAGAACTTTCACGCTGTTTTCTCTGCGCATACACCCAAAGCGCACGCAGAGAGCCGCGTCTAGATGGTTCCCTTTTACGTTCATGTTCACGTGTCATTTCTTGAGAGGGATCGTTTCTGTGACTTTTTCCACTAAACTATGCGATCTGAAGGGTTTTCAGTGCTCTCTCACGGCCATGAAATGTCACCAGAAAGTGTGAAATTCTGTGAAAAAATCTATTTAATGAGTTCTTGAACCGCTGCATCTCTGAGAAACACTGTGTTTTATTCACTAACTCATACAAACTTGTTTCATTACGAATCAGTGTTTTTGAAAGAATCGGTTGAATGAAGGATTCAATTTGTTTTTTAGTCATGTGTCGCCACCTACTGGTGTGACGATGTAAGTGATACGGTCTTTATTTGATGTGTCAAACTGGTAGTGAGTGCATCCGTTCAGGCTGTAAGGCAGTAAGGCAGGTCTCATTTACATCAAGGCCTTCGCTCTTTGAAGCAGAGTCCTGCACGGGTGCGGGTACCCGCGAATATTGCTGAAACGGGTGAAAAATATCCTACTGTGTCGGATGCGGGTCGGGTCGGACAAGGGAGAAACACGGGTCTAAACACGGTTTTTAAACAGTCACGTGCAAACGAATATAGGCCTATATATAAACAATATATGCATGTATATTGTAGATGTGTTCCTAAAAATAAAAAAATATGCCTTGCCTGTATTCCAAGTTGATAAAATAATTTCAAATCCATATCAGTTTATCTGTGGCCGCGCTCTGCCTGCACTGCAGCCGTCAAGATGGATTATGAGGAGTTGAAGAAAAGATAGCCGCAAATGTGGAACTTCATCGCTGAGGAAGCACGCAGATAGCTGTGGTAACAAACCAAGCACAAGCAGTTCTATCGAACAGTATTTGTGTTATATTTCCTGAGTTTGGTCTCTTAATAACACTGTCTTAGTAGGCCTACATTAAGCCACATTAAGTGTTTTTTTATAATGGTTTTCTATGGTAGGAAAACGTTTAACGTGTAATTATACACGTTGCGTTCATATTCTGGGCTCATCTGATTTTTTGTACATAGTATACGTTATTAGTATTATGTTTACTGAGTTTGGTCTCTTAATAACAGTACATTAAGCCACGTTAAGCTCCCGGCAGAAGTTGTCCTTGTGTTAATGGTCGTGTAATAACTTCTGTATGCTGGCAATAAACATTTTTGTAAGTGTGTCAATAATGTGATATGCTAAACTGATTTTATTGCGGGTCGGGTGTCGGTTCTATTTTAAGCGGGTCGGGTCGGGTGCGGATTTTAATTAGTGCTGTTGTCGGAAAACGGGTCGGTGCGGGTTTAAGCACTGCGGGTACGGGCGGGTGCGGGTTTTCAAAATCGGACCCGTGCAGGACTCTGCTTTGAAGTCACAGGATGAGCTTTGTAGCAATCTTTGACGCATCTCTTTAGCCAGGCATTCACATGAAGCATCTCATAGCCTTGTGCTCCAGTTATATCAGTTCACATGATTGTCTTTGTCTAATGCTTTGAACAGCAGCTACGCTCATTATTTTTCTGTTCTGTTTTATTTCGGGACGCCCATCCCGAGGTAACTAGAGAGTCCGTCTGCTCCAGTCTGGATCCAGCCTCCATGAAGACTTCAGATGACCAACACCTGTGAAGAGACGACTCAACTCCTGCAGGACTTCAGATGACCAATACCTGTGAAGAGATGACTCAACTCCTGCAGGACTTCAGATGACCAACAGCTGTGAAGAGACGACTCAACTCCTGCAGGACTTCAGATGACCAATACCTGTGAAGAGACGACTCAACTCCTGCAGGACTTCAGATGACCAATACCTGTGAAGAGATGACTCAACTCCTGGAGGACTTCAGATGACCAACACCTGTGAAGAGACGACTCAACTCCTGCAGGACTTCAGATGACCAATACCTGTGAAGAGACGACTCCAACTCCTGCAGGACTTCAGATGACCAATACCTGTGAAGAGATGACTCAACTCCTGGAGGACTTCAGATGACCAACACCTGTGAAGAGACGACTCAACCCCAGCCAGCACAGTCATGTGGGGCCCATATGGGCGTCACCTGGGCTGTCTAACTGGGGCCCAGCCAGTTTTGTCCTCAGTTTCCATGTAGGCCCCACATGGGCTAGCCCAGATGAACTGAACACTGCTCAGTGTGCACACTACAGGCTGTTAAATGTAACTGAATCAGTGTTGGAGTTAATGAGATAATTAAGTGATTAATAGAGTAATGACTGAATATTACTGAAGACTCCTGATGATAACAAGCAGAATCACTGAAGGACAGAGAAACACAACAGACTTCAGACTCAACTTCACAAAAGCATTATCAGCTTCCCTTTTTACCTATTAGATTGACTTTCTGTTATCTTAGTTTTTATGGATAATTCCCACTGAGCAAAGGTGTTTGTTGAAAAGACGTCCACTGAGGAGCCAGAATGAAAGTTTTTATGACGTCTGTTTTTGACGTGTTCTGCACGTCCGATATAGACGTTCATGGAACCTCAAGGTTAAAAACTAGTTCAAATTGTGGACATATTTTCCATTTGTAATTGCAAAGCAACTCACAGAGAGTGTGTGTTTGTCCAGAAATCATGAAAATAAAAGAAACTTAGCTCACACCTTTAGACACTTTAGACAACTTAGCATCTGTAATTCACACATCTTTGGATGGTGAGAGAATCGTGGGATTCAATCCAGGATCTTCTTGCTGTGAGGAGACAGTGTTTCCCACTGAGACACTGGTGCTGCCCTTAATCACAGACATAAGACACACTTTGACTATTTCTGTCAGACGTCTACAGAAGCTCTTACTGAGAATTAACAGAGCTTTAGATGTTGATATTTATGTTTCATTTGAAGTCACCATTGTGGTGGGAAGCGTTTGCTTTAGTTGGGCTCTTGGTCCCCGTATTTGTGTTAGCTTTTCTTTGGATATTGTAACTGTGTGTGAGAAACACAATAGTTATGGCTGAGAAAGCAAAGATAAAGTGACTTCAGGTGTTGTCAGCTCCTTGTTGATGACTAAATCATCAGAAGTCTAGAATCTGATGTTGTGCTTTTGAGTTTTATGTTCTTGTTTGGCAAAAAATATTTTTTTTATATACTATAACCTTGTGAATCCACTGTATCGGGACTAATAGCAATAAAATAATCACTTATCCTGAAAGATGATAAAACAGCAGGTGCTCATTGTTTTCAGAAAATATTTCACATAGTCACACGCAGACATCAAGATTTTGCATATGATTCACAACAACGGTGACAATCATAACAAAAAAAAGTTCATGCTGCAATGCATGATGGGTAGCTTCAAAGTACAAAACTCATGCTTGATTGTCACCGTTGTTGTGAATCATATGCAAAATCTTGATATCTGCGTGTGACTATGTGAAATATTTTCTCAAAACAATGTGCACCTGCTGTTTTATCATCTTTCAGGATGATTGATTTGTTTATTGCTATTGGTGTCAATACAGCAGATTCAAGGTTATAGTATATAAACAAATTATTATTTGCCAAACAAGAACCTAAAACTCAAAAGCACAACATCAGTTTCCAGACTTCTGATGATTTAGTCATCAACAAGGCGCTGACAACACCTGAAGTCGCTTTATCTTTGCTTTTTCAGCCATGACTATTGTGTTTCACACACACAGTTTTAACATCCAAAGAAAAGCTAACTCAAGTACAGGGACCAAGAGCCCAACTAAAGCAAACACTTCCCACCACAATGGTGACTTCAAATTAACCATAAACATCATGTCTGAAACATGTCTGTGATTAAGTACAGATGCTAAGTTGTCTAAAGTGTCTAAAGGTGTGAGCTAAGTTTCTTTTATTTTCATGATTTCTGGACAAACACACACTGTCTGTGAGTTTGTGAAGTTGTGTCTGAAGTCTGTTGTGTTTCTCTGTCCTTCAGTGATTCTGCTTGTTATCATCAGGAGTCTTCAGTAATATTCAGTCATTACTCTATTAATCACTTAATTATCTCATTAACTCCAACACTGATTCAGTTACATTTAACAGCCTGTAGTGTGCACACTGAGCAGTGTTCAGTTCATCTGGGCTAGCCCATGTGGGGCCTACATGGAAACTGAGGACAAAACTGGCTGGGCCCCAGTTAGACAGCCCAGGTAACGCCCATATGGGCCCCACATGACTGTGCTGGCTGGGACTCCTGCAGGACTTCAGATGACCAACAGCTGTGAAGAGACGACTCAACTCCTGCAGGACTTCAGATGACCAATACCTGTGAAGAGATGACTCAACTCCTGGAGGACTTCAGATGACCAACACCTGTGAAGAGACGACTCAACTCCTGGAGGACTTCAGATGACCAACAGCTGTGAAGAGACGACTCAACTCCTGCAGGACTTCAGATGACCAACACCTGTGAAGAGACGACTCAACTCCTGCAGGACTTCAGATGACCAACACCTGTGAAGTGACGACTCAACTCCTGTGAGGACTTCAGATGACCATCACCTGTGAAGAGACGACTCAACTCCTGCAGGACTTCAGATGACCAACACCTGTGAAGAGACGACTCAACTCCTGCGAGGACTTCAGATGACCAACACCTGTGAAGAGACGACTTCAACTCCTGCGAGGACTTCAGATGACCATCACCTGTGAAGAGACGTCTCCTACTCCTGCGAGGACTTCAGATGACCAACACCTGTGAAGAGACTACTCAACTCCTGGAGGACTTCAGATGACCAACACCTGTGAAGAGACGACTCAACTCCTGCGAGGACTTCAGATGACCATCAACTGTGAAGAGACGACTCCTACTCCTGCGAGGACTTCAGATGACCATCAACTGTGAAGAGACGACTCCTACTCCTGCGAGGACTTCAGATGACCAACACCTGTGAAGAGACGACTCAACTCCTGCAGGACTTCAGATGACCATCAACTGTGAAGAGACGACTCCTACTCCTGCGAGGACTTCAGATGACCAACACCTGTGAAGAGACGACTCAACTCCTGCAGGACTTCAGATGACCAACACCTGTGAAGAGACGACTCAACTCCTGCAGGACTTCAGATGATCAACACCTGTGAAGAGATGACTCAACTCCTGCAGGACTTCAGATGACCAACATCAAAATGCCATGTTTCTTACCCAATGAACGAGAAGGGTTTTAAAGAGCACCTATCATGGAATTTAAAATGTTCCAAATATTGTTTTAGAAGTCCCCAACAACAGTTTTGCATGCATGCAATGACAAAAAAGACTTTAGTTTTCTTATAATATGCATTTATTTTTACCTGTTTTGACAGCGATTCTCAAATGATTCCTTTAGTGATTCACTTTTCAAAACCCCGCCTTTACGCGACGCTAATCTGCGGTGATTGGTCCGATGACCCAGTCAGTTGTGATTGGTATAGTCTGTGCAGATATTTTCGGAAACAGAACGCCCATCAAAGTCATATAGTGACAGTAATTTGTTAATATGTGTCAGGAGTTATGAATATGAAAACCACGTCTGTACCTTTTGATTGTAATATGAGCCTCAGCTACTCTCATTCATAAAAAAACTCCTCTATTCTCCTCACGAAGACTCGCGACAAATCAACATCCCTCAGGGCTTTTAGTTCAAAAGTGTGCAGATGAGGAGACATATTGATAGATTCTCATATGTCTGTGTCAAATTTCTAAACAGAGGAGTATTTTTTATTCAATACTTCCTCAAAATGTGCAGATATAGCCTAATCATGAGCGATTGAGTCTCTTATGTGTTGTTTTCAATTCATACTGGCAGCCGGAGGGCGCTCTGTGCACATGTAGTCCATGTACAGACAGACGAAGAAGAACCATGTGCCATAATAGAAGTCCATAATAAAAGCTTCCTGAGATCTCGAAACATACATTTGACAACTAATAAACACTCAATCGCGACGATGTATGGTTTGTCTTCAAGCCACTTAGTCTTCAAATGCTCATCCTTGGGCAGATGAAAAAAGTTTGCTTTTGAGTCGCACTTCAGAACACAGTGTCTCGTCGCCATGATGTTTTCTAGTTTTCACTGGCGTCTTGGAGCGCAATAAGTGGGAGTATCGTATTCAAATAACTTGACAAGTTGACGTCATCTAGTCAGAGAAAAAGCTTCGGTCTTCTAACGATTCTTAAAAATGACTCAGAGTCGACTCTTACTTTTGAAAGAAAATAACTATATATACGGTGCACTGTCATATTTCAAACTATGCAGGATGTTTTTGTTCACTTAGATCTATGTTACACACTACATGAAAGGTACATTTCAAAATTCCATGATAGGTGCTCTTTAAGCCTAAATAAAGGGCTAGTAGAATTGTAAAATGAGTCGATGTGACTGATCACTTAATTAAATTATTTATTTAATAATCAAATACAACGTGTCCTCAAGATCTGTTATTCAGAATGTGTGGACGCTCTTCCTGGAACAGCGCTGAACACAGCAACTAAACCCAATGGATTCTCACCGATTTATTAAATCGTGTTCTCATTAATGTAATATGACTGTCCCAATCATAGTCATTATTAGTTGTGTGTTGCTGTTTGAGCTGCATGGGCTGAAACTGAACACAGCCACACTTTACTACCGTGTTATTCTTAACCAAATGCCTCCTAAATGAGAAATCAGATATAGATAGGCCTACACAAAATAAACACAATATTACAACTTACATGTGCACAAAACAAAAGGCTGCGACTGCACACGCAAACGTACACTCTTAGAAAAAAGGGTGCAGTGGAGGTTCCTTGGGAATCAAAACGTATAACTGTACCTTTAAAGGTACACAATTGGTCCTTAGGGTACAATTATACCATTGTTCTCCTCTACTTAGAGCAGGGGTAGGCAAGTTCAGTCCTAGAGAGCCACTGTCCTGCAGAGTTTGGCTCCAACCCTGAAAGACATCTATAGAAGCTCTTATTGAGAATTAACAGAGGTTTAGATGTTGATGTTTTATTGAAAATATTTGGTCACCATCATTGTGATCAGTGTTTCCTTTAGTTGGAAAGACTCTTGGCTTTAGTTTGTGATTTTTGTTACAGTGTTAACAAAACTGATAATCTGTTCAAATCAAAAGAAAACATAAACAAAAATTATCGTGAAGAGAAATGTTTGACGAAACTCATAACTGACTAGTAGTGGGAAGTTCGGATCATTTTACTGACTCGGATCTTTGAGTCTCGTTCAGCAAAATGAACTAATCTTTTTTCGAGTCATTTCGTTAATTTCAGAAAAATATAATTAAAATGACATGTTAAATAGCCCAACCCATCTAGTGCTTATGAAAATGTTGATTACATTTGTAAAACTAAATAAAAATAAAGGGTACTGCAACCAAAGCCAAATGATAAGAAACTGAAACGTTTAATTAATTGATTAGTTGTTGGGTCAGGCTATTGCAGTCTAACTCTGTTAGTTCACCTCACCTCCTGATCCAAGACATTCTTTCTTTTGCAACTTCATATTTATCACGTTTGTTCTCCGCCTCTCGTGTCTTCGAACTCCTCGAGACGTTAGTGTTACTGTGTCTGACTCTGATCTGAGGCTGGGCTGGGCCATGTGACACAGGTCCGGGAACAGAATGATTAGTTCATCTTTCGAGTCTCGAGTTCGGGTTTGAGTCTTTTGTTCTTCCTGTCAGTCCCATAGAGTCTATGCTGTCAGTAGCGGAAACAGAAAAGATTAGTTCTTACGAGTCTTTCGGGTTTGACGTTTGAGTCATTCGTTCTTTTGCCACGTGACTTGTCGCACTAGTTCACAACCTTTTTAACAAGCACGTAGTTATTTTTTTATTTTATTTTAATTTTTTATATATATATGTGGAGGAGGGGGCGTGGTTTTGCGAGGTCTGTAGCGGGAGAGAGAGAGCAGGGCCGAGCGGTTGGTAAGTGGGTCAAGTGCAAATGAGTAACACCTGTCTCTGATTGCAGTAATTGGCTGGAGAGACTGCTTATAAGCTGCAGCAGAGAGAGAGTTGGGAGAGAGAGAGTTGGACTGGGACGCTGTGCACACTGCCTGCCTGAGCAATCTACACGGAATCTGAGTGATCGTCTGAAAGAAAGTTTGAGTACACGTTGTTGTGTATTTGCGCCCACGTGCGCTGTTTATGTTTGTAATACAACCAGTTTTGAGTATTAAAGAGCACAGTCCCAGTCAAGCCGACCCCGTCTTCTTCCTTCCTTCACCCACACACACGACTTCTCTACACTGGTGCCGAAACCCGGGAAGGGAGAAGAACGCCGCCGCCATGCAATCCCCGCCAGGAACGCCATTTGCGCAGATTATCAACTCGCTGGCTGGTCTTCACCAAGAGCAACACCAGCAGCTACTGGCCATGAGAGAGGAGCAGGACAAGAGGTTCGAGGTGCTCCTCCAGGGCCAGTATGAAGACCGCCAGCTGTTCCGGAGCTGGATAGACCGGGAGGCTAAGGCCGCCCCCCACGCACCATCTGACTCAGCGGCTTCTCTGAGCCTCGCCAAGATGGGTCCCCAGGACGACCCCGAGGTGTTCCTGGACTTATTTGAGAAGTCCACCGAGGTCTGGGGGTGGCCCACCGCGGACTGGCCAATGCGGCTACTTCCCTTGCTGTCCGGAGAGGGACAAGTAGCCGCCCACCAACTGCCAGTCCAGAACCTCCTGGTCTATCAGGACCTGAAGCGGGCCATCCTTCAGCGGGTCGGCCGGACCCCAGAACAACACCGTCAGAGGTTCCGGACCCTGGGCCTCGAAGAGTCCGGCCGGCCCTTCGTCTTCGCCCAACAGCTCCGGGACTCCTGCCGCAAATGGCTGATGGCCAATGGGTGTGACGTCGAGGGAATGATCGATCGTGTGGTACTGGAACAGTTCGTCGCCCGGCTACCGAAGACAACTGCCCAGTGGGTCCAGTGCCACCGCCCGACGTCGCTAGACCAGGCCATCCAGCTGGCGGAGGACCAAATGGTGGCGTGCTCCGGGGTCGGCGAACCCCTTCCATCCGCTTCTCTCTCTCTCTCTCTCCTGTTGTTTCTTCCCCCTCTCTCCCCAAACCTGTCACCCTTCCCAGGTCGCGGCGCAGGACGATACCCAGACCGGCGCCGAGGTGGAGGTCGGGGGTTCCGCCCAAGGCCACGGCGGCTCCCAGACCGGCGCCCCGGGGAGGGGGAGCGACAACCGACCCGTTCCCCTCCTCATCTTCTCCAGCACTCTCTCCATGCCAATTCCCCGACCCACTTCCAGCCACTAGGGCGGCGGGGAAGCCTGGGCCGGCTTGCTGGCGCTGTGGGGACCCCGGCCATTTCATCAATCGGTGTCCAGTGATGGAGGTGGGGACACTGATCCGGGTCCCCGACGCGCCACAAGCCGCCCCCGATCAAGCTGGCCTGTACCAGATACCTGTGAGTATCGAGGGGGGTACTTATCAGGCTTTGGTGGATTCGGGTTGTAACCAGACCTCCATCCATCAAAGCCTGATTCAGTCTAAGGTGTTGGATAACCGCCGCATGGTTAAGGTGAGGTGTGTGCACGGGGAAGTGGTGAATTATCCGGTGTTGCCCGTGGATATTCAATTTCGGGGACAAAAGCATAGTGTGGAGGTAGCAGTTAACCCGCACCTCCGGCATCCGCTAATTTTGGGGACCAATTGGCCATCATTTAATAAATTGTTGGGGCATTTGTGTGCGGATGCTTCTTGGGGAAAACATGTAAAGGGGAAAGAGACGGTTGCTCAGTCGGGAGAGGTGGATTCGGGACCTCCGGGGGCCGGTCCGGGGGAACAGAGCGGTCTGGAGATGCCCATTCTCACAGACCGCGATGACTTTCCCCTGGAACAGTCCCGGGATGAGTCGCTGAAAAACGCGTTTAATCAGGTCCGTTCCATCGACGGCCACCTCCTCCAGCCTGACCAGCCGCTCTCTTATCCCTATTTTTGTATTTTAAAGGATAGGTTGTATCGGGTGACCCAAGACACCCAGTCAAAGCAGGATACAACCCAGTTGTTAGTACCTAAAAGCCACCGGGAAATGCTTTTCCAGGCGGCTCATTCTAATCCTATGGCCGGGCATTTAGGACAAATGGCTACACTCAACCGTCTAATGGCCCGTTTCTTCTGGCCGGGCATTCACGAGAATGTACGCAGATGGTGTGCGTCTTGTCGTGAATGTCAGTTGGTGAATCCACGGCCACCCCAAAAGCACCATTGTGCCCACTCCCGCTAGTGCAGGTCCCCTTCGAGAGAATTGGTATGGACCTCATCGGGCCATTAGAGCGGTCAGCACGCGGGCATCGCTTTGCATTAGTTATGGTAGACTATGCAACGCGATACCCGGAAGCAGTCCCGCTCCGCACTATTTCCGCGAAAAGTGTTGCGAGCGCACTGTTTTCATTCATCTCCCGGGTGGGAATCCCGAAAGAGATTCTCACTGATCAAGGCACGGCGTTCATGTCACGAACGATTCGCGAACTTTACGAGTTGTTGGGCGTTAAATCGGTTCGCACAAGCGTCTATCACCCACAAACAGATGGCTTGGTGGAACGGTTTAATCGCACGTTGAAATCCATGATTCGTAAGTTCGTTCACGAGGACGCAAAAAATTGGGATAAATGGCTAGAACCTCTGATGTTTGCTGTTCGCGAGGTCCCGCAAGCCTCCACGGGGTTTTCCCCCTTCGAGCTTCTCTATGGGCGCCAGCCCCGGGGGGTGCTGGATGTCCTTAGGGAGGCTTGGGAGGAAGGACCTTCAGCGAGTAAAAATGAAATTCAGTATGTCCTGGATCTGAGAACAAAACTCCACACTTTGGGGCGGCTGTCAATGGAGAATTTGTTACAGGCTCAGGACAAACAAAGACAGCTATACAACAGAGGCGCTAGGCTTCGTCAATTCACTCCGGGAGATAAGGTACTTGTATTACTCCCTACGTCGAGCTCGAAATTACTCGCAAAGTGGCAAGGACCCTTTGAGGTCACACGGCGAGTTAGCGATCTCAACTATGAGGTGATTCGATCAGATAGGGACGGGGCACGTCAAATTTACCACCTCAACCTGCTAAAGAAATGGTCTGAGGCAGAGTCAGTGATGCTCGCGACGGTGGTGAGCGGAGAGGAGGATCTCGGGCCGGAGGCGGTTCAAAAACCTCAATCTCTCGCTCTGGCCCCGGGGGGAGACCACCTCTCGCCCTCGCAGCTCACTGACGTAAAACTTGCCTGAACATAAGAAAAAAGTGGTTCAGGAAGAATTAGAGGCTATGCTTGACATGGGTGTGATAGAAGAATCCAACAGTGACTGGGCGAGCCCGATTGTTTTAGTGCCTAAACCTGACGGCTCGGTCCGTTTCTGTGTGGATTATCGTAAGGTGAACGCGGTGTCGAAATTTGATGCTTATCCAATGCCAAGGATTGACGAATTGCTTGATCGGCTAGGGACTGCTCGTTTTTATTCGACGCTGGACTTGACTAAGGGTTATTGGCAGATCCCCTTGTCTCCAATGACCAAAGAAAAGACCGCTTTCACCACGCCGTTTGGATTACACCAATTCGTCACCCTTCCTTTCGGCCTGTTCGGGGCTCCCGCAACCTTCCAGCGTATGATGGACAGAATTCTCCGGCCGCATGCTGCGTATGCCGCTGCCTATCTGGATGATATCATCATCTACAGTGCAGACTGGCAGCGTCATATGCAGCACTTGCGAGCTGTCCTGAAGTCGCTGAGAGGGGCGGGGCTCACCGCTAACCCGAAGAAGTGTGCAATTGGGCGGGTGGAAGTAAAGTATCTGGGCTTCCACTTGGGTCATGGGCAGGTGCGTCCCCAAATTGACAAGACCGCAGCTGTTGCGGCCTGTCCGAGACCCAAGACCAAAAAGGAGGTTAGACAGTTCCTGGGGCTAGCGGGATATTACAGGAGGTTTGTACCTAATTATTCGGACCTCGCTAGCCCGCTGACTGATCTAACTAAAAAAGAGGTACCAGATACGGTTCAGTGGACGGAGCGGTGCCAGCAGGCTTTTACTCAGATAAAGGCTGCTCTGTGTGGTGGACCGCTCTTGCAGGCTCCTCACTTTTCTCTCCCTTTTCTTCTACAGACTGACGCCTCGGACAGAGGGTTGGGCGCGGTCCTGTCCCAGGAGGTGGAGGGTGAGGAGCGGCCGGTGCTGTACATCAGTCGCAAGCTCTCTAAGAGAGAGACGATGTACAGCACCATTGAGAAGGAGTGTTTGGCCATCAGGTGGGCCGTTCTCACCCTTCGCTATTACCTCCTGGGGCGGGAGTTCACCCTCTGTTCGGACCACGCCCCCTTGCAGTGGCTCCACCGCATGAAGGATACCAACGCGCGGATCACCCGTTGGTATCTAGCTTTACAGCCATTTAAGTTCAAGGTGGTCCACAGGCCGGGTGCTCAGATGGCTGTGGCTGACTTCCTCTCCAGGAGGGGGGGGGGGGAGGCTGCAGGCCGGATGGCTCCCCGGCCTGAGTCAGGCGGTGGGGGTATGTGGAGGAGGGGGCGTGGTTTTGCGAGGTCTGTAGCGGGAGAGAGAGAGCAGGGCCGAGCGGTTGGTAAGTGGGTCAAGTGCAAATGAGTAACACCTGTCTCTGATTGCAGTAATTGGCTGGAGAGACTGCTTATAAGCTGCAGCAGAGAGAGAGTTGGGAGAGAGAGAGTTGGACTGGGACGCTGTGCACACTGCCTGCCTGAGCAATCTACACGGAATCTGAGTGATCGTCTGAAAGAAAGTTTGAGTACACGTTGTTGTGTCTTTGCGCCCACGTGCGCTGTTTATGTTTGTAATACAACCAGTTTTGAGTATTAAAGAGCACAGTCCCAGTCAAGCCGACCCCGTCTTCTTCCTTCCTTCACCCACACACACGACTTCTCTACAATATAATTCTCAGTTTATCAGACATAAACAAATATGGGAAATATATTGACTAAGTCTAATGCTGCATTCACACCAAACGCGAATTGAGCGTCAAAATCGCGTCTACCGCGTGTAGTTTCACGCGTGAACATTTTGAATGCATTCGCGCGTCCGCAGAGAATTGGACGCGCGTAGAAATCGAGCGTTTGAAGCGAAATTGACGCGCGTTCAAGGCACTCCAGGAGAAATATGTCATAAAACACCACTCTGCCTCTTTACATTTTCATTAAACATATATATTAAGCATTAATAGCCACACAAATGTGGTCCAGGCAACTGTACATTATCTTCACTACATGTATATTTAAATATCCTTAAAATATAAAGTTATGAAACTTCTCTTTGCCCTCAGTCAAAACGATTTGGCAGACAACAAATTATAGATTCATGAGAGCAAAGCTTGGCCGTTAGATCTACACAAAACGAACCACTACAGGACATCAGAGCCAGCGGCAGACGCCAGAAGGACTGGCTGAGGAAAGGCTGCCTTCGCCGGTGTTATGAGCAGTGATTGCCCGGTGATTGCCTGGATCTCACAACTCCAAAAACACAAGATTATTTTTTTTAAATAGGCGCTCTCTTTATAAATAAACCACAGATTTGAGCTTTAAACAACTACATTCCCACCTGAAAAAGTCTTAAAACTACATTTTGTGACACAATAGTACTATTTTTAATTTATGCAGGGTTTCTCATACACGTCACTTTACCACGTGACCGCAGCAAGCAGGCTCCTGATTGGTTAACGCGGCGCGAATTGACGCCAAAGTTCAAAATGTTCAACTCGGGCGTCAGACGCGAATTTGCTTCAAACGCGTGAATGCACAAAAGCACCATTCGCGTGTAACGCGCGTATCGCGCAAGACGCTCAATTCGCGCCATTCGCGCGAACTGGACGCGCGAATGAGGCGGATTCGCGTCCTTCGCGCCGCGCGAAACGCGCCTTCCGCGCTGTGAGACCTCCAGACGCGCGTCAACGCGCCTTTCCATTGACTTAACATTGAAATCACTCGCGCCAGACGCTCTATTCGCGTTTGGTGTGAACGCAGCATAACATCACAAATTCAAGTCAATTAGACTATTACTCATTTTGAATCATATAGCACAAACACACACACACACATACATACATTATATATATATATATATATATATATATATATATATATATATATATATATATATATATGTGTGTGTGTGTGTGTGTGTGTGTGTAATATGTTTTGTATAGGTGCTATAGGCCTATAAGCTATGTTACAAAGGTTTAGGTAACATTTTTAAACTGATTTTTATTCATTAATAACACAAGGACAAAAAAATTATATAACAACTCAATAGAGAAAAATAAAATACAGTTGATTCAAAACGAGTAATAGTCTAATTGACTTGAATTTGTGATGTTAGACTTGAATAGTCAATATATTTCCCATATTTGTATATGTCTGATATTAACTGAGAATTATATATATAAAAAATAAAATAAAAAAATAACTATGTGCTTGTTAGTAAAAAGGTTGTGAACTAGTGTTCAATACGGTGACAAGTCACGTGGCAAAAGAACGAATGACTCAAACGTCAAACCCGAAAGATTCGTAAGAACTAATCTTTTCTGTTTCCGCTACTGACAGCATAGACTCCATGGGACTGACAGGAAGAATGAAAGACTCAGACCCGAACTCGAGACTCGAAAGATGAACAAATCATTTTTGTTGTTTCCAGTACAGATTCAGCGTAATGCGCATGCGCGGTCAACACAAAATGAACGAATCACTCTCTGAGAAAACTCGGTATCCTGAGTCATATTAAAGATTCGTTCAAAATGAACGATAACTGACTAAAAATGTTAATAAATAATATTCACCAAAAACACTTACTTGCCACAGATCAGGCATTCTGAATTCTGGTTTTTAAGTACATTCTAGAGAGAAAACGTTTTGATGCACACAGATATCAAGAGTGAACAACAAGATTCAAGATTCAAGAGTTTTATTTGTCACATACACAGTTATATACACAATATACAACTGGCAGTGAAATGTAAACAGGTCCGCTCCATGGACAGTGCAAATAACAGTTACAATAGAATAAAATTAGAATAAAAAAGTATTAACATAAGTAGAATTATAAATAAATCAAGTAAAAGATAGAAATAGGAAAATAAGATAAAAATAAAAATATAAGAATAAAAATATAAAAATAAGTGGATATGATAAGTGAGATAAAGTGCAGTGCAATGGCAGTATGTGGATGTTAATGTTATAAAACTGGATGTTTATGCGTGTGCGGGGTGAAGTGAAGTCACGTGACTGAGTTCAGGAGTCTGATGGCCTGGGGGAAGAAACTCCTCCTGAGTCTTTCAGTCTTTGCCATCAGGCTACGGAAGCACTTACCAGATGGCAGCAGGGTGAAGTGAGAGTTTGCAGGGTGATTAATGTCTCTGATGATTTTAGTAGCTCTACCTCTGCAGCGTTTGGTGTAGATGTCCTGCAGAGACGGGAGAGCTGAGCCTGAGATGCGCTCAAATAAGCGCACCACTCTTTGCAGGGCTTTGCAATCGTGACTGGTGCTGTTCCCGTACCACGCTGTGATGCACTGAGTCAGGACACTTTCTATCGCCCCTTGATAGAAAGTTTTCAGGATGGCTGGTGAAACCCTGAATTTCCTCAGCTGGCGCAGGTGGTACAGTCTTTGCCTGGCTTTTTTCACCTGTGTCTGGATGTGTGTAGTCCAGGTCAGATCCTCGGAGATGTTCACACCCAGGTATTTGAAGCTGCTCACTCTCTCTACCGGTGTCCCGCTGATCATGAGAGGGGAGTATGACCGATGCTGTCTCTTCCTGAAGTCCACAATCAGTTCTTTGGTCTTGTTAACATTCAGAGAGAGACAGTTGTCCTGGCACCATGATGTCAGTTGCTCCACTTCGTCCAAGTATGCCGTCTCATTGTTGTTGGAGATGAGACCCAGGACAACAGTATCATCAGCAAACTTGATGATAGAGGTGGAGCTGTGTGTGGACAAACAGTCATGGGTGTAGAGAGAGTAGAGCAGGGGACTCAGCACACAGCCCTGTGGAGCTCCAACACTCAGGGTGATGGAGGTGGAGGTGAACTGGCCTACTCTCACCGCCTGGGGTCTGCCAGTGAGGAAATCTTCAATCCAGAGGCAGAGAGAAGAATTCAGGCCTAGATCCAGGAGTTTGTGTGTTAGCTTAATGGGAACTATGGTGTTAAAGGCTGAGCTATAGTCAATAAATAGCAGCCTGACATAGTTCCCACTTTTGCTGTCGATGTGAGTGAGGCAGGAGTGAAGGACGTGAGAGATGGCATCTTCAGTCGATCTATTGGGACGATAGGCAAACTGAAGAGGGTCCAAAGTGACAGGAATGGAGGAGCAAATGTTGTTTTTAATGAGTCTCTCAAAGACCTTCATGACTAAAGATGTGAGAGCCACTGGACGATAGTCATTTAGGCAAGAGGGTTTACTGATCTTAGGTACAGGGATGATAGAGGATCGTTTGAAGGAGGTGGGGACAACAGATGTAGCAAGGGACTCGTTAAATATGGATGTAAAGAGCCCTGCGAGCTGATCAGCACAGGACCACAGAACACGACCTGAAATACCATCTGGCCCAGCAGCTTTCCTGACATCCACACGTTTGAGTGCCCTCCGAACCTCGTCCTCCGAGACAGAGATCACGTGACTGTTGCTGCTCCGAGGGACTCTCTCTGACGCGTCACTCGCCGGAGTCGCGCTGCCGCGATTACCATCAAAGCGAGCGTAGAAAGAGTTTAACTCATTCACCAGCAACGGATCAGCTCTCACCTCTGCAGAGGATTTAGTTCCAAAAGCACAGATGGTCCTCAGTCCCTGCCACATCCGCCGGGAGTCGTTGAGTTGGAAATGAGATTCCACTCGGTCTTTATAGCGGAGTTTTGCGGCTTTAACAGCGCGCCGGAAGGCGTAACATGAAGCTTTGTACTCCCTCATATCCCCCGTTAGGAGACCGGTATTGTAAGCGATAGTGCGCTTGTTTACTGCAGTGCGGATTGAACTGTCCACCCACGGTTTCTGATTAGGGAAGGACGTTATAGTTATTGTTTGTGTGGCTTGCTCTGTCAGTGTGTTGATAAAGCAGAGCGCCACTTCTGTGAACTCGCTGACGTCTTCAGAACTCGCGCGGAACATGTCCCAGTCGACGTCATCAAGAGCTGCCTGTAGCGTGATCTCTGAATGGGATGACCAGCGTTTGACTTCCCTCCTCACCGGGGGCTCTTGAACGAGCCTTTGTTTATATTCCGGTGTGAGAAAAATTGCGGCATGGTCCGATTTGCCAAAAGCTGGCTGTGAACGAGCTTTGTAGGCGTTCTTAAACGGAGAGTAGCAATGATCCAGTGTGTTTGCTCCTTGTGTGGGACAGGAGACATGCTGGTGAAAGTTTGGCAATACTTTCTTTAGGTTTGCTTTGTTAAAATCACCCGCGACGATGAAAGCAGCGTCGGGGTGTTTGTTTATGAAGCCGCTAGTCACATCATGGAGGGCAGATAAAGCCAGCCCCGTGTCTGCCTGTGGTGGAATATAAACGGCAGTGGCGATGACCGAGGAAAACTCCCTCGGTAGGTAGAAAGGCCGGCACATGAGAGTTAAATGTTCCAAGTGAGGCGAGCAGGATCGCGAAAGAATGGAGATGTTCCTAGGATCGCACCATTTCTTGTTTATCATGAAACACACTCCACCGCCTTTAGATTTCCCGGCCTCGGCTGTTCTGTCCATCCGAAAAACAGAGAAGTTCTCGGACGGCGTCACGGCTGTATCCGGGACCGCTGGCGTGAGCCATGTTTCGGACAGACAATAGATGTTGCAGTCTCTCATGTCCCGTTGAAAACTTATCCTGGCTCTAAGATCGTCCATCTTATTCTCCAAGGATTGGACATTTGCGAGCAAAATGCTCGGGAGAGGAGGACTGAATGCTCTTTTTCTCAGTCAATGGGGATATACTTAATGCTGCAATGCATGCTGGGAGCCATGAGTTTTATAATATGGTGGCTTAGTAGGGTTGGAGCTAAACTCTGCAGGACATCAGCTCTGCAAGACCGAACTTGCCTACCCCTGACTTAGAGGTACAAAAATGTACCCTTAAGGGTCCCACCCCAGTGACGGCCACTTGGACCTTAAAAGATAAAATTTGGTACTTTTTTTTGAGTGTAGCAGAAGAGTTTAGATAAAAGGGCATCACAGATGCAACTCTGACAGCTGAAGAGTTGAGAAACAAGCTCATCTTCCCATTAGCAGCATCTCGAGTGCTAAATCATGATCATGTGACCCTCGTGAGAGATGGACAGGACAGTGGTAGCTTTTGCTGATGTTGTTAAACTGTGAATATGTCGAGAATAACTGGAGAAAGCTCTCCGTTATCATTCTCATTCATCTCCAATGGCATTTGTTTGACTGACACACACAACCCCGGAAGTATCAGCTCTTAAAGCTCACAAGCACCAAAGATGAGGAAACATTTGGGCAACGCAGCTGAAGTTTCTCCTGTAGAGGACGCTTTGCACTGGGTTGTTTCATTGATTCATTACTGACCTGACAATCTTTCTGGATTATTAAGAAAATCAATAATTATTAATTATTTTAATTTTAATTTTTAAGTTTGAAAACATTTTAATAAACATCTATACAAACTTAAAAGTTTCTCTCAATTAAAATGTTACTATTTGGCTTTATTTGCATCTCTGATGATCATTTGAAATGCCAAAGTCTGCTTGTCCACCCTGATCATTTGTAGTTTAACTGATCGTGATTATCAGAGCATGGTTGATGTGGAGGCACAATCTTCTCTTATATCTCTCCTGGTCTAAGACACGACTTTTCAGATCACTGTTTTCTTTAGCGAACATGTCTACTTGCTTTTCCATCATGTTCACTTTTTCTCTACATTCTTTCAACTCTTCGGCCTGAATCTGCACAGCCTTTGCGCTGGTGATCATGGCGCTGTGCTGTTTTAGTTGCGCACTAATGTCTTCGTGCTGCTCGTCAACTTTAACAGTAAGTGCTTTGATCACTTCAAGGATAGCAGTGTTAGGTACATCGGCGGATGGGTCAAATCCAGATGACATTTTTGACTATTTCCCTGCCTGAGATTTTATCGGGGTGGGTGGATCCGAGTTTCCTCTCTCTCTTTTGCTTGAGACATTGATGTCCATCGCGTAGCTGTGTACTTCCATCTGAACTTTAAACCAGCGACTTCAACAAGAAAACGTTATCCACCTTGAGAGAATCAGTGCTGGGTATATTGAACAGATAATTACAACCAGTGAATGGAGTATAGAAGCATCAGTTATTAATTCATTCGGGACACATTAATGGAGCAGAAAAAGGTCGACTGCTCAGTCCGCCATCTTCAGCGCGACCTCCAATGTGTCTCTCAGTATCACACACTGTAACCTCCTCTAGGTGGCGCTCTTTCAGTGTGATTAATGTAATATTCAGTCAGTGCTGATGGTGGGAGGGGCCAGTAAAGCTGCTCATTACTGATAAAGAGCTGAAGAAAGAGGAAGGAACTAAAGCAGACAGATGTAGAGACAGAGAGATTCAGCAGAAAGAAGACTGAACTCAACTCACAATGAAGATCCTCCTCATCTTCTTCACTTTCTACCTGATCTCAGGTCAGAGCTTTTCTCTTTAATCACTGCAGTAATGATGCTGTTTTCTGTTCATGAGGTTTCTGATCACAGTATCAATCTGATTGACAGGTGCAGTGAGATGCTTTAGCGTCACTGGATATTCTGGAGCAAGTCTTCTGGTTGATTTACAGAAGTTTTGGTTCAGTGCAAATACTAAATGCTTTCTTAAATGTGGAGAAGTATAATGAATGATACATAACATGATAAATGGATCAATGATGGAAAATTCACATTGGGAAACCTCATGATCTACACCAGAGAACTGAACGAACATGACGCTGGAGGATACTGGATTGGTTTTTCTTATCAACTGGGGTATAGATATAACTTTAAATGTGGAAGAAGGTCAGTCATTTTAACGTCAAAGTCTCGGTGTAGTAAAATTCCTGATCATAAATAAAGCCTTTATAAAAGTTTTTTTAATGTAAACAATAGTCAAAGTCTCTCTGTAAGGGGAAGTGCTCCACTAGAGATAGAAATACTCTCAATGAGACTGTGAGAGAAGAGAAAGAGACCAAGACTGATAGATTGACTCTGAATGATGACGTCACTGCAAGTGTCTTCACTGGGACCATCACTGGACTGACAGCAGAGGATGCTGGGAAATACTGGTGTGCAGTGACATTAGAGAGAGACGTGAATTATCTTTACACTCATCTGATCGTCATCATGAACGAGGGTGAGGAAGGTTTGTTCATCTGAATATGTCAAACTATGGCTGTGAATTGATGTTCTTCTATTTCTCATCATTTCCAGAGCTGAACTTGACTAAGTATGAAGGAGACGACATGTCAATCCAGTGCAAACATCAGGAGGAACATCAGAAATGCTTCTGCAAAGCACATGAACCCTCCATGTGTGTGAAGGATGGAGTTTCACTGGAGACGATCAGAGATGATCGATTGTCTTTCAGTGATGAAGCATCTACTGGAGTCTTTACTGTAAACATCACTGATCTGAGAGAAGAGGATTCTGGGATATACTGGTGTGGATCTCACATCACCACTAAAGTCAACCTCACTGTTAAACAGGGTAAGAAACATGTTTGTGAGACAAGTATTCACTGAGCTAGAGTTCCTTTTCTGAATCTGAATGGACGTCTTTGACAGAGAGGCTGAAGATCGCACTTCATGTTTGTTTTCTTTATTTTGCAAAAAGCACAACAATTTCCAATCAAAGCTGTTTTATGTATTCAAAAAACTGAAAAAATACCACAAAGCGCACGAGGCTCGTGAATCTCTCGTATCTTTACAAATTCAATCAACAGTGTGAACTGTTATACATTTCCAAACGACTATGATAAATGGTAGATTATATATTAATTAGTATATTAGACATTAAAAATCAACAGTATGCCTATATCATTTTATATACATTTTCTAAAATAAATAAATAAAGGGACAATTTGTGAAATTAATTTAGGGAATGAATAATTGAAGTACAGACTACAAAGGCATTAAACTAATACATATTCTGTGAAAATATTCCTTAAGAACTTCAACTTGGCTGAGACTGTAAACACAAATTGTATTGAAACCTCTGGCTCCATCCAGTGGCAAATATGTGTTAATGCCTGTTAAATTTCTTGGTTTTAAGCTGTGTCCCAAAGTGAAGGCTGCGCACTTCGAAGTGCACGAAGGCTGAACCGAGGGACAGGGTTGCGAGGTATGCACAAAAAAACCCTCCAATTGTTAATCATGGCCAAAACGCGCCAAAACGTGAGGGGTGGGCGGTATAAATATTACTAAAGTAAAGACAACTTAACCCTGTGGACTATAGGCTACAAACAACTCAGAGCAACAGTGTAAAAGTAGCCCAATTCCAGACTTGGCAACACTGAACCGAGCGGCGTTAAATGGCCAATAGCAGGTGTGTGACAACAGCCCATCCGGTCCAGCAGCACCAGTGTCTCTCCATCAGCTCAATTAAAGCGTACAAACAAATGTTTTCTTCTGTTTTAGCTGTTAATTTAAATTTCAGTTTTTTCTGGTATTAAACTTAAGTTATATTGTATAAAAAGTTGTAAAAGTACTTTAAGTAATGTGTATATACTACCAATTTATTTTAATTGACACATTTTAATTTAGGACAAAATAAAGATGAATTTGTTTAATGTACAAATTATAACTTGCATTGCAAAAATAAACAATGTACAGAACAATCACTTCTCTTATTTAGCCTTCACATTTCAAGTTACACAACCAAAATAAACAATGTGTAGGCTATTACTTTGGTCAATTTAAAAATAAATTACATTTAATTACACAAAATAAATATTGGCTATAGAACATTTTGGACAGCAATTACTTTGTTACATTTACAAATAACTTGCATTACAAAATATAAATAATTTATAGGCCTACGTTTAAAAAAAGAATATATCGAAAAATTGTTCTGTGCGTCCCGGCCCCGAGTTTAGAGAGAATAACATCCAGCCTTTTGCTATCCACAGTCTTTCTATAGGGGACATTTAAATGAGAGATTCTGGAAACTAAATCTAAATTTAGCGGGATCCGTTGGGTCGGGAATAAAATCATTCGAGGGTGAGCACGGAGTGAATTTTAAGCGCGAACGGGAAAGAGCGGAATAGATCATATAGCGGGAGCGGGATGAGAAAACAGCCCCGCACAGACCTAATTTGTATTTAAAGAAAGTGCAGAAAAAAGAAAGAAAGAAAGAGCAGGGAGAGAACTGACAGACTGATTCCTCTTCTTGAGAGAATAGTTGAGAAATACATTTATGCAAGTTAAAATTGGGAAATGAAACATATTGCCAGGTTCAGGGCAGGGACCTGGGAATGCCACCACTACAGGACGTTTTCGTTACTTCAAACACACTTCAAATGTGGCCTTCAGAGGTGCAGCCTTCACATTGGGACACAGCGAATGACTGTAAAAAAATATGGACGTAGTGTCCGTGACTTCACCGATAGGATTCTGAAGAGCAGTTGAAGTAGGTTCAAGCTGGGTCATTCCCGTATATATGAAAATGGGCAAAGAGGCGGTACGTGGCTGGAGCTGAGGTGACATGATGACTAACAGACAGACTGCATGACTACAACAGCGTTCTGACCCTGCAATACAATCTGTTACATTTTATATAGCGCTTTTCTAGGCACTCAAAGCACTTTACATGGAAGGGGGGAATCTCCTCAACCACCAACAATGTGCAGCAACACCTGAATGATGTGACGGCAGCCATATTGAGCCAGAACGCCCACCACACAGCAGCTGATTGGTGGAGAGGAGACAGAGTGATGAAGCCAATCAGGATATGGGGATGATTAGAGGCCATGATGGACAGACAATGGGCAAATTTGGCCAGGATGCCGGTGTTACATTCCTACTCTTTATCAAAGGACATCCTGGGATTTTTAATGACCACAGAGAGTCAGGACCTCGGTTTATCTCATCCGAAGGACAGTGCTTGTTACAGTATAGTGACCCCATCACTACACTGGAGTGTTAGGACCCACACAGACCATAGGGTGAGCGCCGCCTGCTGGCCACACCTCTTCCAGCAGAAGCCTAGTTTTACCCAGTTGGTCTCCCATCCAGGTACTGACCAGGCTCAGCCCTGCTTAGCTTCAGTGGGAAACCAGTCTTGGGCTACAGGGTGATATGGCTGCTGGCTCAATACATGAACAACCCGCTGTCTGTACTTCACCTGTCACTGATGCTAGCACCCATGCCTTGTGATGGGATACGTGTCGGCTCAGGCTCGGCTCAATGTCCGTTTTTAGATAGTTTCCGACAGATACTGATACACCTCTGAGCTTTTCAAATTGCTCATCGCCTTACCATCACAGGCTACTGAATCTAGAAAATAGCTAAAAATGCTACCATACGTGAAACGAGGCCACTTCTTCATGTCATCCTCCCAACAAACTACCGCGGAGGGTAAAGTTACTGTTGCTTCACCTTTTTGAAAGTTCGTTGAGGTTGTGTTCCCACATCGTTAGCAAATTTGGACAGCTTGAATGACTGTCAACTGCTGAATGTCAATAAGCTATGTTTCCATCCACCTATTTTTTATGCAGATTTTGAGACATCGCATCAAAAAATGCTGAATGGAAACGTCAAGATGCGCATTAAGCGTATGCGCTCATTTGAGTCGAATATATTTTCTGTCCGATACGAAAACGTGCGCATAAACTACAATGGAAATGCATAATGTCCCACTTGTTTACTTCGAACCGGAAGACGCTGCCACTTTTGGCACAAGGCTTCATGGGGTGTAGGAAACTTGTGGATAATATATGATATAGTTATAAAGTTATAAAAAAAAATTCACCCCCTCACAGTTGTCATGAAGGGCAAAATTAGCTGTGTAGACCAAAACCACAATTTATACCGGACTGTAAACATGTGTTCTTCTGCTGTAAAGTTGGGCATTTTAACATGGAGCTCAATGAGATTCTGCTCCTTCTGGAGCCTGTCCCTAGCGGCCAGTCGATGAATTGCAGCTTCAAGATAAACTGGGGGAGGTTCCTGCTTGGTTTTAGTAAATTATGTAGGTTGTGTTAGTAGATACAGTTTTACAACCAAAGTTTAAGATGAAACATTAAAACAAGTCAAAGCATTTCACTCTTTGTCCAGTTTGTGTTATTAAACTGTTATCAGTGATGCTGAAGTTTGATTGACAGCTGCTGTCCGTGGGGCTGAAGTCAGATCATTTCTGGGTTTTTTTTACAGCTGATACACAGCAAAATCCTCAGTGTTAATTGAACACTGCTGGTGTTCATATGAGTCCACTATGAGTCCACACTCAGAGTGTTAAAAGGTAACACTGAATCAGTGTTGAAGTTAATGAGATAATTAAGTGATTAATTAAGTGATGATTTAGCATTAGTGATGAACACCTGATGATAATGAGAAACACTGAAGGAAAGAGAAACAAGAACTACAACTGACTTCAGCCAGAGCCTTAGATGAAATCAACTGAAGATAAACGAAGACATTAAATCTCTGAAGATCTCAGCAGAGGAGGATTAAACAACTCCACAAACAGCATTACCAGCTTCACACATTACTAACCAGACTGACTTTATTTATGTTAGATGTCTACAGAAGCTCTTATTGAGATTAACAGAGGTTTAGATGTTGATATTTTATTGAAAATAATAGATTAGCTTGAAGTCACCATTATGGTGATTAGTGTTTGCTTTAGTTGAGCTCTTGACTTTTCAACACTATTCTGTCCTTTGGCTGCTATAGCGGTTTGTTATGGTGAGAACAGCAAGAGGAAATTGATGATGAAGTTATTGAAAGATGATGCAGTTGTTATCATCATATAGTGGCCTTATTTGATGATCTCCAATATGATGATTATCTGATGAGGATACAGCAGGAGATCCAGCAGTGTGTTAATCAGAACAATTAAACGTTTTTTAAAACGTGTACATAGGTTTTGTTCTCCAGTTTAATAACACATTACACAATAAGCACTTCTAACTCCTGCGAGCTTTACTCACACACAGACATCAAGAATCAGCCTATGAATCTCAACAATGGTGACATGCTTCATGCTGCAATGCAACCTGGGTGCATCATGCAAACCTCATCCATGGCTCCCAGAATGCATTACGGCATGAAGCATGTCACCATGGTTGAGATTCATAGGCTTATTATTGATATCTGTGTGTGAGTAAATCTTGTAGGAGGTCAAAGTATTTAACAGACATTCAGCTTTAAATCTTATTCAGCTTTTCTGAATGAAACAGTGCTGGATCTTTTCTAGAATCACAATAAAACAAAGTTAATAGTATATTGCTCATACTCAGTCATACTATCTATGAATTATGCCACTTCACAATTATCATATTCTTATCACTGAGCAGCTGACAGCATCTGATTGTGTTTACTCTTGCTTTTGTAAAGTCCACCCGCTAGCTCAATGACGACATCCAGTGGCTGGTTTGAAGGAATTCTGCGCGTATGTCTTTTCTGGCGCTTCTGCAAAAATCACTTTAAGATATTAAAATATGAAAATCCAACTTTATTATCTGACTCCATGAATGATTTAATCTGACTCCAATTATATACGTGATTTCCTCAAACCAGTTACATTTGCTGATCATATGATTAAGTGTGATTTAATTTAGATCGTTGATTATCTTTGAATCTTCCTAGTTTTCATATTCGTTCATCGAGAGACCCTAAATCGCAGAGAGACAGACGCGTCCGGTTCACGCGCTCATGATCACAAAACGGTTACTTCTGTGATTAGTCAGAGGATGTAGGGTGAATATTTTACCTTTAAGTGGTTGCACATGCTCACTCAACAAAAAGTGTAATTTTAGTAATATTCACGGACTACAACTTGCCAACCCAGCGATAGTCAGGAATCGGAATATCACGCACGATGCGCCCCATGCTTCAGTCGTGGCGTCATCGGTGTGATCTATCATAACCCTAGATTTTGCTGTAATAAAGGACTCTACATCGATCCATACTAGAATAATGATTTCGGAACCATACAAGATAAATCAAGATGAAAAGTTTTATTTTAACCAGGCAAAAATGTCAAATTAAGGAATTAAACATAATCCATCATACACAACTTGATCAGCATATAATAGAAACCCAATAATAAAATAATATAAGAATAGTTGCATACCTGGCAATAGAGACACACAGCAACAGTGTGGGAAGTTCTGGTTACAGATGCTTCCTTGAGTGGTTTGCCAATTCCCCTTAAATACTCACCCAGAACAAAAGAACAATAAACATTCAGCACCCAAATATTTATGAAGCTTTTGGGTTGAACTTTTCTCATGCCCAAATGGTCACACCTATCTGAAGGGGATGACAGCAAATGTTTATCAAAAGATCTCTATGAGCATCTCCCACACCCGGAGAACAAGCATTGTTTTCTTTATTCGGACCTGTTCTACTGATGTGGGACTGAAACCTCGTTACCACTCACATCAAAAGTATTTATATTGACCATGAAAGAGTCTGCAGGATCTGTGAGATTTGCATGATTGTGTGAGCCCTGCGAAAGGGAGGGTGAAAAGGGTCAGGACTCAGCAGGGAGGGGAGATAAGGTTGAAACAGGTGGGTCCTGATTTCTCTTGTAGATCTCCTCTTCAGATGAGTGAAGTTTTATTGTCTTATTGCACATTAGATCTCTTGAGTTCATTCTCAGGTGAAATCCATTCTTACACTTTTCTTGGCATATCAAACTCAGTTACAACAGCCAGAAAAACACTAACATTAAAGTCATCAAACTGCCCAATTAATGAAAACACTAATCATCATAATGGTGACATCAAAAATAAGAGCTTCTGTAGATGACTAGATTTCTAACAGAAATAAAGTCAGTCTGGTTAGTAATGTGTGAAGCTGGTAATGCTGTTTGTGGAGTTGCAGGCACGTGCAGAGGGGGGGGCTTTGGGTGCTCGAGCCCCTGCCCTTTTTCAAAATGAATCAAAAGTGCCCCTCTCAGACAAATATCAATGATATATCGTGGTCAATAAAACTAAATAAATGTGATTATTATAACATGACAATGTTTACAATAGTAACGAACGGCTCAAAAGTCGGACAATTTCTGTTGAGGCGTTGCCATAACGCGTTGCTATGGGTTGCGTTGCGTGCGTTTTGATTGACAGCTGATTTTCCACTGTTCGGAAACGGCTCTGGAGCCAAATATGGTCCTTTCATAGAGTGTGTGGCCTCGCGGGAAAAAAGTAAACCAATATTTTTTTTTTTCATCCATAATCAGAGCTAATGTGTTGATTTAATTACAAATCTATATATTAGCTATATATTTTAAAGTATTACACAATTCACCAATGCCCGTTTGTCATGTATATACACCAACCAATCGTGATCTGGCAAAGCAAGTTCAAATTCCATTGGGCGATGTGAAGTGGAGCGATAATTTTCTGTTCTTATTCATAAATCGGTTGAAAATTACATGGACAGACGAACTAACGTTTGTGGAACAATTTCCTGCGGTTTGTCTCATTTTATAAATTGCATCACTGACAAAATGGATTTTAACTGACAACAAACAAATCCCTGCACAAAACCATTCGGCAGCAAAAGTCGCATTAATGGTAAGTAGTGTTAAATTCACTTGTATTTATGTAGCCTATATTGAGACACCGTTTACTATTTCATGAAACTATCAAAGTTAACAAAACCCAAGTGCCACCGGCACCTACAGGCCTATTAAGCTAAGTGTAGGCTGGCCAAATGGTTACATGAAAGGACTTATTACCATTTTTTAATATTATGCAGCATTATGAAAGAAGTCTCTAATGTTCATCAAGCCTGCATTTATTTAATAAAAAACAGCAATATTGCGAAATATATTAAAATAATGGTTTTCTATTTTAAAATAATTTAAAATATAATTTATTCCTGTGATCACAGCTGTATTTTCAGCATCATTACTCCACTCTTCAGTGTCACATGATCTTTCAGAAATCATTCTAATATGAGGATTTAATGTCAATGATGGAAACTGTGATACTCTTTTAAAGATTCTTTGATTAATAAAAAGTTAAAAAGAACATAATGTAATAATATTTCACAATATTAGGCTACTGTTTTTTCTGTATTTTTGATTAAATAAATGCAGGCTTGATGAGCATAAGGATATATATATATATATATATATATATATATATATATATATATATATATATACCCTGTTCGGATATATAAATAATGTGTATTAGATTAGATTAAACTTTATTGTCATTACACAAGTACAGGTACAAGGCAACGAAATGCAGTAAGAGGCTGGTTCGCCCGAACAGGGTATATATATATATATATATATATATATATATATATATATATATATATATATATATATATATATATATATATATATATATATATATATATATTATATTACATATTGCCCCTTTTTTACATTTGAGCCCCTGCCCCTGACGAACTCTCTGCACGGCCCTGTGGAGTTGTTTATATCTTCAGAGATGTAATGTCTTCTTTAATCTTCAGTTGATTTCATCTAAGCCTGTGGCTGAAGTCAGTTGTAGTTCTTGTGTTTCTCTGTCCTTCAGTGATTTTTCTCATTATCATCAGGTGTTCATCACTAATGCTCAATCATCACTTAATTAATCACTTAATTATCTCATTAACTTCAACACTGATGCAGTGTTACCTTTTAACACTCTGAGTGTGGACTCATAGTGGACTCATATGAACACCAGCAGTGTTCGTTTAACACTGAGGATTTTGCTGTGTACACTCTCCAAAAAAAAAAAAAAAAGGTACAAGCCCGTTCGTACACAGTATCCAGTCACTGAAACCAAACTTTTTTGAAAACTCCTGCCAAGGTGCACTCTCAGAAAATAAAGGTACAGTAAGGCCTGCCAACCTTGAAAAAAAAGTATGATTACAAAACAAATAAAAGTTTAAGGTAAAAATAACTGCCATTCATTTGCGAAGAACATTACTAGTATCTTAATACTATGCATTTAGATAAACTGTTAATTTATTGAACTAACCCTTTTTCATCTTCCCTGCATCAGAGGGCTTTGGTCTTTTTTGAGACTGTAGGCTATGGCAGACTATAATGCTAATTTATAATGTGTCATGTGAATTCAGCCATCTGTCACAATCAGTTAACTTTCACTGTGTCTACACCTGGTGTGAGTTAAGCACCCTCAAATGAAAGCAATGCTTTCTACATCTGATGCGGCGCCACAAACTGATCCCGCGTGGATGAAGATGCAGTGGACCGGGACGAGTCGGGGGACTTAGTTACGTTTTTGTGGGGGGTTTGCTTTTCAATTCAATTAGGCTAAAAAGTAGCCTAACTGTTACCTTTACCATACGTTAATCAGCTCCTGGCCTGTCTAAAACCTTCTAGATTTCTAGCCATTCCACCACTTTTCTAACTGCCCCCAACTAATAGGAAGGATGGTGGGTTTGATAGGCTAGCCTTTTGACACTATGAATGTTTTTTTCTTATTTTTTTTCTTTTTTCTTATCATCATTATGTTTTTGGGGGTGGGGAGTATTTGTGTGGGAGTGTGTTACCTGTCACCCCTTGGTGACTGATGTGGATGTCTGTCTTGCACACGGTGCAGAACACGTGATGAGGTAGCCTGGACATCTGGGGGCAAGGCCATCTCTCCTGATAGCTGTCTAGAAATCGTTGTGGTTTCCAAGCCTTTTTTTGAGGCGGTTCAGACATGGCATGCAAGCCTACAGTTAACTTTGAGTTCATAAAGCACATTTGTTATAGCAAGAGAAGATAGGGTTGACGTGTCTTCTGCATTGTGTGTGTTTGACTGCTTATGTTTCTCTGCATGTCTTTCACACATTCTGCATCTCAACACTTACCGCCCTGTTAGCGGTGCAGATGCACTCTAAAAAGAGATGTGTTAAAAATGACACATGTTGTGTTAGTTTTAACACATGTAGTGAGTGTGCTCAGGGACAACACATGTTGTGTCAAATTTAACACAATAAATGTGTAAGTCATTTTAACACACAAATTGTGTCAGGTAATCACATACTCAGATGTAATTTTAAAAATAAAGTGAAACTAAATTATTAAGCATTTAATCAATAGTCGAGTACAGAACGCATGTGCACACAAAGTACAATGTTTCAAACTCTATGACTCTATAAACTCAATTATTCACACTTCAACACCACATCGATGCTGCTTTTGAGAAAAGATCATGAAGAGATAACAGTTGACAGAGTTTGCGCTTTGAATTAAATTAAAATGTAGCAACTGATAAAACATTCTATATAAATAACTTTTAATTACTCAGGCCTGTTTGTTTGAGAACATAAACACTGCATACAATGCACAATGATGGTGTGTGTCGTGCTTTATAACATGATGTGTTGAGAACAACACAACCAGATGTGTTAAAAATTGACACGTGTCAGTTTTAACACCTGTAGTGTGTGTGCTCAGGGACAACACAAGTTGTGTAGATTTTAACACATATTGTGTGTGTGTGTTCTCAGGGACAACACATGTTGTGTAGATTTTAACACATGTAGTGTAGATTTTAACACATGTAGTGTGTGTGCTCAGGGACAACACATGTTGTGTAGATTTTAACACATGTTGTGTAGATTTTAACACATGTAGTGTGTGTGCTCAGGGACAACACATGTTGTGTAGATGTTAACACATGTTGTGTAGATTTTAACACATGTAGTGTGTGTGCTCAGGGACAACACATGTTGTGTAGATTTTAACACATGTAGTGTGTGTGCTCAGGGACAACACATGTTGTGTGGATTTTAACACATGTAGTGTGTGTGCTCAGGGACAACACATGTTGCGTAAAATTTAACACACAACCTGTGTCGTTTTCTTTAACACATCTCTGTGTTACCTGTAACTCAACTAATGTGTTATTCCTCTTACACAGAAGTGTGTTGAAACCTTTTACACAATAATGTGTTATAGTTACACAACGTGTGTCAGATGTGTGTTACATGTGACTGTATGTGTGTATTTGCCAGAGTTACTTCATGTTTGGATGAACACTGACACGTATTGTTAACTTGTGTTTAGTCCATTGACGTTTAATAAAGTGTGTTTGACTGTTTATTGTATTACCTGGATGTTTTAGACATCATGAATCTACACACACCAGCTCTTATTGAGATGAACAGAGGTTTAGATGTTGATGGTTCATTGAATGTTTCATCTGAAGTCACCAGAATCGTGATCAGTGGCTCCTTTATTTGAGCTCTTGACCCTTTACTTGTCTTTTAATTCTTCTCTTTCTGCTGTAACTGCCTTTTAATCAAATATGTTTATTATGGCATGAAAACACGATCAGAAGTTTCTTGATCAAGTCATAATCTCAAGGTCTGATCCAGTTTATGATTAAATGGATGGTGTACATTTACTTTATTTATGTGCTGTTAGCTATAAAAAATTTGTGAAGTTAGTCCATGATGTCAAACAGTGCAGAATGAATTCTTAAAAAAATACAAATTCAATGTTTTCAGACAGTTTAGAGCTGCAGCAGATACTCGTCAAACACACACATCAAGAATCAGCTCATGAATCGCAAAAATGGTGTTTCAGATATCAAACACTTGCTGTACTCAGCAAATGTATGCGATGATAACATTATCATCGGATCATAGTTTTCTCATGGTAATTTCTGCTTCTTCAAATGTGTTTAATAAACACACAGTCACAGCAAACAGAGAAAAACTAATGTGAAAGAGTCAAGGGTCAAGAGCTCAAATAAAGGAGCCACTGATCACGATTCTGGTGACTTCAGATGAAACTTTCAATGAATCATCAACACAAATCCTGTTCATCTCAATAAGAGCTTCTGTCTGACAGAAATAAAGTCAGTCTGGTCAGTGATAACAAGTGAAAAGCGGAGAAAACATTTGAAAAAGACATTGAAAAAGAGGCATGATGTGATTGGCTGCCAAAACACCCACTGCTGTTCATCCAGAGTAACATTTAACACACATTGTGTGTTATATCTACACAACATGTGTCAAAATACCATCAACACACTCAGTGTGTTGTTTTTTAACACATCTCTTTTTAGAGTGTGGGTGGAACCGCCCTGTTAGCGGTGCAGATGGGTGGAACCGTTATAGAGAATAAGGAAGAGAGATGTGAGGAAGTCTGAAAGAGGATGTGTGCACTTCTAATGATAGTGACTTGCATCGCATTCAAGGAACACATTTGATCAGTTCTTGCTTTCACTGGCTTGAGATCAGATCTGGTTTTTCTCTGGATGTCTGTGAGACTGAAGTCAATCAGGAATGAGGGCTGCCATCATCATCTTGCAATGAAGTGCGTAGGCTATATCTAACAGAAATCAGGCGCGAGCACGTTTAACAAATTACTCACACCCAATAGAGTTTTGCGCAGTATTTGGACTTAATAAAATGGAGATCGTTTTCAGTTCAAAAACATATGAGCCAGAGTTTCCTAAGATGATACATAATGATACAGCTTTTCCATCGGGCTGAACTGTTCTCTTTGTTTATTAACTGTTCCATTCCGTGCTGATCCGAGCCGGCCGGTACAGATATGGTTTTGTTTTCTACTGTGGTGCTGTGATAATGTTCATACATTATTATACGTCAAGTCAGTCGTTGCCTTTGTAACGCAAGAGTTTACAGACAATATTTATTGTAAATATTGACTGCGTTATGAAGAATGACCAGATATATATTTTTAAACTATTATTAATATGTGTTCAAATCACCCAAATAGTGTGTTCAGCAAGCTCCGAAGAAACTGGCAGCCAGGGGTAGGGGAAAGAGATGGGCTAAGGGGTAGAAATGGGATTGGGCCTAAATATTCAACTACATTACTGATCCGCCCGCATTGACACTATATGAGAACTGAAATGAGCTGATATCATCACCGTTTTCTCCAGAGCGGCTGTACAGCCGAATCCGATTCTGTTACGTTATTTTCCTGTTTAACACTGAAGCTGCTTTGAAACAATCTGCATTGTTAAAAGCGCTATATAAATAAAGTTGACTTGACTTGAAAGCAGGACTTGCCAACATCTTGGAAGTGACGTCAAATGACGCGTCTCTCTGAGGTCGGGGTTGATCGATGTTCACAGGTCGAATGTCCGACTTTGAGTGGCGTTCAAGACGTTATTTCCTAGAAAGAGATGAGGGGGAAAAAATCTGAGTTGTCGGGAATGTAGCATTGCAATTTAATTTTTAAGAGCAGCGTGGCCATTTCTAACTTCTCATTCGCTTCCTGTTATTTTAGCTCTACAAAGATATCATGGCATAATCATAAACACATTGGTGTGTAACGCAAATAGCCGCACTTTGTTATTCTTCTAGATATTTACCAATAGTGGCTAATGTGAATCAAATGTCTCGCACATTGAAAGAAAATGGTGTATCCCGTTGGAAAATAACTTGTTTTATGTTGACCAAACAACTCAGATTCTCAGAAAGAAACAGGAGAGATCCGTTTATCTATCTTTTTTAATAGATATGGATACATGAGAACACCAAATCAGAAATCCTTCTTAAATGGTTGCGAGATTGTGGACAATTTGATTTCCTCTGAAAGCAGAAGTGAAATGATGTGTGATCCACAAATGGGTCTTAAATTACGTGCAAATGACAAACACCAAGAGTGTAAGAGTGGACTCCTGTAGATGGTTCAATCTACAGGGTTGCCATTAGACTAAAGAAACGTTATCAGAAAGATGGAAGAAAACTGTACATTTCTTGTCTATTTCCACCCACTGCAACTCATACCAATGACGGAGATAAGCGCAGTTACAATAGCAAAATATGTGGGAGAGCGTTGCTATAATGTGACTATATTGTATTGCAATAGGGAGCACTTCAAAGTCAATACTAAATCAAAACTAGTTAGCACAGTATTTGTAATAGAAAGGATTTAATGACAAAATCTGGTTATGGTTACACTTAAAATAGTTTCAAAATGGATGGATGAGATGATAAACTTATACCATTAATCGTACACAGCATGAATACAATGTTACCTGAGAGAGAGAGAGAGAAAGAGAGAGAGAAAGAGAGAGAGAGAGAGAGAGAGAGAGAGAGAGAGAGAGAGAGAGAGAGAGAGAGAGAGAGAGAGAGAGAAGCCTACACTCTAAAAAGAGATGTGTTAAAAATGACACATGTTGTGTCAGTTTTAACACATGTAGTGTGTGTGCTCAGGGACAACACATGTTGTGTAGATTTTAACACATGTAGTGTGTGTGCTCAGGGACAACACATGTTGTGTAGATTTTAACACATGTAGTGTGTGTGCTCAGGGACAACACATATTGTGTAGATTTTAACACATGTAGTGTGTGTGCTCAGGGACAACACATGTTGTGTAGATTTTAACACATGTAGTGTGTGTGCTCAGGGACAACACATGTTGTGTAAAATTTAACACATGTAGTGTGTGTGCTCAGGGACAACACATGTTGTGTAAAATTTAACACATGTAGTGTGTGTGCTCAGGGACAACACATGTTGTGTAGATTTTAGCACATGTAGTGTGTGTGTGCTCAGGGACAACACATGTTGTGTAGATTTTAACACATGTAGTGTGTGTGCTCAGGGACAACACATGTTGTGTAGATTTTAACACATGTTGTGTAGATTTTAACACATGTAGTGTGTGTGCTCAGGGACAACACATGTTGTGTAGATTTTAACACATGTAGTGTGTGTGCTCAGGGACAACACATGTTGTGTAGATTTTAACACATGTTGTGTAGATTTTAACACATGTAGTGTGTGTGCTCAGGGACAACACATGTTGTGTAAAATTTAACACACAACCTGTGTCGTTTTCTTTAACACATCTCTGTGTTACCTGTAACTCAACTAATGTGTTATTCCTCTTACACAGAAGTGTGTTGAAACCTTTTACACAATAATGTGTTATAGTTACACAACGTGTGTCAGATGTGTGTTACATGTGACTGTATGTGTGTATTTGCCAGAGTTACTTCGTGTTTGGATGAACACTGACACGTATTGTTAACTTGTGTTTAGTCCATTGACGTTTAATAAAGTGTGTTTGACTGTTTATTGTATTACCTGGATGTTTTAGACATCATGAATCTACACACACCAGCTCTTATTGAGATGAACAGAGGTTTAGATGTTGATGGTTCATTGAATGTTTCATCTGAAGTCACCAGAATCGTGATCAGTGGCTCCTTTATTTGAGCTCTTGACCCTTTACTTATCTTATAATTCTCCTCTTTCTGCTGTAACTGCATTTTAATCAAATATGTTTATGGCATGAAAGAAAACACGATTAGAAGTTTCTTGATCAAGTCATAATCTCAAGATCTGATCCAGTTTATGATTAAATGGATGGTGTACATTTACTTTATTTGTGTGCTGTTAGCTATAAAAGTTTTGCGAAACTACTCCATGATGTCAAACAGTGCAGAATGAATTCATAAAAATACAAATTCAATGTTTTCAGAAAGTTTAGAGCTGCAGCAGATACTCGTCAAACACACACATCAAGAATCAGCTCATGAATCGCAACAATGGTGACAAACGCTTCATCCTGCAGTGCATGCTGGGAGTCATGGATGAGTTTTGTACTATGGTGACTCCCAGAATGCATTGCGGGATGAAGCTTTTGGTTTGTCACCATTATTGAGATTCATGAGCTGATTCTTGATATGTGTGTGTGCCTGTGTGACACCATAGACTAGAACATCCTATGTGCACAGTGTGTCTAAAATCAAACGTGCAAATAATGACAACAATATTATAAAATAATTATTAACAGACCAAAATATTTTTTACAATAAAGTTTCAGATATCAAACAATTGCCTGAGCTCAGCAAATGTATGTGATGATAACATTATCATCTGATCATAGTTTTCTCATGGTTAGTTCTGCTTCTTCAAATGTGTTTAATAAACACACAGTCACAGCAAACAGAGAAAAACTGATGTGAAAGAGTCAAGGGTCAAGAGCTCAAATAAAGGAGCCACTAATCACGATTCTGGAGACTTCAGATGAAACATTCACTGAATCATCAACACAAATCCTGTTCATCTCAATAAGAGCTTCTGTCTGACAGAAATAAAGTCAGTCTGGTCAGTGATAACAAGTGAAAAGCGGAGAAAACATTTGAAAAAGACATTGAAAAAGAGGCATGATGTGATTGGCTGCCAAAACACCCACTGCTGTTCATCCAGAGAAACATTTAACACACATTGTGTGTTATATCTACACAACATCTGTCAAAATACCATCAACACACTCAGTGTGTTGTTTTTTAACACATCTCTTTTTAGAGTGTACACTCTAAAAAGAGATGTGTTAAAAATGACACATGTTCTGTAGATTTTAACACATGTAGTGTGTGTGCTCAGGGACAACACATGTTGTGTAAAATTTAACACACAACCTGTGTCGTTTTCTTTAAAGGTCCCATGGCATGGCATTTTTCTATTATTTTATAATGTTTCCTGAGGTGTACTTATATTGTTAGTATGACTTTTACATCATAAAATGTCATAATTTAGAATAAAAGGCATTTTTTCAATACTGCTGTTTGCCCTGTGGCTGAATGCCCTGCTTCAAGAGGCGTGTCTGCTGTGAGACTTCAGTAAAAACGCCCACTGTTGTGATTGGCTGATATCTTTGCATTTTAAATGAGCGGAGGGGGCGTGGTTTAACGAGGCACGAGCAGGCACGAGCTGCTGCCAGAGAGACGGATGGACCGGAGTTCACTTCACATCAGTTCTCAGCATGTCTGAACTATTGTAGTTACAGCATATACTTCAGGTTATTAGTCTATTTCTAGTCGGAGGGGCTGTCACTCATGTCAGAAAGTTATTAACTTTAGTAAATTATGGATCAGCGCTGACTGGAGACGCGAACCGTTTAGAACGATTCAGTCCGATTTGGTGAACTGATTCGGTTCACTAAAAAGAACTGGTTCAAAAGAAAGATCGTTCGCGAACCGGACATCACTAATGTACCAGAGATGGAGCTCAGCGATTGCTAACAAAGTTATTTATAGTAACTACTGAGTTATGAGAGCGCTGTCAGTCAGCGCGAGTTTATTGTGTTTGTATCTGAGAGTTCTGAATAAACACAAGTCCCAGTCACACCGAGTCCGTCTTCATCATTATTCTACCAACTTTGTAACACATGCAATGTACCATTACAGCTGTCGAGATGAACGAGTTAAAAGTAAGTGTTGATAATAGCATTATTTTTCAAATAAAATAAAAGCGTCAGTGACGCGCGTTGAGTACACAGCGCAAACAAAGACACATCAGCAGTAATCGAATGTAATCCAGTTTATTGTGAGGATAGCTAGCCTAGCCGGATACCCTCACGCTTACCCCCCTTCTGCTTAATCTCGCCCCGCGTTTGGTGCCTCCGCTGTGGGCCAGATGCAGTACTGGGGGTCGGGAATGATGAAGGCCGACCGGTCAGCCCGAGCCTCGGCGTGTGTAAGGTTTATCTAAGGATGTGTCTCTGCCGATGTTAAGCAGAAACTCATGACTGTATGCACATTCTAGAACCGATAGACGAAACGAGGACGTACAAAAACACTGACTCACAAGATAGAAAACACCGTTCTGTCTGGAGAGAAGCCGCATTGTGTGCACGAATAATAAATAATTAGCTACACATCAGAAATCACTGATCACAGATCAGAAGGAACTGAAAAAAGACTTCTGTTTTCATTTGTACATCCAAACACTGAGAAACTGCCAGCGTTCACTCGTTCACAAGCAATGATCTCTCGAGCGTTTGCATGGGCGTGACAGATTCTCTGGGCGGAGGAAAGGGAGGAAACCGTTCCTGCTTGGACGTCAAACCAGGAGACTTCAGGATTGGCTCGTCTGGCCTGTCATTTTCTCAAGGGCAGAGACAGACAGCCAGAACTCGGTTTTACACCGATCAACATTTCTATCCACTTGGGGACAATATTCAGGCTAGGGGAACTCATATTAATGTTGAAAAACCTCATAAAATGAAAATTTCATGCCATGGGACCTTTAACACATCTCTGTGTTACCTGTAACTCAACTAATGTGTTATTCCTCTTACACAGAAGTGTGTTGAAACCTTTTACACAATAATGTGTTATAGTTACACAACGTGTGTCAGATGTGTGTTACATGTGACTGTATGTGTGTATTTGCCAGAGTTACTTCGTGTTTGGATGAACACTGACACGTATTGTTAACTTGTGTTTAGTCCATTGACGTTTAATAAAGAGTGTTTGACTGTTTATTGTATTACCTGGATGTTTTAGACATCATGAATCTACACACACCAGCTCTTATTGAGATGAACAGAGGTTTAGATGTTGATGGTTCAGTGAATGTTTCATCTGAAGTCACCAGAATCGTGATCAGTGGCTCCTTTATTTGAGCTCTTGACCCTTTACTTGTCTTTTAAAGGGGTGGTAAAACACATTCTTTTGAAGGCTTGATTGTGTTTGTGGGGTGCACTGTAACATGTGTTCATGCTTCGTTTTAAAAAAAATTGCATTATTTTTCATATATTTGACATTTATTCTACACTGCTTATTCTACAAGAAAATAGTCCAACGCCGTGGTACAACGAGCACACCTGGGCCCTTAAAACAGCAGCCAGAAAAATGGAGCGCAGCTGGAAGAAAACAAAATTAGAGGTATTTCGTAATTCGTGGAAAGAGCACATGATCACATACAGAAAGGCTGTAAAAACGGCTAGATCTGCTTATTTCTCAACTCTCTTGGAAGAAAACAAACACAACCCAAGGTATTTATTCGATACAGTGGCTAAATTAACCAAAAATAAAGCTTCAACTTCTGATGATTGTAAACAGCACAGCAGTAATGACTTTATGAACTTCTTCACATGTAAGATTGATAATATTAGGAAAATTTTTTTAACCATGCAGCCGTCTAATACAGCATCACATCAGACAGAGCATTGTAGTGTCACTGAGGAAAAATTACACTCATTCACTGCTATAGGAGAAGAAGAATTGGCTAAACTCGTTAAATCATCAAAATCGACAACATGTATGCTCGACCCTATACCAACTAGGCTATTAAAAGAGATGCTACCAGAGGTCATAGATCCTCTTCTTAATATCATTAATTCATCTTTGTCATTAGGATATGTACCGAAAACTTTTAAGTTGGCTATTATTAAACCACTTATTAAAAAACCGCAACTTGATCCTACAGATTTAGTCAATTATAGACCAATCTCAAATCTACCCTTTCTGTCAAAAATACTTGAAAAGGCAGTGTCTTCACAATTATGTTCCTTTTTAGAAAGAAATGGTATCTGTGAGGATTTCCAGTCAGGATTTAGACCGTATCATAGCACTGAGACTGCTCTCGTCAGAGTTACAAATGATTTGCTCTTATCATCCGATCGTGGCTGTATCTCTCTATTAGTGTTACTCGATCTTAGCGCTGCATTTGATACTATCGACCACAACATTCTTTTGAATAGACTCGAAAATTATGTAGGTATTAGTGGAATTGCATTATCATGGTTTAAATCATACCTATGCGACCGTTATCAGTTTGTAGTAGTAAATGAAGATATGTCACACCGATCGCAAGTTCAGTATGGAGTACCACAAGGCTCAGTGCTAGGACCGCTACTCTTCACCCTGTACATGCTACCACTGGGAGATATCATTAGGAAGCATGGCGTTAGTTTTCATTGTTATGCTGACGATACTCAGCTCTATATTTCTTCACGCCCTGAAGAAACTTACCAATTCACAAGATTAACGGAATGCATAGCTGATATAAAACATTGGATGACTGGTAATTTCCTGCAACTCAATTCAGAAAAAACTGAATTTTTAATTATTGGACAAAAAAGCTCCACAAGTAGTAACCTAGAATACTGTCTAACACTTGATGGCTGTTCTGTCAAGTCCTCGTCGTCAGTGAGGAACCTGGGTGTGCTCTTTGATACCAATCTTTCGTTTGAAAGCCACGTTTCTAGCATCTGTAAAACTGCTTTCTACCATCTTAAAAATATATCTAAATTACGGCACATGCTCTCAATGCAAAATGCTGAACAGTTAGTTCATGCGTTCATGACCTCAAGGTTAGATTATTGTAATGCTCTACTGGGTGGTTGCCCTGCTCGCTTAATAAATAAACTCCAGCTGGTCCAAAACGCAGCAGCTCGAGTTCTTACTAGAACCAGGAAGTATGACCATATTAGCCCAGTTCTGTCAACACTGCACTGGCTGCCTATTAAACATCGCATAAATTTTAAAATCTTACTTACTACTTACAAAGCACTAAATGGTTTAGCTCCCCAATACTTGAGCGAGCTCTTAACATATTATACTCCATCACGTCTACTGCGGTCTCAAAATTCTGGCCAGTTGATCATACCGAGAATATCCAAATCAACTGCAGGCGGTCGATCGTTTTCCTATTTAGCACCTAAACTCTGGAACAGTCTTCCTAACATTGTTCGGGAAGCAGACACACTCTGTCAGTTTAAATCTAGACTAAAAACACATCTCTTTACTGTGGCATACACATAAAACACTTTTTCAATGAAATGATTGTTAGGCTGCATTAACTAGGTCAGCCGGAACCGGGAACACTTCCCATAACACCTGATGTACTCGTTACATCATCAGAAGAATGGCACCTACGCTAATGATAGTCTCTCTGTTTTATCCCGAGGTTTACTGCAGTCAGCCGGATCCGGGCCGTATCCAGTTCAGATGGTGGACCTGCGCCCAGAGAAGACCAACACAGGACCCCGAAGTGTCTGGGAGACCGTGATTAGACTCCCCCTGAAACTGCCTCATCGACACGGCATCTCAATAAACCCGTCTCCGGCGTGTTGACTCAGATTGTTCGAATATTACAATTAAATAATACTTAAATCGATATGTCATCCTCAATAAACCCGTCTCCAGCGTGTTGCCTCCGATCATTCGAATATTGCACTTTAATAATTATTTAATCAACATCATCCTCAATAAACCCGTCTCCAGCATGTTGCCCCCGGTCCCTCGAATATTCTGATCTATTATGACCTCCGAGCTGTAAAACTGCCAGAATAATAATAATAATACGCTGTTTGTTAATTGGCCAGAGGAGAACTGGCACCCCGACTGAGCCTGGTTTCTCCCAAGGTTTATTTTTCTCCATTAGGTCACCTGATGGGGTTTTGGTTTCCTTGCCACTGTTGCCTCTGGCTTGGCGTGCTCAGTTGGGGACACTACATTTTTCAACTAAACATCGAAATACATCTAAATAATAAAATAAATTAACCATTTAAACTAAATTACTGATCAAATTATTGATCTAAAGCCCACACTGTCACTGTATGATACTTGAAATTTTTCCAGAATGGCTATACAGCTGAATAAAATTATGCTGCATTATTTTCCTGTTTAACACTGTAAAGCTGCTTTGAAACAATCTACATTGTTAAAAGCGCTATATAAATAAAGTTGACTTGACTTGACTGCTCTGTCCCTCCTTGTAAAACGGTCTGATGCGTTCCGGGTTGTATGAAGCCAGTCCCTCAAAAATACGCAGTGGGCTCTGATTGGTTAGCTGGCCCAGTGTGTTCTGGTTCGCTAACCGCAGTGCACGTTTGTCGGAAACGCCACGCCCTTTACCGGTAGACTGTGCTTTGGTCAGTATTAGCCAGTATTAAACCATTGCGTCAATAAAAACATACCAATCTGAGCCCGAATCAGACCCAGAACATTTTAGTGAAGATGATCGAGCAGAACCTGTTCAGTCCTCAAGAGTAAAGACTGCGGATCTACAGTGATCGCTACTGAATGGCACTGTTACTTTTGTATTTTTAGAACGATTATAGCCAAATATCTGTCGCAAGAACTATTAACCCAAAACGAACACTAAGCACTGGCTTTAACTAGTAAGTTAGCCAAATCACACACAGAACCATGTTTAGCATGCCTGTAGATAAACAATACATAAAAGCTCTAATCAAAGAATCATTTACACTAATGCCAAGTTCGCTGTTGAGATTTTAACGTTAGTGTTTGTAACGTTAGGTGTTCGTCGGATAACGTTAAGTATGAATAAGCATTTAACAGACTGGTTTGCAGAACAGCGTTGTCATCTGTTTACTTCCTTGCTACAACCTATTACAGGAAAACACATCGATGAAAAATAAATCAGACTTACAGGTTGTGGCCCGTAAACAGCTTCTGTTTGTAAATCCAGCTTTCAGGACAAGCCGTTGTGCATATCCTGTATTGAACTCGCGAACATTGTGAAAGTTGTCCTCCGTGAAATGTGCTGCGGGAGGGAGCCCCGAGCGCGTCGTGCATTCACACACTGGCCGCGTTTGTCTCGGCGCGCTGACGTTGTGCAAATCTGGCATTGAACTCGCGAACATTGTGGATGTTTTCCTCTGTTAGATGTGCTGCTGGAGCCCCGCACGCGCCTGTTTCCCTCCGTCTCAAACACACGTGCATATAACATGCTGTATGTTAAACGCTCTGCAACGCACCCCTGTCCCTATGAAGGCTGAACAGAGCAAGTACCCCAGACCTGCAATCCGGATGAAAATAACAGCGTTTCCTCTGCATCGCGGCAACAACACTCCAGCCTAACTATACCACAACAGCGCCGCGATACAAAATGGCCTCACCCCCCCTTATTTAATATTCTCGGAGGAGGGGTTTATGTAAATATTGAGCCTGTTGATGTCACCAACCCTGGAGGAATGTGTGTAGTCGCCTACTGGCCGTTTGCTGTAGTTCTTAGAAACTGATTTCTTTAAAAGCAAATATCTCCCTTTGCTTTAAACTTTGAACGTTGTAACTTTGCAGATGTTGTTTATGCTCAAGCAGCAACATTACATGCTAGCTAAAGTTAGAATAGTGAAATCGTGGTTTACCACCCCTTTAATTCTTCTCTTTCTGCTGTAACTGCCTTTTAATCAAATATGTTTGTTATGGCATGAAAACACGATTAGAAGTTTCTTGATCAAGTCATAATCTCAAGATCTGATCCAGTTTATGAGTAAATGGATGGTGTACATTTACTTTATTTATGTGCTGTTAGCTATAAAAGTTTTGTGAAACTGCTTCATGATGTCCAGTAGTGCAGAATATATTCTTAAAAAATAACAATGTCAATGTTTTTAGAAAGTTTAGAGCAGCAGCAGATACTCGTCAAACACACACATCAGGAATCAGATCATGAATCGTAACAATGGTAACAAACGCTTCTGGGAGTCATGGATGAGTTTTGTACTATGGTGACTCCCAGAATGCATTGCGGGATGAAGCTTTTGGTTTGTCACCATTATTGAGATTCATGAGCTGATTCTTGATATGTGTGTGTGCCTGTGTGACACCATAGACTAGAACATCCTAAGTGCACTGTGTATCTAAAATCAAATGTGCAGATATTTAAAAAAATTATTAATAACTGAAAATATTTTTTATAGGAAAGTTTCACATATCAAACACTTGCTGAGCTCAGCAAATGTATGTGATGATAACATTATCATCTGATCAGAGTTTTCTCATGGTAATTTCTGCTTCTTCAAATGTGTTTAATAAACACACAGTCACAGCAAACAGAGAAAAACTAATGTGAAAGAGTCAAGGGTCAAGAGCTCAAATAAAGGAGCCACTGATCACGATTCTGGAGACTTCAGATGAAACATTCAATGAATCATCAACACAAATCCTGTTCATCTCAATAAGAGCTTCTGTCTGACAGAAATAAAGTCAGTCTGGTCAGTGATAACAAGTGAAAAGCGGAGAAAACATTTGAAAAAGACATTGAAAAAGAGGCATGATGTGATTGGCTGCCAAAACACCCACTGCTGTTCATCCAGAGTTACATTTAACACACATTGTGTGTTATATCTACACAACATCTGTCAAAATACCATCAACACACTCAGTGTGTTGTTTTTTAACACATCTCTTTTTAGAGTGTAGATGACTTCAAGAGCCAGAGGAAAAGAGAGAGAGAGCCTAGTTTCCAATCTTCTTTTATCTCTTCCTTGACCATGTGACTGAAACCAAATGTATTCTTTTAAACTGACCAATCAGACCAAACTTCCCCAACAGTAAAAGGTGTGGCACCCCCTGCGGCCTACAGGCCTGTCTTTTGTCTTCCAGGTCCTTGTGATAAGCAAATGTGTTGACAACAGTAAAGCAAATTTCTTTGTTGGATTTCAAATATCAAATATCTTTGATTATTTTCAATCCTTTCAAGAGCCTTATTCTCTTAGATCACAGGGTGCGTCTCAATCCATTTCTAGGTCTTTTTAGGTAATTAATCCTCCTCTGCTGAGATCTTCAGAGATTTAATATCTTTTATCTTCAGTTGATTTCATCTAAGGCTGTGACTGAAGTCTTTCTTCTATCTTTGGGTGCTGGTGGTGATGAAGAAAAATGTCACGTCCCATAGAATATAGAATATTTTACCAAAAAGGTGAGCCATTGGATATGTAATTTGCAAACTTTGCACAAGAGAAACGCCGGTGAAGGAGTCTCAAATTACTGTCAAAGTGAAAGCAAAATATTTTGTCATCAGATGCAGCATTAATCCTCGATGTGGTGATGTTATGAAATTTCTGTATCGCAACACTTACCGCCATGTTGCAGATGGGTGGAACCGTTATAGAGAATAAGGAAGAGAGACGTGAGAAAGTCTGACAGAGGATGTGTGCACTTCTAATGATAGTGACTTACATCGCATTCAAGGAACACATTTGATCAGTTCTTGCTTTCACTGGCTTGAGATCAGATCTGGTTTTTCTCTGGATGTCTGTGAGACTGAAGTCAATCAGGAATGAGGTCTGCCATCATCATCTTCATCTTCATCACTCTCTGCCTGATCTCAGGTCAGTTCTGTGCTGGTCAGGCTGGGTCAAATAATATATGACATGATCTAGATTAATAATATATAATAACCCAGAGCAAATGAACTTGTGTTTGGCAGGTCAGGTGCTTTGTTTCAGGGTGTTTGGATGCACTGGAGGGAGTTTAATGTTCAAGTGCATGTACAAGAACCAGAGAGAGTCTGATAAACAGCATAAAGGGAAGTATTTCTGCAGAGATGAGAGCTGTAAGACAGGCATCAGTACTGAGACTCAGAACCGCTGGGTTTATAACGAGAGATTGGCTCTGTATGATGATGAAAACAGCAGATTCTTCACAGTGTTTATCAGCAACCTCAGCAGAGAGGATGATGGGAAATATACATGTGGAAACAGTCAGACATGGAGTCATGATGTTGAGCTAGTGGTGAACAACGGTACGTGTGAGACTTTATAACTCACTGCAGTAATTATTTATTACAGTGCTATTAAAGGAGCACTACGGAAGATTTTGAGTAAAAATGAATTAAAGAGCAAGTGCGTAAATCAATGTTTAAAACCGTTTCCATGCTTTACACTGATTCACAACGGTCAGCTTATAAAAATGACTTATAATTTGAGTTGTTGGGTCAGATTATGTTGGGAAAATGTCAGTTTTCATCTTTGCATGTTCATATCTCTTCCATAAAAAGAAGAAAACAAGACCTGGCTGTTATATGTAACTAACTTGTTCAGATGTCTTTTTATATATGCCTTGTAGGATGTACATTTTCCTGTTAATATGTCTTGATGAAAAATGACAGATCTGGTGTATTCTAGAAAGCAAAGTTAACTTACCATCACATATTGCCTGAATTCTCGGTTGATTAACCCAAACCTTGAGAAATTAACTTTCCCTTGAGCTTTTGATATATAAAAGGTCATCGTAATATAAGATTCAGAGCTGAAAACTTCCTTGTTAGTCAAAGAAAAGCTTTTATTGACACCAGGCCCAGAAAACGATTCATCTGTGAGTCAGAGAGCAGTGAAACACCGCCTTAACCGAGGAAGACCAACGCCTAATTCTGAAGCCCCGCCCATCGATTCACGCATGACATGAAATAGATAAATAACACAGGCCCATGTGGAGCTAAACCGAATCGAGCTACCAAGCGATAAACATACTCATTTAAGCCTTGCAAACATTAAAGAGCTAAATGCTGAAGAGATGCGTGCGCTGAGCGAAGATTTGTGTGTGTGTGTGTGTGTGTGTGTGTACACTCATGAAGCGCACGGTGCGTTGCAGATAGCGTGCAAATATTGCGTTATCTTTCAAGTCTTGTGCTTGAACAGACAAATACACAAAAAAATGTCAGCTTGTCCGTCTTAAAGACGTGTGTTCATGTGTAACAGTGTGTACTGAATCTGTGCATTATGTCTGTGTTTTTAATGTTAATTAAACAACAAATGACACAGAAATCACTCACTGCTCTTGACTCAGTAGATTGTGTAACTTCAGTAATTATTCATCTTTATTTAACTTATACAGTGAAGATTATAATATATTTTATATTACACAGCAAAATCCCCAGTGTTAAATTAACACTCCTCAGTGTACATATGTGTCCAAACTACAGGGTGTTAAAAGTAACACTTAAGAAGTGTTAAAGTTAATGAGATAATTAAGTGATGAATTAAGTTATGATTGACCATTAGTGATGAGAAACACAAGAACTACAACTGACTTCAGCCACAGCTTTAGATGAAATCAACTGAAGATAAAAGAAGACATTAAATCTCTGAAGATCTCAGCAGAGGAGGATTAAACAACTCCACAAACAGCATTACCAGCTTCACACATTACTAACCAGACTGACTTTATTTCTGTCAGACGACTACAGAAGCTCTTACTGAGGTTTAGATGTTGATGATTTATTGAAAATAATAGTTTTGTTTGACGCCACCATTATGGTGATCAGTGTTACTTTAGTTGGGCTCTTGACCCTTGACTTGTCAGTATTTTTTCTCTCTGCCTGCTGTAACTGTTTGTTACAGTGAGAACAGCAAGAGAAAATTCATGATGACAAGTTGATGACAGATGATGTTGGCTTGTTGTTGGTGATACAGTTGTTATCATCATATAGTGCCTTATTTGCTGATCTACTGAGAGTCATGGATTATAGTAGCCTTGTGACTCTACAGCAGGAGATCCAGCAGTGTTTTCATCAGATAAACTGATCAATGTTTCAAACATGTACATAAGTCTTGTTTTCCGGTTTAATAACACATAACACAATAAGCACCTCTAACTCCTGCGAGATTTACTCACACACAGAGATCAAGAATCAGCCTATGAATCTCAACAATGGTGACATGCTTAATGCCGCAATGCATTCTGGGTGCATCATGCAAAACTCATCCATGGCTCCCAGAATGCATTGCAGCATGAAGCATGTCACCATTGTTGAGATTCATAGGCTGATTCTTGATCTCTGTGTGTGAGTTAATCTCGCAGGAGTTAGAAGTGATTAGTGTAGAATCTGCTTTAAAACCTATTCAGCTCTACTGATTAAAACCAATCTGGATCTTTCCTGGAATCACAGTAAAAACAAAGTTAATCAGTGATTTAAATCACTATACAATGATCATATTCTTATCACTGAGCAGTCAACAGCATCTGATTGTGTTTACTATTGCTTTTCTTGCCATAGTAAACTCAGTTACAGCAGCCAGAGAAACACTAACATTAAAATGTCATCAAACTGCCCAACTAAAGAAAACACTGATCACAATGATGGTGACATTAAACAAGTTTCAACAAAAAATGTAATTTTCAATAAGAGCTTCTGTAGACGTCTGACAGAAATAAAGTCAGTCTGGTTAGTAATGTGTGAAGCTGGTAATGCTGTTTGTGGAGTTGTTTAATCCTCCTCTGCTGAGATCTTCAGAGATTTAATGTCTTCTTTTATCTTCAGTTGATTTCATCTAAAGCTGTGGCTGAAGTCAGTTGTAGTTCTTGTGTTTCTCATCACTAATGGTCAATCATCACTTAATTCATCACTTAATTATCTCATTAACTTTAACACTTCTTAAGTGTTACTTTTAACACCCTGTAGTGTGGACACATATGTACACTGAGGAGTGTTAATTTAACACTGGGGATTTTGCTGTGTAGATTATTCAGTTTCTGTAACCTGAAAAGCACTGTTTATTTCATATGGACCTTTGTTCTATTGCATGTATTTGCGCTGTTGCTTGTACACTCTAAAAAGAGATGTGTTAAAAAACAACACACTGAGTGTGTTGATGGTATTTTGACACATGTTGTGTAGATATAACACACAATGTGTGTTAAATGTAACTCTGGATGAACGTCAGTGGGTGTTTTGGCAGCCAATCACATCATGCCTCTTTTTCAATGTCTTTTTCAAATGTTTTCTCCGCTTTTCACTTGTTATCACTGACCAGACTGACTTTATTTCTGTCAGACAGAAGCTCTTATTGAGATGAACAGGATTTGTGTTGATGATTCAGTGAATGTTTCATCTGAAGTCTCCAGAATCGTGATTAGTGGCTCCTTTATTTGAGCTCTTGACCCTTGACTCTTTCACATCAGTTTTTCTCTGTTTGCTGTGACTGTGTGTTTATTAAACACATTTAAAGAAGCAGAACTAACCATTAAAAAACGATGATCAGATGATACTGTTATCATCGCATACATTTGCTGAGCTCAGGCAAGTGTTTGATATCTGAAACTTTACTGTAAAAAATATTTTGGGCTGTTAATAATTATTTTATAATATTGTTGTCATTATCTGCACATTTGATTTTAGACACACTGTGCACATAGGATGTTCTAGTCTGTGGTGTCACACAGGCACACACACATATCAAGAATCAGCTCATGAATCTCAATAATGGTGACAAACCAAAAGCTTCATCCCGCAATGCATTCTGGGAGTCACCATAGTACAAAACTCATCCATGACTCCCAGCATGCACTGCAGGATGAAGCGTTTGTCACCATTGTTGCGATTCATGATCTGATTCTTGATGTGTGTGTTTGACGAGTATCTGCTGCAGCTCTAAACTTTCTGAAAACATTGAATTTATATTTGTTAAGAATTCATTCTGCACTGCTGGACATCATGGACTAACTTCACAAAACTTTTATAGCTAACAGCACACAAATAAAGTAAATGTATACCATCCATTTAATCATTAACTGGATCAGATCTTGAGATTATGACTTGATCAAGAAACTTCTGATCGTGTTTTCATGCCCTAACAAACATATTTGATTAAAAGGCAGTTACAGCAGAAAGAGGAGAATTAAAAGACAAGTAAAGGGTCAAGAGCTCAAATAAAGGAGCCACTGATCACGATTCTGGTGACTTCAGATGAAACATTCAATGAACCATCAACATCTAAACCTCTGTTCATCTCAATAAGAGCTGGTGTGTGTAGATTCATGATGTCTAAAACATCCAGGTAATACAATAAACAGTCAAACACACTTTATTAAACGTCAATGGACTAAACACAAGTTAACAATACGTGTCAGTGTTCATTCAAACACGAAGTAACTCTGGCAAATACACACATACAGTCACATGTAACACACATCTGACACACGTTGTGTAACTATAACACATTATTGTGTAAAAGGTTTCAACACACTTCTGTGTAAGAGGAATAACACATTAGTTGAGTTACAGGTAACACAGAGATGTGTTAAAGAAGACGACACAGGTTGTGTGTTAAATTTTACACAACATGTGTTGTCCCTGAGCACACACACTACATGTGTTAAAATCTACACAACATGTGTTGTCCCTGAGCACACACACTACATGTGTTAAAATCTACACAACATGTGTTGTCCCTGAGCACACACACTACATGTGTTAAAATCTACACAACATGTGTTGTCCCTGAGCACACACACTACATGTGTTAAAATCTACACAACTTGTGTTGTCCCTGAGCACACACACTACATGTGTTAAAATCTACACAACATGTGTTGTCCCTGAGCACACACACTACATGTGTTAAAATCTACACAACATGTGTTGTCCCTGAGCACACACACTACATGTGTTAAAATCTACACAAAATGTGTTGTCCCTGAGCACACACACTACATGTGTTAAAATCTACACAAAATGTGTTGTTCCTGAGCACACACACTACATGTGTTAAAACTGACACAACATGTGTCAATTTTTAACACATCTGGTTGTGTTGTTCTCAACACATCATGTTATAAAGCGCGACACACACCATCATTGTGCATTGTATGCAGTGTTTATGTTCTCAAACAAACAGGCCTGAGTAAATAAAAGTTATTTATATAGAATGTTTTATCAGTTGCTACATTTTAATTTAATTCAAAGCACAAACTCTATCAACTGTTATCTCTTCATGATCTTTTCTCAAAAGCAGCATCGATGTGGTGTTGAAGTGTGAATAATTGAGTTTATAGAGTCATAGAGTTTGAAACATTGTACTTTGTGTGCACATGCGTTCTGTACTCGACTATTGATTAAATGCTTAATAATTTAGTTTCACTTTATTTTTAAAATTACATCTGAGTATGTGATTACCTGACACAATTAGTGTGTTAAAATGACAAAATAAATTTGACACAACATGTGTTGTCCCTGAGCACACTCACTACATGTGTTAAAACTAACACAACATGTGTCATTTTTAACACATCTCTTTTTAGAGTGTAGTTTGATTATTTGTTATTATTTTTTGTTTATTTTTATTTGACAAATGTCTTAATTTCCCTGAACATATCACATATCAAACCATACCGAAACCGTCAAACTAAAACATGATAAAAACCGAACCGTGAGTAATTTGAACGGATGCACCCCTAATATCTATATAATGTAAAATCTGTCACTATAGCTAGAGATTGCTAAGTTACTATGGCTACTTACACACAGGCAACTGTACAGAAACCTAAAAAATCCCTGCAAGGAACTTGACATTGTATGTTTCAAACAGAGATGGCGATAGAGAGACCAAAGTTCCCAAGTGCACCTTTAATAATACAAATAATATTTTAAGATTTCATGTCACAAGATTTTGTTGAAATCATTTTCAGAGCCTCATTGTGGGACGTCTGTTATCCAGGACGAGTATATTGGACAAACGATCACTGTCCACTGTGAATATGATCATAAGTTTAAAACACACACCAAAGTCTTCTACAGAATGAACGAAGATCCTGTCCATGTGATGAACAGCTCAAGATCATCAGGATCATCAGTGGAGAAGTTCATTCTGTCTGACAGTGATAAAGATGATTTTACTGTGACCATTAGAGACATTTCTGCAGCGGACGGTGGAGTTTATTTATGTGGAGTGTTGAGAGACGGATCAGATGATCGACCTTCAGAAACATCAGTTACTCACATGACCTTCTTTAAAGAGATTCATCTGAATGTTTATAGTGAGTTTAGTTTCTTTTTAATTCAAGAATCCTTACAGATCTAAATAAGAAATGTAAATCCTCCTGAGTTTTAATAATGTAATGAATGTTGTTTTGCAGGTCAAATGACTTCTGTCCAGGTTCAGGCCTACTCCAGTAAATCAGTCTTCATCACCTGTACATTTCCACAAGAATTCAAAGGAAACAAGAAATTCATCCAGAAAGATTCTCAACAGAAGATCCTGGTTAATAGACAGAATCAATGGGATGATCGTGGTAATCTGCACATGTTTGATGATTCCAGTGAAGGACTTTTGAAGGTTTTTCTCAGTGATTTAACCAAAAATGATGAAGGGACGTACAGGTGTGGAGTGAATATCAATGACGATGATCTGTTCACTGAGGTCAAACTGACAGTCAATCCAGGTAAAGTGAGGAGTGAAGAGCCTCCTGGACACTTAACATATGTATATATATTTGATATTACATGTTTTTCATTGTTTTGTGAATAGGTGATCATTTTCGAGCATTAAGCAACACATCTGCTATTATTGGTGAAAGTGTGAAACTCACCTGCGATTTCCCTGAGAAACACAACGAGACCTTCAAACACTTCTGCAAAGAGAACAAGAAGAAGATGTGTGAAGGCATCAGTTCATCAGAGGAGAAGCGCTTTGAGTTTTCTGTCAGTTCAGCAGGAGTTTTTACAGTGAACATCAGAGACGTGAGCCTGAGAGATGCTGGAGTTTACTGGTGTGGAGCCGAAACCAGACACACACATCTGACTTCTGTCTCTCTCACCAATCAACACAAACTCACTCCAACTAGTACGTACAGTCACCATACATCAAATAACAGACGCATATATTACAGCATATAAACACTTTCCCTTTCTTTGACTGTTATTGCCTCCAGTGGTGGGACGTGAAGGAGGTTCGTCTGAGATCAGATGCCCTTATGATGAGAAATATTCAACAGAAGTAAAGCATCTTTGCAAAGGAAAGTGTTTCACTACAAATGCCCAAAAAATAATCCAATCAGATGAAGACTTTGTTAAAAAAACTAGGATTTCAGTAAAGATTGAGACTGAACTCAATGTCTTCACTGTGACCTTGAGTGACCTGAGAGCAGAGGATGCTGGGATATACTGGTGTGCAGTGAAAGATGCGTTTAACCTTCCCACTGAGCTCATGATCGTCATGAAAGATGGTGAGGGTGTTTTCTGGGATCATCTCAGTGTTTCTGATCATTCTGTTATCATATTTAATGTTCTTCTCTCCAGTGATCACTCGTGAAGCGTCTGTCGGAGGATCGGCGTCCATCAGCTGTAAGTCCGTCAGGAATCTCTCGAGTCTCCAGAGGTCGTTCTGTAGAGGAGATCAGCCGAATATCTGTGTCCGAGACGGAGTTCTTGTTTCATCGAGTATGAGAACAAATGGCCGATTCTCTCTGACTGACCAAACCTCAGCTGGAGTTTTCACTGTGAACATCATCAATCTGACAGAAGAGGATTCTGGGAAATACTGGTGCGCAGAGGAGAGTTCTGGGTCGTTTATATTCACTGAAGTTCATCTGAATGTGATCGGAGGTAAAAAGATTAGATTTTTTTCCTACAGTGTGATAATTTTTGTATGTACTGTTTCTTTAAAGCAAAGCTGTGGTAAAGTCTGATGAACAGGGTCATTTTCACACCAGCTGATCCACAGACAGCAGGAAGCAACAAAAACGCTTTAACTAAAACTATCTGCTGCTTTTGTGTTTTAGTTTAATACGGTGCAGAAAGAAAGCGTTTCTATTTACAGGTGTGTTTTACTGCAGATAGATTCGAGTGAGTGTGTGTGAAGGTCTTGTTAGCGATGATATCAAGCATGTGCTCGGTATGAATATGCACAAGTGATTTTAATGATAGATTTGTGTCCGTTGTTTTGTCACACATTATCATACAGCGTCACACAACATGAAGTGATCTTATGAAATAAAGCGTTTGATGTACAGAATGTGTATGACTGTCATGTGCTCATCTTGACAATCTCTTTGTGTGATTTCAGACTTTTCTGTGATACATTTATGTGAAATACAACCGTAAACATGGTAAGAGACACACATGATGCTGTATGTTTAGTAGATCTGAGTTTGTCGCCCTCTGCTGTTCAGAAATACACACGGTTAAACCTCACATCTTCTCTGCTTCTGTTCACACAGGCGGTGGATCGACTCCAGCAATCACTGCCCATAACAAGGAGAATCACTCGGATTACACCACCGTCATTTACAGCATCATGCCAAATTAATATTATTATGGCCTAAAGAAAATCACTGATGCCATTACATGCTCTTCCCTTCATATCTGCTGTTAGAAATCGCTCTTGCAGCTTTATATTTTATTAAAAGCAGCTGGCGACACCTACAGGCCACTGTTGGGTAAAAGCTGCCATGCTTCAATCACTGGCTCTGTTTTGCTGTACAACTTTCTACAAAGAAAGCTTTGTATGGGAGTATGGGATCAGTTTCCCGCCAAATTTATTGCAGTCACGCATAAAAAAATAATAAGCATGAATCAAAATTTTAAAAGCACATGTAAAAATATAACGCACAAAACTGAAAAATCAATGCAAAGTTAACCAGAATCACAAACAACGCAGTCACAGAAATAAAAATGATAAGCGTAAATCAAATATTTAAACAAGTTTAAAATTATATTGCTCAAAACTGAATCATGAATTCCAAATTTTCCGAATCGCTCACAAAATCATGTTTTCTGCTCTTATTTAAATTTTTTGCATGTCCGCGCTGTTTTCTCCTTTGCTCTTGTTTCCACATTCTCTGCTTGCGGTTTCAAATGTTGCAGTTCAAGTTTCATGTAAATTAGGGGCGGGTCTTAGCAACACCATTGGTCCACTAGCTCTAGATTGACAGCTCATCCTCAAGCCAATCAATTGAAGAGGGAAGTTTACGTCACTCCAATGCGACTCATGCCGCAATTCAGTCAGCCGCTGTTGAGCTACGAGTAACGCGTTCTATATCTGCAAGGAAATACATTATTGTATTGTTATGAATATAATCTTAGGACTCTATTCTTTCGTATGATAGACGTTTTAGGGGGGTTTCCTCACAATTAAAGCAGTAAAATGTACATGATCACGACTGGGTGCATACTGACGCTTGGCTGTGAGCGAAACACGTTCACTATAGGCCCAGAGATGCACGGATGGGCTTTTATTTTATCCGCAACCGCATCACAAAATCCGTCGGCCCCAACGTTTTTTGACCAATGTTCAAAGCCGCACCCGCCCGCCATCCGCTGATTGTAGAAAGCCTTGTTGGGCGATGCAAGGCGATGCTGACGCGAGCAATCGTAATGCAATGGACTGGCCTACATTAAACCTTTAACTAAAATAGTTATTGAGCTGTTTACACTGTCATATACAATAAAAGAGCCTGCACAGCGACAGGAAATGAAAATTAACGCAAAAAACCTGCCTACCTTAGCCTATAGAGCATTTGACTAAAGGAGCTCATGAACCGCTCACCGGTAAAACGGCGTGCGCTCAAATCCCGCTCCAACATGACATTTCTTTGTAGGCTACTGTAACCTATTTACTTGTTTAGTTTCATATGTTTAAATATTATAATGTTATTTTTTCATTTCATTTAGCCTACGTTGATTATGAAATATGATTATTATATATGTAAGGGTCAGAAATTAGTTCGTTTTGTATAAATTGTAACTTAATTTTAATCAATGTTTTGTCAACCAATTTCGAGGATTTAATAAATAATAAGCAAATATAGCAGACAACGGCATGGAGGCACCAGCGCTTAAATAAACAGGGAAAAAAAAACTTTAGCTGGGGGCAGCCCTAGCTATTTATTTCAGATAGGCATATATTGGAACCAGCATGACACAAGGCGTGAACTTTAGAAATGAAGGGAATCTTCAGAAAGGCGCTCTCACTCTGGAGGAAATATTACTGCTCTACGCATTCTCTATATGCACACCGCAACAGTCACAATATGACCTCATGTATGTTTTAAAAACATAATTCAATATATATATTAAGCCTTTTTTTTAATGGCCACTTAAAGTGTACAAATAAATTACTAAATGCTAAAAATGAATACATGTAAATTAACTCAAATTTGCAGCACCTCCACTTGCCGTGCTCCTGCTAGCCTATATTGGCTATGATTAGCCTATATTGTACCCCAGAATATCAGCAGGGAACCGATCGGCGCACAGGGACAAAAATAAATAAACACCATAAATAAAACGCACATCGGCAAACCTGACGTTACCATAGGCTACTGTACAATTTTATCATTGTAATAAAAAACGCAATTTGGCACATAATTTCAACATGCTGCTATTTATCCTACTACCAATTAATGCCTATTCCAAAAAGAATAAAATAACAAGTAATTCACATTATAGGCTAATTAACTCTATGCACTGTCATGTCAGGGTGACTAGGACGAGCCTGAAGAAATTAAACCGTTATTTTGACTAAATTTTGACCCTAAAACGTCTATCATAAAAAGAATAGAGTCCTAAGATTATATTCATAACAATACAATAATGTATTTCCTTGCAGATATAGAACGCGTTACTCATAGCTCAACAGCGGCTGGCTGAATTGCGGCATGAGTCGCATTGGAGTGACGTAAACTTCCCTCTTCAATTGATTGGCTTGAGGATGAGCTGTCAATCTAGAGCTAGTGGACCAATGGTGTTTGCTAAGACCCGCCCCTAATTTACATGAAACTTGAACTGCAACATTTGAAACCGCAAGCAGAGAATGTGGAAACAAGAGCAAAGGAGAAAACTGCGCGGACATGCAAAAATTTTAAATAAGAGCAGAAAACATGATTTTGTGAGCGATTCGGAAAATTTGGAATTCATGATTCAGTTTTGAGCAATATAATTTTAAACTTGTTTAAATATTTGATTTACGCTTATTATTTTTATTTCCGTGACTGCGTTGTTTGTGATTCTGGTTAACTTTGCATTGATTTTTCAGTTTTGTGCGTTATATTTTTACATGTGCTTTTAAAATTTTGATTCATGCTTATTATTTTTTTATGCGTGACTGCAATAAATTTGGCGGGAAACTGATCCCATAGCTTTGGCTTCTTAAGTTGAAAGATGAGATCAAGGCAAGAGGTTTTTCAAGTGTTTTTTTCCCTTTAGTTGATTGTATTAACTCTGCTCCATCAAGTTGATTCTTACAGCTTACATCTTTTTAATGAATTATAACTAGTCAGGGGTGCATCATTTCAGAAGTGAGGGGGGCAGAAATGTCAAGTGTAATATCAATTTCTTCTGATCTTTGTCTAATTGATGGGTTTTATTATAATGATTTTTTTTCTTCTTATATCTTGCTTTAAGAAAACAAATACACGGCTGAAAATTAACCAATAATACCCCCCCCCCCTGTATTTTCCTAATGGAATTTGTATGACTGCTTTATGTACTACAAATACTTTTGCATTAAAATCCACAGAATGAGAGAAAAATGTTTTGTCGTGCCTTTCTTTGTCAGAATCGGAATGCAGAATAAATGTTTATATAATTCCGTCTTTGAAGACCCTTTAAAGCTAAACGCAGACATTTATGTTGCAAGTCACAGACTGGAGTGATGAAACCCGCAATGATTAGTCCACCATTAAAGCACTATTAGACTGCCCGTTTGGCTAGTCGGCTGAGTCATTTTGGAGCCCCATAAATATGCATTTGTTCAATTCATATGCATGGAGAAAAACAATCCTGGATTGTTATTCTCCAAAACCTTAATTTCTCTTCAGCTGAGGCAATAAAGTCATCTAGGATGGCCTTGGGTGAGTAAATAATCAGGACATTTTCACTTTTGGGCGAACAATTCCTTTAAGAGCGTGTGTTGTAGAGAAGCCGATGATTGAGTTTTATCTCAACATTTTGTCCCAAATGAGGCCTTTGATGAGGAAAAGGTGTTTTCTAACGTTTCCATTCTAAGCCTTATTTTTGTTTGATCGAGTCTGGCCTACACTCTCAGAAAAAAAAAGGTACAGTGGAGGTTCCTTGGGGAACAAAACGTATAACTGTACCTTTAAAGGTACACAATTGGTCCTTAGGGTACAATTATACCATTGTGTTCCTCTACTGAGAGCAGGGGTAGGCAAGTTCAGTCCTAGAGAGCCACTGTCCTGCAGAGTTTGACTCCAACCCTGAGAGACATCTATAGAAGCTCTCAGGCTCTGTCCACACGAACACGGGTATATTCACAACCGCAGCTTTTTCTACGCGGTTTGGCTGTTCGTCCACATCCGGTTACTGAAACCGGACTTTTTTGAAAACTCCGGCCAGGGTGAAGATTTTTAGAAACTCCGGTTGCAGCGTTGTCGTGTGGACGGTGAAACCGGAGATTTCGGCTTGTTAAGTCGAAGTGTGCGGCGTTCTCTCCTTTGTTTGACGTCAGATTGTGCGCCGTTATCACTTTTATTTACATGAGTGGAACCACTGAGCAAAGGCGTACGTTGAAAAGACGTCCACTGAGGAGCCAGAATGAACGTTTTTATGACGTCTGTTTTTGACGTGTTCTGCACGTCCGATATAGACGTTCATGGAACCTCAAGGTTAAAAACTAGTAATGTGCTCATTGTGGACATATTTTCCATTTGTAATTGCAAAGCAACTCACAGATAGTGTGTGTTTGTCCAGAAATCATGAAAATAAAAGAAACTTAGCTCACACCTTTAGACACTTTAGACAACTTAGCATCTGTAATTCACACATCTTTGGATCGTGAGAGAATCGTGGGATTCAATCCAGGATCTTCTTGCTGTGAGGAGACAGTGTTTCCCACTGAGACACTGGTGCTGCCCTTAATCACAGACATAAGACACACTTTGACTATTTCTGTCAGACGTCTACAGAAGCTCTTACTGAGAATTAACAGAGCTTTAGATGTTGATGTTTCATTTGAAGTCACCATTGTGGTGGGAAGCGTTTGCTTTAGTTGGGCTCTTGGTCCCTGTATTTGTGTTAGCTTTTCTTTGGCTGCTGTAACTGTGTGTGTGAAACACAATAGTTATGGCTGAGAAAGCAAAGATAAAGTGACTTCAGGTGTTGTCAGCTCCTTGTTGATGACTAAATCATCAGAAGTATAGAATCTGATGTTGTGCTTTTCAGTTTTATGTTGTTTTCAAACAACCAGCAGCCATATCACCCTGACGCCCAAGACTGGTTTCCCACTGAAGCTAAGCAGGGCTGAGCCTGGTTAGTACCTGGATGGGAGACCAACTGGGAAAACCAGGTAGCTGCTGGTAGAGGTGTTAGTGAGGCCAGCAGGGGGCGCTCACCCTGTGGTCTGTGTGGGTCCTAACACCCCAGTATAGTGATTGGGACACTATACTGTAACAAGCACCGTCCTTCGGATGAGACGTTAAACCGAGGTCCTGACTCTCTGTGGTCATTAAAAATCCCAGGATGTCCTTCGATAAAGAGTAGGGGTGTAACCCCGGCATCCTGGCCAAATTTGCCCATTGGCCACTCTCCATCATGGCCTCTAATCATCCCCATATACAGATTGGCTTTATCACTCTGTCTCCTCTCCACCAATCAGCTGGTGTGTGGTGGGCGTTCTGGCACAATATGGCTGCCTTCGCATCATCCAGGTGGATGCTGCACATTGGTGGTGGTTGAGGAGAATCCCCCTTCTATATGTAAAGCGCTTTGAGTGCCTAGAAAAGCGCTATATAAATGTAACAAATTAATTAATTAATTAACCTAGATTTTTTGCTTCTAAATGAAACGTGGCTAGAAGACAGCTGCAGTGCAACAGTCCTCAATGAAACAGCCCCTCCTAACTTTACTTTTATGAGTGTCTGCAGACCAGTCAGAAGGGGTGGAAGGGTCGCAGCTCTATTTAAAGATGTCTATCAATGTAAGCAAGTATCATTTGGTGACTATTTGTCTCTAGAATATCTGGGCATTGTGCTAAAAGGTGCACCACGCATCCTGCTTATCATTATTTATAGCCCTGAAATATTCTCCGGCCTTTATTGATGACTTTACAGAGCTGTTATCAGCAATCTCATCTGAGTATGACTGTTTTGCTATTGCTGGGGATTTTAACATTCACATTGACAATGCTGAATCCAGTACAACAAAAGATCTCATGACTGTTCTTAACACTTTTGATTTGACACAACATGTACACGGACCCACACATGATCGTGGACACACTCTAGATTTACTTATCAGTAAGGGTCTAAACATTTCATCGATAGTTATTAAGGATGTGGCACTGCCTGATCATTTCTGTATTTTCTTTGATATATCAATCTTTCCTGCCATTGAAACTAGATCTGTCTCTGTCAAAAAGAGATGCTTAAATGAGAACACTAGTGTGCTGTTTATGAAGGCTATATCTCTAACACCAAGCATATCTGCAGACTCTGCTGATTTTCTCCTTGACTCTTTTAACTCAAAAGTTAAGAGTGTAATATTTGAAATTCGCCTCTGAAGCAGTGCTTCTGTAGTCGTCTGACAGAAATAAAGTCAGTCTGGTTAGTAATGTGTGAAGCTGGTAATGCTGTTTGTGGAGTTGTTTAATCCTCCTCTGCTGAGATCTTCAGAGATTTAATGTCTTTTTTACAGTCAGACGTAGTTCTTGTGTTTTTCCTTTTTTCTTCAGTGATTTTGCTCATTATCATCAGGTGTTCATCACTAATGGTCAATCATCACTTAATTAATCTCTTAATTATCTCATTAACTTTAACACTGATTCAGTGTTGCTTTGACACTCTGTAGAGTGGGACCATATGTGCTCTGAGCAGTGTTAATTTAACACTGGGGATTTTACTGTGTAGCTTAACTAATATAAATTCCAAGCATTATTAAAGAAAAGTAAACACTCTGTTATTAAAAAAGAACAAACAAACTTAGCAATCGCACAAATAAATACAACTGAACAAAGATACGATTGAAATAAACCATTTTAAGATTTTCAGGTATTCAGGTACAGAAACTGTAATCAATGTAAAATAACACTGCACTTTATGAATATCATATACATTACAAATATAGTTACAAAAGTTATTCAGTCAAGAACAGCGAGTGAATCTTCTCTTTGTTGTTTGATTAACGTCATTATAGACGGCAGCAGGAATGTAAGGCTGCTGTCCCTTTAAGAGCTGCATGGATCCAATACACGTGTTTTCTTTCTCAACTGTTTATGTTCACTTAAGACATAACCGATTGTTTACAAGGATATTTTGACATATTTTTGAATCTATTTATCCGTTCAAGTGCAAAAAGACGTGGAAGAGAATGTGCTGCAGATGTGTCTGCAACACAGAAAACAGTGAGTTGTTGAATGGTTTAAAGTCATATTAAAATGCACACACATTTCGATTAATAACCCTACCTGGGTGTCACAAACTGCTCAATGAAACATAATGATTTTTGCTAGTGGCTCAGTCATAATTGACTGACATGACTCTAGTTTTGTATAAATAAAAAAAAATGCAATGGTAATATAATATTAGCGCAATGGCGCAATGCTGTGATGTATGCATAATCAGAGTGAATCTCATCCTTACTGAACTCTTCATGCTTCTGTTAACTGACAGACTCATAAAGGAGCTCATCAGGTTTGTGGGTAACTGTGCTGTCGAGTAGAGTGGATTATGTTAATCAGAGGGGGTTGTGGGTAACTTTACTGTCGAGTAGAGAGGGTTCTGTGAATCAGAGGGGGTTGTGGGTAACTTTACTGTCGAGTAGAGAGGATTCTGTGAATCAGAGGGGTTTGTTGGTAACTGTACTGTCGAGTAGAGTGGATTCTGTGAATCAGAGGGGGTTGTGGGTAACTGTACTGTCGAGTAGAGTGGATTCTGTGAATCAGAGGAGGTTGTGGGTAACTGTACTGTCGAGTAGAGTGGATTCTGTGAATCAGAGGAGGTTGTGGGTAACTGTACTGTTGAATAGAGAGGAGTTGATGCAGGATCTGAGTTTTGAATCTCTTCTTGAGCCTGTAAGAAGCAAAGTCTTCGTTCAAAGGTACAGCACACATGGCCACTTTATCTCACATATGAAGCACAGATCAGTTCTGAAACTCACCACTTCATGATCTCCTGCCTCTCTTCTTCTGTCTGATGATGAAATGATGCCTGTGGGAACAAGAGCAACATCTCAGACTGAGAAAATGAGAGATGATTTTAACTGAATGTGTATTTTGAACAGCAGAGGGCAACCAACTCAGATTTAATAAACGTGCAGCAGTGTGTGTGTGTGTGTGTGTGTGTGTGTGTGTGTGTGTGTGTGTGTGTGTTTGTGTGTTTTTGTGTGTGTGTGTGTGTGTGTGTGTGTGTGTGTGTGTCTCACCTTGTTTGCGGTTATATTTCATTTTGAGCAACACGAGCACTAAACACACAGCCAGCAGGATCAAACCCACAGAAACAGCAACTATCACAGGAAAGTCTGAAATCACACAAAGAGATCTACAAGGATTCACACACATTCTGTACATCAAACACTTTATTTCAGAAGATCACTTTGTGTTCAAAATGAGAAACGGATCTTACCAGACTTTTCTTTATCCTGGGTTGTATCTCTTGCAGTGTCAGGTGACGTTGTTTCTGAAAATACACAATCATAGAGTGTACTGGTTAAACCAATTAGAGAAATAAATTTTGTCACAGCGAAAGAGGTGAGACTAAGACATCATGTACAAGCGCTCATACACATGCTGTACATCTGACAGTCGTCTTATTGTCATAAGATCTTTCTCAACTCAAACTGAGCAACTGTTCTGTTGGATCTTACCGGAGTTTTCTTTATCCTGGGTTGTTTCTGTTCTAGTGTCGTGTGATGTTGTTTCTGAAAATACACAATCATAGAGCACCGATGGTCAAAATTATTAGAGGAACAGATTCTGTCATTATTTACTCTTTGGAACACAAATGTTATGGGTTACACTTTATTTCCATGGTCCCTTTAGGCATTTTGTTGACTATAATTAACTTTGCAAATACATGTCAACTTATTCTAACCCTAACCCTAGCAGTCTACTAACACTCTAATGAGAGTTACATGTAGGTGCAACGTTACTTATAGTCAACCATACACAGTAAAATCCCCAGTGTTAAATTAACACTACTCAGAGCACATATGGTCCCACTCTACAGAGTGTTAAAGTAACACTGAATCAGTGTTAAAGTTAATGAGATAATTGAGAGATTAATTAAGTGATGATTGGCCATTAGTGATGAACACCTGATGATAATGAGTAGAATCACTGAAGGAAAGAGAAAAAGAAAAACACAAGAACTACGACTGACTATAAAAAAGACATTAAATCTCTGAAGATCTCAGCAGAGGAGGATTAAACAACTCCACAAACAGCATTACCAGCTTCACACATTACTAACCAGACTGACTTTATTTCTGTCAGACGTCTACAGAAGCTCTTATTGAGAATTAACAGATTTTTTGTTTGATTTTGTTGTGAAAATTGCTAGTTTTTAATTTGACCATCATGGTGATCAGTGTTTTCTTTAGTTGGACAGTTTGATGACTTTTTAACATTAGTGTTTCACTGGCTGCTGTAATTGAGTTTGCTATGGCAAGAAAAGCAAGAGTAAACACAATCAGATGCTGTTGGCTGCTGGATGATGAGAATATGATCATTGTATAGTGATTAAATTCATCGATTTTATGACTGAGTATGTATTTTTTTATTGTGATTCTAGAAAAGATCCAACCATTTTAACCAGAAAAGCTGAATAAGTTTTGAAATAGATTGTACACTAATCACTTCTTACTCCTGCGAGATTAACTCACACACAGACATCAATAATCTGCCTATGAATCTCAACAATGGTGACATGCTTCATGCCAAAATGCATTCTGGGAGCCATAGATGAGTTTTGCGTGATGCACCCAGAATGCATTGCGGCATGTCACCATTGTTGAGATTCACAGGCTGATTCTTGATGTCTATGTGTGAGTAAAATTCGCAGGAGTTAGAAGTGCCTGTTGTGTGATGTGTTATTAAACCGCAGTACAAAACTTACGTAAACATTTTTTGATAATTGTGTAGTTTATCTGATGAAAACATTGCTGGATCTTCTGCCCTAGAGTCACAAGGCTACTATAATCAATGAATCTCAGGAGATCAGCTAATAAGGCACTATATGATGATAACAATTGTATCATAAACAACAAGCATCAAGTTTCTCTTGCCGTTATCACCATAACAAACAGTTACAGCAGCCAGAGAAAAACTTATATTAACAAGTCAAGGGTCAAGAGCCCAACTAAAGCAAACACTGATCACCATAATGGTTCAAACTACTTTTATTTTCAATAAAACATCAACATTTAAACCTCAATAAGAGCTTCTGTAGACGTCTGACAGAAATCAAGTAAATCTGGTTAGTAATGTGTGAAGGTGGTAATGCTGTTTGTGGAGTTGTTTAATCCTCCTCTGCTGAGATCTTCAGAGATTTAATGTCTTTTTAATAGTCTGTTGTAGTTCTTGTGTTTTTCTTTTTTCTCTTTTCTTCAGTGATTTTGCTCATTATCATCAGGTGTCATCAGTCCTACTCTGGCATCTTCTGCCCAAAACAAGCCTTAAGGTTACCACCACAGCGACCATGAGACTGTGCCATCGACCTGGAACCGGGTGAGTCAGTACTCCGCAGATGTGTACCCGAACAGAAGGACATGGAAGAGTACATAGAGGAGGCTGACCCCGAGACCGACAAAGCAATGCAAGCCCTGAAAGGTGCCTTCACTTCTGCTCCACTCCTGTGTCATCCTGATCCTGAGAAGGCCTTGCTGGTGGAAGTTGATGTGTCCATAACAGGAGTAGTGACAGTATTATCTCAGCAGTAGGAGAAGTCAAACCTCTTCCATGTGCCTTCTTTTCCAAGAAATTGTCCCCGGCGGAGCAAAACTACAACATCGGGAATAGAGTTACTCGCCATTAAACTTGCTCTCGAGGAATGGAGGCACTGGCTAAAGGGAGCTCGTCAACCTTTTGTGGTCCTTACCGATGATAAGAACTTGCAATATCTCAAAGAAGCAAATAGATTGAATCCTCGACAAGCCAGGCGGGCATTATTCTTATCTCGTTTCCATTTCAGTATCTCCTATCGTCCTGGTTCCAAGAATGTGTGTGCTGATGCCCTATCAAGACTTCCTGCTCCCTCAGACTCCAATGAAGCTCCTGAGCCAGTGCTTCCCTGCATTCTCTTTGTCAGTCCCATTCATTGGGATTTGGACAGCCAGCTACTCAAAGAATCTCGTTAAGAACCTGCTCCGGCGCGGTGTCCCACTGACCATCTTTTTGTCCCATGGAATCATCGCATCCTTCTCATTGAGTCAGCTCATTCATCTGTGGGTACTGGCCACCTGGGGACCACTCAAACCCTCTCGCTCCTACAACAGTGGCACTGGTGGCCTGGCATGGCAAAAGACATCAAGCGGTTCGTCCTGGCATGTAAACTTTGGGACCCCAAATTATCTCACGTGTTTGGAAGGCTTTCTTTTCGCTCCTAGGTGTGACCGTCAGTTTGACGTCTGGCTACCATCCCCAAGCAAATGGGCAAACAAAGAGGAAGGTGATTAACCGCTACCTCTGAACCTTCTGTCAGCGCCACCAGGACACCTGGAACCAGTTTATTGCCTGGGCTGAATATGCTCAAAATTCCCTATGACAGTCTACTATCAGTCTCACTCCTTTCCAATGCATCCTACACAGAAAAATCCTCAGTGTTAAATGAACACTGCTGGTGTTTATATGAGTCCACACTCACAGTGTTAAAAGGTAACATTGAATCAGTGTTGAAGTTAATGAGATAATTAAGTGATGATTGGGCATTAGTGATGAACACCTGATGATAATGAGCTTAATCACTGAAGGACAGAGAAACACAAGAACTACAAGTGACTTCAGCCACAGTCTTAGATGAAATCAACAGAAAATAAAAGAAGACATTACGTCTCTGAAGATCTCAGCAGAGGAGGATTAAACAACTTCACAAACAGCATTACCAGCTTCACACATTACTTACCAGATTGACTGTTTGTCTGTCAGACGACTGCAGAAGCTCTTATTGAGAATAAATAGAGTTTGTTTTCAGTGTCAGTTTCAGAAATCAGTGTTTTCTTTATTTGGGCAGTTTGACGACTTTTTTAAATTTTAGTGTTTCTCAGACTGCTGTATCTGCGTTTGCTATGTCAAGACAAGCAAGAGTAAACACAATCAGATGCTGTTGACTGTTTAATGATAAGAATATGATAATTGTGTAGTGGCTTAATGCACAGCTCTTATGACTGAGTATGAGCAATATATTATTAACTTTGTTTTATTGTGATTCTAGAAGAAATCCAGCACAGCTTTAATCAGAAAAGCTGAATAAGTTTGAAAAAAAGATTGTATACTAAGCACTTTGTCCTCCTGCGAGTTTTACTCACACACAGACATAAATAATCAGATTATGAATCTCAACAATGGTGACATACTTCATGCTGCATGGCAGTCTGGGAGCCATGGATGAGTTTTGCATAATGTACCCAGAATGCATTGCGGCATGAAGCTTGTCACCATTGTTGAGATTCATAGACTGATTCTTGATGTCTGTGTGTGAGTAAAGCTTGTAGGAGTCAGAAGTGCTTATTGTGTGTTGTGTAATTAAACCGGAGGACAAAACTTAAGTACATGTTTTAAAAACCATTCAGTTTATCTGATGAAAACACTATTGGATCTCCTCTGAATAAGAATCAATGAGTCTCTGGAGATCAGCAAAAAAGGCCACTATATGACGATAACAACTGTATCATCAATTCGACATCATCAACTTTCTCTTGCTGTTCTCAACATAACAAATAATTACAGCAGCCAGAGAAAATCTAACTTTGAAAAGTCAAGAGCCCAACTAAATCAAACACGGATCTGGTAATGCTGTTTGTGGAGTTGTTTCTATTATCATCAGGTGTTCATCACTAATGCTCAATCATCACTTAATTATCTCATTAACTTCAACACTGATTCAGTGTTATCTTTTAACACTCTGAGTGTGGCCTCTTAGTGGACTCATATAAACATATAAATGCTGTGTAGGTTTCCAACCCCCTCTGTTTTCCTGGTCAGGCGAACCATCTGAGATGCCTACCATCAACCACTGGTTCCAGGAGAGCGAGAGGGTATGGGATAAGGCACTTTGCAGATGTATGACGAGGGGAGACGCCTACTTACCATCCAGGACGAGGCAGTTCGCAGATGTACGATGTGGAGAGATGCCTACTTACCATCCAGGACCACTCGTCTGGCTCCAGACATCCGTCTGTGCCTGCCCTATCGGAAGTTGAGCCCAGGATACATCAGTCCCTTCCAGGTCAAAAGACAAATCATTTCAGTCACCTATAAACTCCTGCTACCTTCTCACTACAGAATTCACCACGTGTCCCATGTGTCCTTGTTGAAACCTCACTACCCACCTCTTTGTGCTCCCTCCACAGAGTCTGGCCCTGATGACATGCTCCCCGCACCTCAAATAGAAGCTGATCCCATCTACACCGTCCGAGAAATCCTGGACTCCCGACGTCAAGGTAGCCGCTTGAAAAATCTGGTGGACTGGGAAGGATATGGTCCCGAAGAGAGGTTGTGGGTACCTAAAGCTGACATCCTCGATCCTACTCTCCTTACGGAATTCCATCAGCGTCATCCTAATCTGCCTACTCCTCGACCTTGTGGCTGGCCACCGTAATATCTGTGTCCATGGTCTGCTAGAGCGGACCCTGGAGAGGCGGGGTTATATCACAGATCGGCCAGGCCCTCTCTCTTCCGCCACACAGTGATCACAAACACCAGAGTTCTGATCACCTGCACCTGTCATCAATCACCTCACCAGCAGAACACTATATGTTCACACAGCTCACCTTCAGTCCTTGTCTGGCCTTGAACTAGGAAAGACTCACTTACCTGATCTCCTTGATTTTCCCAGCTTATTTTCCTGACTTTTGTTACTCACCTTCCATCCCGGCTGCTGAGGTATCCGGTTCACCATCTCCATCACTCCTCTGTAAGACATCCATCAAGACTGTTATTCATCCACCATCTCTCAACGTGTTACAAGTGCTTTGGCTTCACCCCATTCTCTGTCCTGTGTTCCCAAATAACGTGTGTTTTTGGATCTTCACTAACCTTGTCCAGTGTGTATATCCTGACAACAATAGTGTTATTATTAGTAGCTCAATTCAATAGTTTAGCACAGAATAGTTTTTCAGTAAATAATTGTGTTTTGTCTTTTCATTGTATGGAAAGGGGCCAAAGACTTACAAGGCAGGGTACTTTCATTACTTATGAACTAAGGGGAAAGTGCAACGCGAAATATGGTGGAATAAATGCCTTCTAAGGTTGCCATAGAAACAGTCCAGTCCTGCGCACTGGCTGCTCCCATTGGCTTACCAGACTTTTCTTTATCCTGGGATATTTCTGTTTTAGTGTTGGGTGACATCGTTTCTGAAAATACACAATCATAGAGTGTATTGTTTAAACCAATTAGAGAAACAAATCCTGTCAAGAAATCACACAAAGGGATTGTCACAGAAAGAGGTGAGACTAAGACATCATGTACAAGCGCTCAGACACATGCTGTACATCTGACACTCGTCTTAATGTCATAAGATCTCTCTTAACACAAACTGAGCAACTGGTCTTACCAGACTTTTCTTTATCCTGTGATGTTTCCTCTTCAGTGTCAGGTGACGTCGTTTCTGAAAATACAAAATCGTTGTATTGGTTAAACCAATTAGATAAACAAATTATGTCAAGAAATCACACAAAGGGATTGTCACAGAGAAAGAGGTGAGACTAAGGGCGTTTTCACACCTGAAAGTCCGCACCAAGGTCCAAACCATGTTTTGATACATTTTATACATTTGGTTAGGTTTCACATTGCAATTATGCGAGCGGACTAAAGAACTTTACATGACACTTGTGTCCACTCATCATCATCTATGTGGGCTGCATCTGGACATTGATTGGTTTGTAAACGGACATGCGTCTGACGTCAGCGTCTTTGACAAGAATGAATGAACGGACGCATATCTTTGCCACTATTGAACAGTGCGCATTGCTTTTCTATTTTCTTTTCGTTTAGTGAAGTTTTAGTAACTAATTTCGGGAGGAGCACGTCCAGATAATTAAACCTTCTAAATAATGGAGCACGCCAGATAACGTAATATAATCAAACCAAAGTGGAGCACGCCCAGATAATTAAAACCTAATTAAACACGAGTGGAGCATACTGAACTAATCAATTCAATCAACAACAGGAGGAGTGTTTATATACAGCTGACTCACCTTCCTTTCGTTGACAGTTTCTTAGCATTGTTGGTCTGACCGTCTGCTACAATATCGCAAATCCAATCTTCCTCCTCTGACCAGGAAACCAGCTCTCCTCGGGACCCTCCGCCGCAATCTGCTGGCCCTAGGCCCACTCCTCCGCCGCTGGATTCCGCACCCGAGCACCAGGCTTCTCAGCGCGGCCGCCAGCCTGCTCGATCCGCCTCACGCTCACCAAGACGCCGAGGCCAACCCTCGCCTCCACCAGCGAGACAGCCAACTCCCTCTCCGGCCTCCTCTTACATCTCAGCCGTCCCGACGATCCCAGCTATCGGGAAGTGGACGGTAGTAGGTCTGAGGCAAGCGCTGGCGAATTCCGACGTGCAGTTCTCGCGGAAATTGAACAAAGCGGAACTGTACAGCCTTTACGTCAGCTTGCAGCCAGCCTACCGCTCTCCTAAGCCCACTTCAGCCTACAGCAGGCAGAATAGAGCTTGCAGGGCTCAGGATTCACCCCGTTCGACACCTTCTCCTCTCCGTACAAGATCCGGCGCGATTCGAGTGACGAGCCGCAGCAACAGGCCTTCAGCGAGCCTGGGACGCGCTCCAGACTCTACCGCGTCAAGGCCTCATCGGCTTGCACCCGAGGACCAACCTCGCACCGTGGCTTCTCCCGCTGTAGCGACGCTTGTAGCTGGGCCTGCCGGCCTGCCTCCAGCCTCTCAGCTCGCTCCTCCAACAGTTATTAACCCTTTTCATTTTCAGTGGCCTGCAGCTCCCACCGCAGATGCTAGCGCGAGCTTGCTAGCAGCCCAAGCTCAAAATCAACAACAGTCATTTCCAACACTCGCTAACACTTCTTCTTTTCAGTGGCCTGCAGCTCCAGTAAACGCAACACCGGCCCTACCCACAACACAAGCTTCTATGTCTCACATGTATCCTCCTTTCTCTCATGCTCCCAACAACTTTTTCCTCCAAGCTCCAGAAGCAGCCCAGGCTCCTCTCTCTTCCAACCCCCTTCTGCAAACTAAATCCTCGTTTTCTCTCCTCACAGCAACACCGATGCCATTCAAAACATTCTAACGCCGTTTCCTCTGAGCCGCCTCCAGTGACGCAAAACATCCGGGCTCAGATCCTGGCAGGTGTGGACATTGATTTGTCATCTCTCCTCTCCATGTTCCCCGTGTCAGACACAAACCGGCAGATAGACTGCGGGGATATTTCAGTCACTTTAAAAAACCCCAACCCACAATCATCCCGCTTACTTTCTTTTCCCGAATTTTCGATTGCTTTTTCCCGTTTCACAGATATAATTTGTTCAGTTTTTCCCCACAGGCGCCGTGAGCTAAATGATTATCTGGCCATAATAGCCGAGCTCGCGCTGTCCTATGGGGGAGGACATTTTTACACCTACCACAAACTCTTCGCTGCAAAATGTGCCGTGCGGCTCGCCCAGTGGAATCAGTGCGCTTACTGGGGCGCCCTAGACACGGATCTCCATAGCAGAGTGTTCCTAGGCTGCAGGAACATTTCGTGCGCTGTTTGCAGGTCAGTGGCACATTCTACGACATCGTGTCCTCAGATTAACCCCCACCCCCCCCGCCCGGAGACAACCCAGGTTAGGTCTACCAGTTATGTGCCACGACCTGCAACCTACTCAACAAACAACGATTTTAGAAGGGATCCCCCCCGCTTTGAAGACAGGCAGTCCTGCAACAAATTTAATTCAGGGAACTGCAGCAGACAGCGCTGTAAATTTTTGCATATCTGCAGTTTCTGTGGTGGTGCTCACGCACGATATGTATGCCCCGTGTTCAAATCACTGAATAAAAAACCAAATAATTACTTATCGACTCCTGTAAATATTTCTCGTCTGTCCATCGAATTGGCTCACCACCCGAACGCTGAATTTACAGATTATTTGCTGTCCGGCCTTGAACACGGCTTCATACCCGGCGTCGAATGCCCGCTTTCCCAGAATACCATCTGCAATAATCTCCAATCTGCTCTCGCTGAACCCGAAGTCGTAGACAACCTGATTAAAAAAGAAGTCGAGTCAGGTTTTATGATAGGCCCTTTTAACGATTCTCCCTTCAAAACTTTTCGCATTAGCCCCATCGGAGTGGCTACAAGAAAATTCTCGGGTAAAAAACGTCTTATAATCGATCTCTCAGCTCCACACAATTCCCAGTTTCCGAGTATAAACAGCTTGATCCCTCTCGACGAATTCTCTCTCAAATACCATGACATAGATCAGGCAATCGAGATGATTAAAATCGCAGGTCGAGGCGCTTGGCTTGCAAAACTCGACATCACTTCTGCTTTCAAAGTGATGCCCATTCATCCAGATTCATGGCACCTATTTGGGGTTCGCTGGCACGAGAAGTTCTATTTTGCTGTACGCCTAACGTTCGGATGTAAAAGCAGCCCCAAGATTTTCGACATGCTTTCAGAAGCTGTTTGTTGGATTTTGTCGAACAATTATGCCATTCCTCACCTCATTCATCTGCTAGATGATTTTCTAATCATCTCGCCTCCCGACGCCATCCCGGCAGCACATATCCTCACCGTTTCAAACGTTTTTTCCGAACTCGGAATCCCCATTGCCCAGGAAAAAACCATGGGTCCTGCCACATCCATTGAGTTTCTCGGCATTAAATTGGATTCAAAAAACTTCCAAGCTTCATTACCAAAAGAAAAAATTGATAGGATAATTCTCATCTCCTCTACCTTTCTAGATAATTCCCACTGTTCCAAACGCGAACTTCTATCACTGCTAGGTCACTTAAATTTCGCAATGCGCATTATTCCGCAAGGCCGCCCTTTCATCTCGCATCTCCTCTCACTCGCATCTTCGGTTCATGCACTAGAGGACCTCATTTTAATAACTAAATCGTGCCGCGACACACTTAAGTTATGGATAACTTTCCTTAACCAGTGGAATGGCCTGTCTTTCTTCTACAACAATCTTGTTTCTTCCCCCGTTGACATCCAACTTTTTACAGATGCGGCTCCTTCAGTTGGCTTCGGGGTTTTTTTTTCCAGGGTCGCTGGTTCGCATCTCCTTGGCCACCACAGCTTCAGGACATGTCACAGTCCTGAGCGCTATTTGAGCTTTACCCTCTCGTTGTAGCGGCTTTTCTGTGGGGGAAAGAATGGACGGCTAGCAGCATATTAGTGCATTGCGACAACGAAGCGACAGTCCAGTGCATTAATAAAGGCCGCTCTCATTCATTAGCCTTGATGCCCCTTCTAAGACGTCTCATCTGGATCTCAGCCTGTGATCAATTTATTATTCTTGCAAAACATGTCCCAGGGTCCGAAAATCTAATTGCTGACTCTCTGTCTCGTTTTCTGTTTCAGAAATTCAGGACATTGGCTCCAGAGGCGGATCAGTTCCCAACTCCAGTACCTCATTATTCAGAACTGATATTCCCTTAAACCACCCACTAAAACCCCTCCTTGACGCATCGCTCAACAGCATCCTCCAAGCTGTTTCACCCAGGACTATACAATCCTATGTGACAGCGTGGAGATGTTTCAAATCTTTCCACCTTTCATATAGATTACAGTTTCCTGATTTCTCTCTCCTTGCAATCACCTCTTTCATCTCCTATCTCAACAATATTAAGGGCCTCCAAGTCGGGTCCATCAAAGGCTACCTGAGCGGCATCCAATTTTTCCACAAACTGATTTACGGCACTCCCTCCCAAGAGATAAATAATTCTCAAACCTCCCTCCTGATCAAAGGGATTCAGCGATCACAGCCCACCCGCCCTGACAGCAGACAACCCATAACACTAGATGTTCTCACAAAATGCATCCATACACTTCGTACAAATTACCAGCCCCTCGACACAGCCCGCACACTCGACACCATGTTTATTTTAGCTTTTTTCGGTTTTCTCAGATGCTCCGAAATCGCGATCACTTCCAAATTCGACCCAAAAATACACCCCACCATTTCGGACTTATCAGTACTCGATGGCGAAACCATATCATACTTAATCAAACGAAGCAAGACAGACCAAGCTAAAAAAGGTCATTCAATTTACATTTTCAACATCCCGTCTCCAATTCAACCATACCAAACCGTTCTTGCGTACCTCCAAATTAGGAAATTTCAGGCTAAATCTCCTTCCGAACCCCTTTTTATAGACTCTTCCAACAAACCCATTACACGCTTCTGGTTCCAAAAACATCTCAAAACCGTTCTCCAGCAACCAGGTACCCCAGCGGAAAATTTTTCAAGTCACTCCTTTCGCATAGGGGCAGCAACAACAGCAGCGAAAAAAAAAAAAAAAAAAAAAAAAAAAAGGCCTCTCCCAGCAGCAAATCCAAGCTCTTGGAAGATGGTCGTCAGATGCTTTCCAAAGCTACATCAGGACCGACCGGTTCCACATCAGGAAAGCCCATCAAACCCTTATTTTATAACCCTAGACTTGCATATTTTAACCTTTCTTCCATCTGGCGAGGCTCAACCATCTACTATCCATATTTTCTTTCTCTGTCCAGCGAGGGGCCTCCTGGACATACCTCTATGCTTTACCTTCCACCCGTCTGCCAGCGAGGCTACCCCTCCGATTGCAGTGAGTCTCGATCTCCCGTCGGATGCTGTGAGAGCTCTCCTGCCGGGTGTTTCACATCTTTTTCACTGTACCATTGACCGATGGGACCCACTCACCTGATGCCAGTAAGCCGCTCCAGACAGAGGCTGGGTGGGCCCCCTCGGTCAGTCTTCCTCTTTAATTAAGACGCTCCGTAAAAAAAAAAAAAAAAAAAAAAAAAAAAAAAACCGTTACATCTCGTTGCTCCGTCTTTTCCGGCCGGTAGGGTTCTTTCTCGTCTGTTGCAGTGAGCCAGGCCCCCCTCAGACGCCGCAAGAGCTTTCCCAATCGGTAATTTGAGGATGCTCCTCATTTATCAGCCGGTAGGATTGTTTCTCATCTGTTGCAGTGAGCCTGGCCCCCCTCAGACGTTGCAAGGACCTTCCCGATCGGTCATTCTAATTTCAGGCTGCTCCTCATTCATCGGCCGGTAGGGCTCGTTTCTCGTCTGTTGCAGTGAGCCTGACCCCCCTCAGACGTCGCACAAGCTTTCCCTAATCGGTAATTTGTGAGGATGCTCCTCATTTATCATCCGGTGGGATTGTTTCTCGTCTGTTGCAGTGAGCCAGGCCCCCCTCAGATGTTGCAAGGGCCTTCCCGATCGGTAATCTTAATTTAAGGCTGCTCCCCGTATATCGGCCGGTAGGGTTGTTTCTCGTCTGTTGCAGTGAGCCTGACTCCCCTCAGACGTCGCAAGAACCTTCCCAATCGGTAATTTTTGAGGATGCTCCTCATTTATAAGCCGGTAGGATGGTTTCTCGTCTGTTGCAGTGAGCCGGGCCCCCCTCAGATGTTGCAAGAGCCTTCCCGATTGGTAATTTTTAATTTAAGACTGCTCCTCGTTTATCGGCCGGTAGGGTTGTTTCTCGTCTGTTGCAGTGAGCCTGACCCCCCTCAGACGTCGCACAAGCTTTCCCAAATCGGTAATTTGTGAGGATGCTCCTCATTTATCATCCGGTGGGATTGTTTCTCGTCTGTTGCAGTGAGCCGGGCCCCCCTCAGATGTTGCAAGGGCCTTCCCGATCGGTAATTTTAAATTTAAGACCGCTCCTCGTTTATCGGCCGGTAGGGTTGTTTCTCGTCTGTTGCAGTGGGCCTGACCCCCCTCAGACGACGCACGAGCTTTCCCAATCGGTAATTTGTGAGGATGCTCCTCATTCATCAACTGGTGGGATTGTTCTCGTCTGTTGCAGTGAGCCGGGCCCCCCTCAGATGTTGTAAGAGCCTTCCCGATCGATCGTTCCAAACCAAGGTTGCTCCCAGCACATCGGCCATTAGGACCCGTTCCGCCGACGCTGTGAGCTGCTCCCACCGGAGGCAACACGGGCCCTCCTGGTCTAGCAACCAGGCCTATCAAAACGCCAGGCCACCAATTATCCGCGTATTTGGGGGGGGATTTTCATGGTGGCTGTCCGGTTATTTGCATTTTGGGGGATACTCTGGGTTCGGGCCAAAATTCCGAGCCCTCCCCCGGACAGCACGCCAAATACGCATAATCTTTTACTCCATTTAATTTGATGTAAGTGTGAACTCGTGAAGTGAAGTTTTAGTAACTAATTTCGGGAGGAGCACGTCCAGATAATTAAACCTTCTAAATAATGGAGCACGCCAGATAACGTAATATAATCAAACCAAAGTGGAGCACGCCCAGATAATTAAAACCTAATTAAACACGAGTGGAGCATACTGAACTAATCAATTCAATCAACAACAGGAGGAGTGTTTATATACAGCTGACTCACCTTCCTTTCGTTGACAGTTTCTTAGCATCCCTCCACCACCCCATCTCCTCACTTGATTGAATAAAAACCTATTAGACATCTACTCAATCCATAACGCAATACAGTCTTGTTCTAGACCAATCCTATCACGGGGGGGATACTCTGGGTTCGGGCCAAAATTCCGAGCCCGGAGCCCTCCCCCGGACAGCACGCCAAATACGCATAATCTTTTACTCCATTTAATTTGATGTAAGTGTGAACTCGTGAAAACGTTTAAAAGCGGACATTTCAAGCTTTATATACACATATTTCTCATGTTTGTGAGACAAGTAGCCTGGTTTATTTGAGACGCGCTCCAGTTCATGTGCAAAGCATGTGATCGCTCCCGCGATTATTGTCTGCTATAGACTATTTGCTTCTTATTTATTAAATTCAGGCAATTATCTGATAAAACGTTGATTGAAATTAAGATACAATTTATACAAAACTAAATTCACATTAAAGAAAGGCTTTCTAAGCAAAATCACACAATTTCTTTCAAAATCATTTCTGACCTTCGGTCTTCTGACAGATTGCGCATCTTTTCACTTTTCATAATCAATGTAGCCTAGATGAAATTTAAAAATAACATTATAATATTTAAAAATAAACAGGAACTTCCTGTAAATGGTCTGGAAGTTTGAACCATACACAAGAAAATGCTTTCACACTAGAAGTGAACCGAACCTTTGTTCAGTTTGATACGGACCGAGATTACCTCTTTTCGTCTGACCAAATTTCGTCTGTTTGGTCCGGACCGTGGTACGGGGGAGGTTTCACACCTGTAATTTTGATTTGGACCAAACTGAAAAGTCCAAAAATCCGGACCAAACAAGTAAGGTGTGAAAGCGCCCTAAGACATCATGTACAAGAAGAGCTCATACACATGCTGTACATCGGACACTCATCTTAATGTCATAAAATCTCTCTCAACTCAAACTGAGCAACTGGTCTTACCAGACTTTTGTTTATCCTGGGATGTTTCCTCTTCAGTGTCAGGTGACGTCGTTTCTGAAAATACAAAATCGTTGTATTGGTTAAACCAATTAGAGAAACACATTCTCTCAAGAAATCACACAAAGGGATTGTAACAGAGAAAGAGGTGAGACTAAGTCATCATGTACAAGCGCTCATACACATGCTGTACATCTGACACTCGTCTTATTGTCAACGGATCTTACCAGACGTTTCTTTATCATGGGATGTTTCTCTTTCAGTGTCAGGTGATGTCGTTTCTGAAAATACAAAATCGTTGTATTGGTTAAACCAATTAGAGAAACAAATTCTCTCAAGAAATCACACAAAGGGATTGTCACAGAGAAAGAGGTGAGACTGATGCCGCGTTCCAGGCAACCCGTAACCCGTGTTTTTCCAACCTTCTACCCGTGAAAGTGGACTGGAACGGCATTTAAACCCGTGACTTCCCACCCGTGAACTCGTACTAGATAGATGTACTCCCAGTTACGAATTTTGACGTCACATAGCCCACGAAGCAACAATGGCAGCCCCCTACGGATGCAGTGTTTATGAAACAAATATACAAATAACGTAAAATAAAAGGTATAACAGCTTTTCTTGCCGTCTGCACTGTTTTTCTCCTCTGTTTCCCTCAAATAAGCAAGGAGTAAAGCACCTTTGGCGATAGAAATTATTGTAAATGAGCATACACCCCGAACGGTCCGCACGCTTTGTTTACATCAAAACTACCACACAATTCCTTGGACTCAGGCAGTTTGGCGTGACTTTGCCTGGAACGCTACAAAGTCGTGAGTCGTGGTTTGAAGTTGTAATTTACGGGCTCAAAAACCTGCCTGGAACGCAGCATAAGACATCATGTACAAGTGCTCATACACATGTTGTACATCTGATGCACATCTTAATGTCATAAGATTTCTCTCAACTCAAACTGAGCAACAGATCTGTTGGATCTTACCAGACTTTTCTTTATCCTGGGATATTTCTGTTTCAGTGTTGGGTGACATCGTTTCTGAAAATACACAATCATAGAGTGTATTGGTTAAACCAAATAGAGAAACAAATTCTGTCAAGAAATCACACAAAGGGAATGTCACAGAGAAACAAGGTGAGACTAAGATATATACCAGCATCAAAACACTGCTGTACATCTGACACTCGTCTTAATGTCATAAGATCTCTTTCAAGAGCAACGGATCTTACCAGACGTTTCTTTATCATGGGCTGTTTCTCTTTCAGTGTCAGGTGACGTCGTTTCTGAAAATACAAAATCGTTGTATTGGTTAAACCAATTAGAGAAACAAATTCTGTCAGGAAATCACACAAAGGGATTGTAACAGAGAAAGAGGTGAGACTAATGTGGCGTTCACACCGGACGCGATTCGCGCGAAGGTGGTCGCGTGTACATTTTGAGTTTACTCGCGCGAATCGCGCGTGACATTCACTGCACAACAGACGCGAATTCGCGTCATGGGTGGGGCTTCCGCCAGCAGCTCGTCTCGTTGAGAAATGGCTGACATGGGCTGTGTTTACATGTCTTTTTTTGTTAATATCTACTGTTAATGTGTGACAAAACGTAGTTTTAAGACTTTTTCAGTCGATAATGTAGTTGTTTAAAGCTCAAATCTGTGGTTTATTTATATAAACAGTGTCTATTTGAACATTTTATCTGCCGTGTTCGGAGTTGTGAGCTCCAGCAGACAGCGGCGGTCAGCGCTCGTCAAAGCCGGCGAGGGCAACCTTTCCTCGGCCAGTCCTTCTGCCGTCTGCCGCTGGCTCTGATGTCTCTGTGGTGTGTCTCGAGCTATAATTCGTCTTGTAACGGGGGTTGTGCTGCAGCTCCCCCTATAATAGCCATAGCACCTGCCCAGCACCCCCAAGAAATGTCTGTAATTTTTATATTTATATTTTAATGTCATGTTTGAATATTCTTTTTAATGTTTTTAAAATAGAAATTAAATAATAATTTAAAATTATATATATTTTAGTCTAAAATAACATGAGGCCCAAACAGGTGATCTTCTTTGGCCAATGGCCTCGGCGCCCGCAAACCTCTGACCTTAACTCATTTCAGCTTGTTTTTGATAGCGAATTTTAGCAAAGTAAAATAACGTTACACCAAAATGAATCGTTTTTTGCTCCCTAAACGTCCACGTTCTGAGTCACATCCTGAAACGAGAAACGAGACTGTGAAGGTGCAGACACAACACTTGTCGTCACAGAGCCTCAGGAACAAGAAAATCCTGGGGATGAACTTGAAGACAGAGAATCGGCGGCGACGGTTTCCATTGAGGATGCTAACGTTACGGTTTGTGCCGCAGGTGACATTAGCAACCATCCTCAAGAGGGCCCAAGAAGGCCAGTCCTTCAAAAATACCCCACACAGCAATTTGTGAATCAGCAGAAAAGTTTTAACAAAAGTTGGATGGATCAGTATTCATGGCTGGAATACAGTGTGGTCAAAGATGCAGCATTTTGTTTTGCGTGTAGGCATTTTCTGAAACGAGGGCACGGATTTCATGTAGAGCCAACATTTACCAGCAGCAGCAACGGATTTAACAACTGGCGGAAAGCATCAGCATCTCTGAAGAGCCATCATGAAAGTATGGGGCACAAATTTGCTATGGAAGGATGGAATGAGTTCAAGCAAAAAGAGACAAGCGGATCTAAAATAGCAAACCTGCATGATAAGGGACATTCTTCATTAGTTATGGACATGAAAATACATGAAAGCTGTGGTGGAGAGCCTGCGCTTCACAGCCTGCCAGGGGATCGCACAGAGAGGTCACAGAGAGGTCACAGAGAGGTCACAGAGAGGTCACAGAGAGGGTGAGTCGTCACACAACTTGGGAAACTTTCGTGAGCTGCTGCATGTTATTGCTAAGTTTGATCCAACAGTGGACAAGAAGTCAGCTACCAACCCATCAAACGCCAAATACACTCACCATGATATTCAAAATGAGATATTTGCTGTAATGGCAGAAATGATAAGAAAGAAGATAAGTGATGAGGTAAGAGATGCCGAGTGCTTTGCTGTTTTGGTGGATGAGAGTAAAAGATATGAGTAAAAAGGAGCAGATTTCTGTTATCGTGCGGTATTTGCAGCCAGAGTCAGGGGAAGTGCATGAGGAGTTTTTGCATTTCACTGCCGCAGATGGATTGGATGCAGACTCTCTGCTAGCCAGCATCAAACACACACTCAGTCAGTGTAATATTGATATACAACGCTGTGTTGGTCAATGCTACGACGGAGCATCTGTGATGTCAGGATGTAATAATGGTGTGCAGGAAAAATTCAGAAAGGAGGTGCCGCAAGCCATCTATTTACATTGCCATGCATGCACACAGGCTGAATTTAGTGTTAGTGGACTGTGTACATAATGTCAGCACTGCAGCAGAGTTTTTTGAGACACGTATTATTTTGTTGTGAAGACATCTATGGTAAGTGCTTGATTTCCCCCTCTGTTGGCTGTTAAAAATGTAATTCATTTGGTGGTTGAAGCACAAATCTTGGCTCTTCATAGTTACATATATGATGCTCCAAAAATAGGAACATTGCTGATTCATCATTAGACTAGTGTGTTGGTAACTGAGATGTGATTTCGTGATCTGAGCATTTTAGGCCGAAGCGTGTGTCTGTTGCCTTCTGTTGCTGCTGTTTGCTGCTCCGTTGTATTCAGGGCTCGACTGTGACATAATTGTGTAAAATAATAATAATGTTGCAAGTTCATTAGTTATGTAATTTCTAAAAGATTGAAGCTTTATGATACTGAGAAACCAAAAGACAAATATATCATTTAAGAAGTTAAAGATATTCAAGTTAAATGATATTCAAGTGTGCCAAGTTTGAATATGTGCTAGCAAAAAAAGTAAGTTTAGATCCAATTTGTATGTTCTTTGTATGGAATGGAAATGTGTGAACACTTTCTTTCTGCACCATACTAAACTAAAACACAAAAGCAGCAGATAGTTTTAGTTAAACACAAGGGTTTTTGTTGCTTCCTGCTGTCTGTGGATCAGCTGGTGTGAAAATGACCCTGTTCATCAGACTTTACCACAGCATGTTGCTTTAAAGAGACTGTACATAATATAATCACACTGTAGGAAAAAAAGCTGTAGAAAACTGAAAAAGGTGCTGTAATTTTCTGCCAGAATTCTGTTAAGTATACAGACATTTCCTTTAACCCTAAAAATTGGAAAATTCCTTCATATTAAAAGTATTTTTACAGACTTTTCTTAAAGTGCATTCTGTCATCATTTACTCGCCCTCATGTTGTTCAAATCTGTATGACTTTATTTTTTCTGCACAATTTTTATTTTCGATGAACATTGGTCACTGAACAGCATTGGACCCCGATTGCTTTCATTGCATGAATGAAACTTTTGTGTTAATGAAAGAGTATTTTACCTCCGATCACATTCAGATGAACTTCAGTGAATATGAGCGACCCAGAACTCTCCTCTGCACACCAGTATTTCCCAGAATCCTCTTCTGTCAGATTGATGATGTTCACAGTGAAAACTCCAGCTGAGGTTTGGTCAGTCAGAGAGAATCGGCCATTTGTTCTCATACTCGATGAAACACGAACTCCGTCTCGGACACAGATATTCGGCTGATCTCCTCTACAGAACGACCTCTGGAGACTCGAGAGATTCCTGACGGACTTACAGCTGATGGACGCCGATCCTCCGACAGACGCTTCACGAGTGATCACTGGAGAGAAGAACATTAAATATGATAACAGAATGATCAGAAACACTGAGATGATCCCAGAAAACACCCTCACCATCTTTCATGACGATCATGAGCTTCGTGGGAAGGTTAAACGCATCTTTCACTGCACACCAGTATATCCCAGCATCCTCTGATCTCAGGTCACTCAAGGTCACAGTGAAGACATTGAGTTCAGTCTCATTCTTTACTGAAATCCTAGTTTTTTTAACGTGGTCTTCATCTGATTGGATTATTTTTTGGGCATTTGTAGTGAAACACTTTCCTTTGCAAAGATGCTTTACTTCTGTTGAATATTTCTCATTATAAGGGCATCTGATCTCAAACGAACCTCCTTCACGTCCCACCACTGGAGGCAATAACAGTCAAAGAAAGGGAAAGTGTTTATATGCTGTAATATATGCGTCTGTTATTAGATGTATGGTGGCTGTACGTACTAGTTGGAGTGAGTTTGTGTCGATTGGTGAGAGAGACAGAAGTCAGATTTGTGTGTCTGGTTTCTGCTCCACACCAGTAAACTCCAGCATCTCTCAGGCTCACGTCTCTGATGTTCACTGTAAAAACTCCTGCTGAACTGACAGAAAACTCAAAGCGCTTCTCCTCTGATGAACTGATGCCTTCACACATCTTCTTCTTGTTCACTTTGCAGAAGTGTTTGAAGGTCTCGTTGTGTTTCTCAGGAAAATCACAGGTGAGTTTCACACTTTCACCAATAATAGCAGATGTTTTGCTTAATGCTCGAAAATGATCACCTATTCACAAAACAATGAAAAACATGTCATATCAAATATATACATATGTTAAGTGTCCAGGAGGCTCTTCGCTCCTCACTTTACCTGAATTGACTGTCAGTTTGACCTCAGTGAACAGACCATCGTCATTGATATTCACTCCACACCTGTACATCGCTTCATCATTCGCAGTTAAATCACTGAGAAAAACCTTCAAAAGTCCTTCACTGGAATCATCAAACATGTGCAGATTACCACGATCATCCCATTGATTCTGTCTATTAACCAGGATCTTCTGTTGAGAATCTTTCTGGATGAATTTCTTGTTTCCTTTGAATTCTTGTGGAAATGTACAGGTGATGAAGACTGATTTACTGGAGTAGGCCTGAACCTGGACAGAAGTCATTTGACCTGCAAAACAAAATTCATTACATTATTAAAACTCAGGAGAATTTACATTTCTTATTTAGATCTGTAAGGATTCTTGAATTAAAAAGAAACTAAACTCACTATAAACATTCAGATGAATCTCTTTAACGAAGGTCATGTGAGTAACTGATGTTTCTGAAGGTCGATCATCTGATCCGTCTCTCAACACTCCACATAAATAAAGTCCACCGTCCGCTGCAGAAATGTCTCTAATGGTCACAGTAAAATCATCTTTATCACTGTCAGACAGAATGAACTTCTCCACTGATGGTCCTGATGATCTTGAGCTGTTCATCACATGGACAGGATCTCCGTTCATTCTGTAGAAGACTTTGGTGTGTGTTTTAAACTTATGATCATATTCACAGTGGACAGTGATCGTTTGTCCAATATACTCGTCCTGGATAACAGACGTCCCACAATGAGGCTCTGAAAATGATTTCAACAAAATCTTGTGACATGAAATCTTAAAATATTATTTGTATTAATAAAGGATTGGTTCACTTCAAAATGAAAATGTCCTGATAATTTCCTCACCCCCATCTTGTTCATGTGTTTCTTTCTTCAGTGGAATAGAAATTAAGTTATTGAGGAAAACATTCAGGATTTTTCTGCACATAATGGATTTCAATGGGAACCAATGGTTGAAGGTCCAAATCAATGCAGTTTCAGAGGAAGGGCTTCAGAGTCTCTGACCGATTCCAGATGAGGAATAGGGTCTGATCTAGACAAACCATCGGCCATATTTTCAACAAAAAATAAACATTTATATATTTTTAACCTAAATTGCCCATCTTGCGCTGCTCTGCGACACATCCATGGATTGCGTAATCATGTCAGAAAGATCACGCTAGACGTAGGCGGAAGTACCGCCCCAAGAGAACGTGTGAAGACTGATACAAACGCCCTTTACCAAAAATATCTCCAACTTCAAAATTGTCTGACATCGTTGTTTAACCTTTTTTATTAAAGGGCGTTTGTATTAGTCCTCGCACATTCACATTCAGTCGCACTTACACCTATGTCTAGCGTGACTTTTCCCACATGAGTGCGTAATCCATGGCCGTCGAAGAGCAAGATGAGCAATTTAGGTAAAAAAAAAAAATTCTTGAAAATGTGGCCGATGGTTTGTCTAGATCAGACCCTATTCCTCATCTGGGATCGGTCAGAGTCTCTGAAGCCCTTCCTCTGAAACTGCATTGATTTAGACCTTCAACCGTTGGTTCCCATTAAAGTCCATTATGTGCAGAAAAATCCTGGAATGTTTTCCTCAAAAAACTTCATTTCTTTTCCACTGAAGAAAGAAAGACATGAACATGAGATGAGGGTGAGGGAATTATCAGGAAAGTTTAATTTTGATGTGAACTAATCCTAGTAATGAACTTTGGTCTCTCTGTCGCCATCTCTGTTTGAAACATATTATGTCATGTTCTTTGCAGTTTTTTATGTGGTTGTTTTTAGGTATATATGTGAAATCCTATGTCTAAAAATACTGACATAAAACTGTACATCTGAAAGAGTCATCTGAACAAGTGTTACATTTATTTTGTTCTTTTTATAGATCTGACATGTACATGCAAAGATGAATGACATAAACACATAAAACTGACATTTCCCCTGCATTGTCCAACCTGACAGCTCAAATTATGATATATTAGTATTATAAGCTGACCGTTGTGGATCAGTGCAAGGCATTGGGAACTGTTTTAAACATTTCTTTATATACTTGTTCAGAAGTAAATTTTTGTACATTTTTACTCAAAATCTTCCGTAGTGCTCCTTTAATAGCACTGTAATAAATAATTACTGCAGTGAATTATAAAGTCTCACACGTACCGTTGTTCACCACTAGCTCAACATCATGACTCCATGACTGACTGTTTCCACATGTATATTTCCCATCATCCTCTCTGCTGAGGTTGCTGATAAACACTGTGAAGAATCTGCTGTTTTCATCATCATACAGAGCCAATCTCCCGTTATAAACCCAGCGGTTCTGAGTCTCAGTACTGATGCCTGTCTTACAGCTCTCATCTCTGCAGAAATACTTCCCTTTATGCTGTTTATCAGACTCTCTCTGGTTCTTGTACGGGCACTTGAACATTAAACTCCCTCCAGTGCATCCAAACACACTGAAACAAAGCACCTGACCTGCCAAACACAAGTTCATTTGCTCTGGGTTATTATATATTATCAATCTAGATCATGTCATATATTATTTGACCCAGACTGACCAGCACAGAACTGACCTGAGATCAGGCAGAGAGTGATGAAGATGAAGATGATGATGGCAGACCTCATTCCTGATTGACTTCAGTCTCACAGACATCCAGAGAAAAACCAGATCCGATCTCAATCCAGTGAAAGCAAGAACTGATCAAATGTGTTCCTTGAATGCGATGTAAGTCACTATCATTAGAAGTGCACACATCCTCTGTCAGACTTTCTCACTTCTCTCTTCCTTATTCTCTATAACGGTTCCACCCATCTGCAACAGGGCGGTAAGTGTTGAGATGCAGAATGTGTGAAAGACATGCAGAGAAACAAACTGTATACACAGAAGCCAGATGACACATCAGTATATTAATATAAACACATATGCAGAAAGAGTGACTGAAGGGTGTAAAGACTTCCTGCATTCATCATGAAAAACGTCCGGTTACGTATGTAACCCTCGTTCCCTGAGGAGGGAACGGAGACGTACGTTAGTGACTAACGAATGGGGGTTTCGCTTAGAAGCCAATCATCTTCTTCGTATTCAACAGCGCCCAATGGCAGTGCCAATGCCATGGGCATGCGGAATTTGCATGCGTAACTCCGCCCCACCTCGTGGGTATATAAGGAAGTACGCTGGCAACATCGCATTATGTTACTGCTGCAGGAGCCAAGACTGAACTCCGCGTTCCAGGCAGCACAGCTGACGTGGCTAAGGAAACGTACGTCTCCGTTCCCTCCTCAGGGAACGAGGGTTACATACGTAACCGGACGTTCCCTTTCGTTCAGTCACTACGACGTACGTTAGTGACTAACGAATGGGGGAACCTGTAAAACAGCGCCACTCAGCTGTCATCCAGTGCCCTGCGTAAGTGTGAGATCCCGCCACTTAAGGCCCTAGGACTCCCACTTATCACAGGATTACCAAGGTACACTGGGAAGCATATCCCAGTGAGGGAATGCCAAGATGCCTACCCGTGGGGAGGACTTAGAGAATACACATATGACCCGCTAAGGGCTGCATATGGAAGATCTCTAGGGTACCAGCCGAAGGTGGATTTTTAACCCTAGGTGCGGCAGGGACTTGCCAAGGGAAAGACACCTGCTCACTGAGGAGGCTTACGGTGGGAATACTCGTGTGGGGGTCGCCGGAGGGGAACCATGCACACGGAGCACCTGGCCGGACATGAGGGTCTGGGCTCGAGAGGGCAGACTGAACTGATGTCGGCGTCAGCAGTGCTGGAGGAGCTCAGGGCTCTCGGGGAGCTCACCTGAGGAAAATATCGCACGTATCCAGTCCTGGGAGTGGAATGGCGAGCAAGCGAAGACACCTGAGCCTGGTCCATTACCGGCCCCTCGGGGGGGCGAGTACAAAGTCGGACACTGGCTCCACTTGGAGATTGTAGAATCTGGCGAATGTGTTGGGTGTCGCCCAGCCTGCAGCTCTGCAGATGTCTGTTAGCGAGGCGCCATGCGCTAGAGCCCAAGAGGAGGCCACACTCCGGGTGGAGTGTGCCCTCACACCAAGGGGACATGGTCGACCTTGCTGCTGGTAAGCCAAAACAATGGTGTCCACCACCCAGTGAGACAACCTCTGCTTTGAGAGAGCACTTCCCTTCCGCTCTCCACCATAACAGACAAAGAGCTGGTCTGAGGTCCTGAAACACTGCGTCCTGTCTACGTAGGCGCGGAGAGCGCGTACTGGACAGAGCAATGCCAAGGCTGGGTCTGCCTCCTCCAAAGGCAGCGCTTGCAGGTTCACCACCTGATCTCGGAACGGAGTGGTAGGAACCTTGGGCACATATCCGGGCCGGGGTCTCAGGATCACGTGAGAGTTAGCCGGCCCGAACTCAAGGCACGCTTCGTCAACCGAAAATGCTTGCAGGTCCCCGACCCTCTTAAGCGAGGCCAATGCGGTCAGCAGAGCCGTCTTCATAGAAGAACTTAATCTCAGCCGACCGCAAAGGCTCAAAGGGAGGCCTCTGCAGAGCACTTAAGACTACTGAGAGGTCCCAAGAGGGAACGAGAGGAGAGCGAGGAGGATTCAGTCTCCTTGCTCCCCTCAGGAACCTGATGACCAGGTCGTGCTGACTTACCTTTTTGTCTCCCAGGAGATCGTGGTAGGCAGATATTGCGGCCACGTAAACTTTAAGGGTGGAGGGAGACAGCCTTCGCTCCACCCCCTCCTGGAGAAACGATAGCACGGACCCGATCGGGCATTTCCAGGGGTCTTCTTGGCGGGAAGAGCACCATGTGACGAAGAGGTTCCACTTCAACGCATAGAGACGTCGTGTAGACTCAGCTCTAGCGGAAGTGATGGTAGCGACCACCGCAGGTGGAAGGCTACTCAAACCTACCGTGTCCCGTCCAGAAGCCACACGTGGAGCTTCCAGAACGCTGGACGCGGGTGCCAAAAGGTGCCCCGTCTCTGAGTAAGGAGGTCCGGTCTCAGAGGAATAGGCCAGGGAGGGGCTGTCGCAAGGAGTAAGAGTTCGGGGAACCAGGTCTGGCCGTGCCAGTACGGGGCGACCAAGATGACCTGCTCCTTGTCCTCCCTGATCTTGCACAGTACCCGTGCAAGAAGGCTCACTGGGGGAAACGCATACTTGCGTAGCCCTGACGGCCAGCTGTGCGCCAGTGCATCCGTGCCGAGGGTGCCCCCGGTCAGGGAATAATACAGGGAGCAATGGGAAGAGTCCTGGGAGGCAAACAGATCTACCTGTGCGTCGCCGAACCGTTCCCATATCAGCTGGACCGTCTGGGGGTGGAGTCTCCATTCTCCGGGGAGAGGCTGAAACCGTGAGAGCTCGTCGGCTGCACAGTTCAGGTCTCCCGGGATGTGGACAGCACGAAGGGACCTCAGGCGCTTCTGACTCCACAAAACGAGATGGCGGGCGAGTTGAGACATACGGTGGGAGCGTAGACCGCCCTGGTGGTTGATGTACGCTACTACGGCCGTGTTGTCTGTCCTGACTAGCACATGTTGACCCCTCAGCAACGCTCGGAAGCGGTGCAGGGCGAACCGTACTGCCAGTAACTCGAGGCAATTGACATGCAGAAGACGCTGGGGTCCTGTCCAGGAGCCCGCGGCTGCTTGTCCATTGCACATGGCACCCCAGCCCGTGGATGATGCATCTGTTGTCACAACAACATGCCTGGAAGCTCGTTCTAAGGACACTCCGGTCCGTAGAAACTTGAGGTTCGACCACGGGGTGAGTGTCTGTAAGCAGGCCCGAGTCACTTGTACCCGGAGCGTGCCAGACCGCCATGCCCATCTCGGGACTCGATCGCGTAGCCAGTGCTGAAGCGGTCTCATATGAAGCAATCCGAGCGGCGTTACCGCGGCTGCAGATGCCATATGCCCCAGGAGCCTCTGAAAATGTTTCAGTGGAACCGCACTCTGGCCCTCGACTTGTCGAAGGGCAGTCAGCAGAGACTGCGCGCGCTCGCTCGAAAGCTGCGCGCACATGGCGACCGAGTCGATATCCATACCGAGAAAAGAGATCCTCTGCGCGGGGCAAAGTTTGCTCTTCTCCCAGTTGACCCGAAGGCCCAGACGGGCTAGGTGATGGAGCACCAGATCTCTGTGTCCGCAAACCTGCTCTCGAGAGGGACCCAGTATGAGCCAGTCGTCGAGGTAATTCAGGATGCGGACCCCGTGCTGCCGAAGGGGCGCAAGGGCTGCCTCGGCAATCTTCGTAAAGACGCGAGGGGACAGAGATAGCCCGAATGGTAGAACTGCGTACTGATATGCCCGCCCCTCGAAAGCAAAACCGTAGGAACGGTCTGTGTCGAGGCAAAATGGAGACATGGAAGTAGGCGTCCTTCAGGTCGATCGCTGCAAACCAATCGTGTGGACGAACGCATTCGAAAAGGCGTTTCGCTGTCAACATCTTGAACGGAAACCGGTGAAGGTAACGGTTCAAGACGCGCAGGTCCAGGATTGGCCGTAGCCCACCGGTCTTTTTGGGTACAATGAAGTACGGGCTGTAAAACCCGTACTTCATCTCGGCTGGAGGGATAGGTTCGATCGCACCCTTCGCCAGTAGGGTGGCAATCTCCGCTCGCATGACGGGGGCATTGGCCCCGATCATGGTGGAACGGACTCCCTGGAAGCAGGGAGGAACCCGTGCGAACTGAATCGCATAGCCGCGCCTGACGGTCCGCTCGACCCAGCGGGACAGCCCTGGAAGCTGAAGCCAGACATCCAGAAACTGCACCAGCGGGGTCATACGGTGTACAGACGTACCCGGTGTGGGCTTGCAGCGATGCAGCGTCACCGGCCCGGACATGGGAGGCTGAGGGGCGTCCCGGTGCGGGGGCACGGTTGACAGCTGCGTCCTGACAGAGGAGACCAGGGAAGGACGCACGTTCCACTGGGGTCTGCTCTGCCAGGAGGCTGGCGACAGAGTGGGATGCGAGTGGCGGGACCCGTGGGTGGCGCGCACCGTCATCACCGGACTCTGTGGGCTCAGGGATGGGAGTGTTAATTCTTTCTTTGACCAACATAGGGTGCTGCTGACCCGGGGGCCAGCAGCTGAACAAAGGATTCTCCCCCGGCCCTCCACCGGGGGAAGGAGTGGTCCTGCTACCATCTCCTCGAAAGAATTTCCCATCCCTGAGCCGTCCGTCTCAGGAGCGCCGCTTGGCCTGGCGTTTAGCGGGGCGCGGGGCGGCCTGAGGGGACTTGGACGCCTTCCTACGGCTTCCTCCGCGACCCGGCCCGGGTGAAGGCTGCTGCTTGGACCGGGTGGGAGGGGCGGGAGCCTTAGGAGGGCGTCCTCGGCGTGGAGCAGACTGAGTTGACTGCGCCGGCGGCTGGGTGGAGGCAGCAGCTGGCCGCCGGGGCAGTACGTGCTTAATAGCCTCAGTCTGCTTCTGGGCGATTGAGAACTGTTGGGCGAAGTCCTCAACCGCCCCGCCGAAGAGGCCGGCCTGGGATATGGGGGCATCGAGGAACCGGGTCCGCTCGGTGTCCCGCATATCGGCCAGGTTCAGCCACAGATGACGCTCCTGGACCACATTTGTGGACATCACTTGACCCAGGGAGCGTGCGGTCACCTTCGTCGCCCGGAGAGCGAGGTCGGTGGCGGCACGCAGCTCATTTAAGAGCCCCGGATCAACTCCACCCTCGTGCATGTCCTTGAGGATCCTGGCCTGGTAGACCTGGAGGATCGCCATGGCATGCAGCGAAGCGGCAGCCTGCCCCGCGGCTCTGTGCGATTTCGACACCAAGGTTGATGTGAATCGACAGGCTTTGGAGGGGTGCTTAGGATCACCACGCCAGGTTGAAGCGCTCTGAGGACACAGTTGCATCGCAACAGAACGTTCAACTGGGGGGATCCCAGTGTACCCTTGAGCTGCCGCCCCATCGAGGATGGAGAAGGCGGAGGAAGTCACCGAACGGTCACGGGAAGACAACGGGGACTTCCAGGACCGCGTGAGTTCCTCATGCAGCTCGGGAAAGAAAGGTATTGAGGGCGGGGACTGACGGTTGTCAGCGCGGGCCCCCAAAAACCAATCATCGAGCCTTGAACGTTCGGGACAGGGTGGAGGGTTCCACGCTATCCCTAAGCTCGCGGCTGCCCGAGACAACATGGCTGTCAGCTCTGGATCTGACTCGGGCAATGCTGGCACACCCGAAGGCGGCAGCACAGCCGAGTCATCATCTCCAGAGGACTCGAGCCCACCTTGTGATGCGGTGATCGACATCGCATCCTCCTCTGGAGCGCCAAACGAGATGCGCGGGGGGGCCGGAGCCGGCCCCGCGATCTGCGTCTGAACACTCGCGGGTTGCAGTGTGCAAGACGGGGGTGTGGCCCGAGGCATGAGCGTCGGGGCTTTGTTCCACACCGTAACCGTCAGGTCACCCTGACCACCAGCCGAAGTACTGGGCCTCTGGGACTCAGTAGATCGGGGTGTGGTAGAGGGGACTCTCACTTCATTACAAAGGTCATGGAGTCTTGACCGCAACACTGCGATGGTCATGTTCCCGCAGTGAGAACATGACGCATCCGCGAACGCTGTCTGAGCATGCTGAAAGCCCAAACATACCAGACAGTGTTCGTGCCCATCAGAAGAGGAAAGCAACCGACCACACCCAGAAGTACACGGACGAGACATCCTGAAAAGGACGCGTCACGTGTAAGCTCTTTTATGAGAGGAAAGCCTCGCAGAGAACGCCGAAGCGCCCAGGGACCAACACACCAGCTGTCAGCAGACCACTGCGCAGATCAGCAGAGCAGGAAGTATGATGATCACTGGAACGCGCCGTAACACCAACGCCTCTGGAAAGCTGCTCGTCTCGAAAGCTGTCGAAGACTCAGATCAGGCTTGTAGGAGTGAAGAGATCCTCTTGGCTCCAAAGCAGAAACATAATGCGATGTTGCCAGCGTACTTCCTTATATACCCACGAGGTGGGGCGGAGTTACGCATGCAAATTCCGCATGCCCATGGCATTGGCACTGCCATTGGGCGCTGTTGAATACGAAGAAGATGATTGGCTTCTAAGCGAAACCCCCATTCGTTAGTCACTAACGTACGTCGTAGTGACTGAACGAAAGGGAACTGTTTTATTAGAGGTCAATCATCTTAAAAAATGCCAACATTTCTGGTAAGAGAGCACATCGTCGCACTGTGAGAATCTTATGTGCATTGGTTGTTCTGAAAGAGCTAAAAATGGATTGAGATGCAATCTCTGATCTAAGAGATTACCAGGCATTTATAGGCCTGGTTTCACAGACAGGGCTTAGATTACGCCACGATTAGGCCTGGGTTAAATTAGGACGTTTAAGTAGCTTTTATAAACATGCCTTAGAAATTACTGGTGTGCCTTGTGACAAAACAATGTCGCTGACATATTTGAAGATATATCAGAGCTAGTTGCTTTCAGTCTGAGGCCTTGTCTGTGAAACCAGGCGTAGTGTTTGTCATTTGCATCTAATTTACTACAATCTCTCTGTGGACCCCACATTACTTCACTTCTGCTTTCAGAGGAAATCAAAATCAACCATTTTCTCAACACACATTGAGGGTTTAAGGCCATTGCATTCTGACACCTTTCTATCAGAATCAGCATTAACTTTGCAGTTTGAGCTCCAGTAGCTCGTCTGTTTGATCGGACCACACGGGCCAGCCTTCGCTCCCCACGTGCATCAATGAGCCTTGGCCGCCCATGACCCTTTGGCCGGTTCTCCACTGTTCCTTCCTTGGAGTCCACACATCAACAAGGAAAAAATGTTCACTTGCTGCCTTATATATCCCACCCACTAACAGTTGCCGTGATGAAGAGATAATCAGTGTTATTCACCTGTCAGTGGTCATAATTTTATGCCTGATCGGTGTATGCATGTATTGGGACACCCCTCAAAATCATTGAATTCAGGTGTTCAATCACGTCATGGCCACAGTGCATAGAGAGCTTCATGGAATGGGTTTCCATGGCCGAGCAGCTCATCCAAGCCTTACATCACCAAGTGCAATGCAAAGCGTGGGATGCAGTGGGGAAAAGCGTGCCGCCACTGGACTCTAGAGCAGTGGAGACGTGTTCTCTGAGTGACCAATCACGCTTCTCTGTCTTACAATCCCATGGACGAGTCTGGGTTTGGCGGTGCCAGGAGAACAGGACTTGCCTGACTGCATTGTGCCAAGTGTAAAGTTTGGTGAAGGGGGGATTATGGGGTGTTTTTCAGGGGTTTGGCTTGGCCCCTTAGTTCCAGTGAGAGGAATTCTTAATGCTTCACCAAGACATTTTGGACAATTTCGTGTTGGTTCAGGGAACGTAAAAAAAGTCCAGTTACAGAAAAAGCAATTGTTTAAACCACTTTAACACAGCCATTTGATCATTAAAGCTACACTGTGTGATATTTTCCCCCATCTAGCAGTGAAAAGTTATATGACCATCCAGTGAATATTAGTTTCTGTTCCTCTCAATACTGATTCCTACCGTGGCCGATTTAGTCCAAGATGAACATGGCTTCCAGTTCGACCTCGTCCACATTCGACACGGTGCCATTGAGTGTTAAAACGCGAAAGGCGAAGCTTGAATTTACGGGTATGTCCCTCTTTGGCTAATGTACTTTCAAGATGGAGGGGCAACATGGCGACCCGCATTCGAACCCCTCACCTGTATGTGTTTTCAATGGCATATTATAAACTTACGAGAATACTTTATTACTTGAAAGAAGTAAATATATATTAATGAGCACATATATTTTTTAATGAACTATGTGTTTTTTGCTAAGAATAAACTAAAACAGTTACACAGTGTAGCTTTAAAGGAGACATGTTGGTCAGAGTGAAAACACCTGAAATTGCTGAATTTTTTTTTTTTTTACAAAAGTCAAGAGCCCAAATAAAGCAAACACTGATCACCATAATGGATCACCAAATTAAACATTTTCAATAAATCAGAAATGACAGAAATAAAGTCAGTCTGGTTAGTAATGTGTGAAGCTGGTAATGCTGTTTGTGGAGTTGTTTAATCCTCCTCTGCTGAGATCTTCAGAGATTTAATGTCTTATTTTATCTTCAGTTGATTTCATCTAAAGCTATGGCTGAAATCAGTTGTAGTTCTTGTGTTTCTCTTTCCTTCAGTGATTCTGCTCATTAGCATCAGGTGTTCATCATTAACTCAAATAATTAAGTGATGCTCAATGAGATTGACGTGTCAATCTCATGTCAATCTTGAGTACTTATAGAGTAGTATTGCGTCCTTCATATCTCTGAAAAGTCTTTAGTTTTATTATATTTATAAAAGAAAGATAGGCTGTACCGAGTTTTTCCGGAAAAAAAAACAGAGCTGCTGGAGGCGTATCGTGTGGGCGGAGCTAAAGACTCACGAGCGCGTGCAGCTATTGCGTTGAGAGCGTCTGAAAGCTGTGACATCCGTAAATGTGGAAAAAAAACGTTATCCTAAATAAACCATGGAGATCAATCAGATTTAGCCATACATATATGATCCAGAATCAGATCTAGAGGCTGAAATTGAACAGGAGAAGCAGCAACGACGACTACAGCAGGACGTCTCTATGGTGTGTACTGTAACTGTAACTTGTATACTTGCTTAACAGCTTGTCATGCGCGAGTTTTACAACATTTGTGTGTGTTTACTCGTGGTTTATGAGGACATGATTTGGTTTATGGACTATTGTATGCGATTTAATGTTAGCAGTAGCAAGCGGAACAGTTTTGCACGTCATACTAGTGCGCATTTGAATGAACGAGTCGATAGCCAACAACACAAAGACATTTGAAGCAGTTTTACTCACCACCTGCTTCCAAAATATGACCGTGAACCTTAATCGCTGGGACTGCTCCATCTTTCAGCATTAGACAAGCTACAAATCCGGAGCTTGTTCATAAACCATCGTCGCCGAAATTCAGGGAACAAACAAAAACACTTGCACAACTCCGTTGCTGCTCCGGAAAAACAAACTCCATCCAATGTCCCATTAATGCTGGGTTTTTTGGAAAGCTGTACAGGGTTGTCTTGCCCTGACAACCAAAAACACACTTCTTTGGTGACATTGTTGATTTCGTGAAGTCCTGTGACTGCAGCGCAGCCGGCTTCCCTAAAGCCTCCCTAAAGGAGGTGTAGCTGCTCTATTTAAAGATGTCTATCAGTGTAAGCAAGTGTCATTTTGTGATTATCCGTCTTTCGAATATCTGGGTATTGTGTTAAAAGATGCTCCACACATCCTGCTTATCATTATTTACAGGCCTCCAAAATACTCTCCAGCCTTTATTGAGGACTTTACAGAGCTGTTATCAACAATCTCCTCTGAGGTTGACTGCTTTGCTATTGCTGGGGATTTTAAGATTTTACAATGCTGAATCATGTACAACAAAAGATCTCATGACTGTTCTTAACACTTTTGATCACACATGATCGTGGACACACTCTAGATTTACTCATCAAGTCAAGTCAAGTCAACTTTATTTATATAGCGCTTTTAACAATGTAGATTGTTTCAAAGCAGCTTTACAGTGTTAAACAGGAAAATAATGCAGCATAATTTTATTCAGCTGTATAGCCATTCTGGAAAAAACGCTGATGTCATCATTTCAATTATCATACAGTGACAGTGTGGGCTTTAGATCAATAATTCAATCAGTAATTTAGTTTAAATGGTTAATTTAGTTTATTAATTAGATTTATTTCAATGTTTAGTTGAAAAATTTAGTGTCCCCAACTGAGCACGCCAAGCCAGAGGCAACAGTGGCAAGGAAACCAAAACCCCATCAGGTGACCTAATGGAGAAAAATAAACCTTGGGAGAAACCAGGCTCAGTCGGGGTGCCAGTTCTCCTCTGGCCAAATAACAAACAGCGTATTATTATTATTCTTCTGGCAGTTTTACAGCTCGGAGGTCATAATAGATCAGAATATTTGAGGGACCGGGGGCAACATGCTGGAGACGGGTTTATTGAGGATGATGTTCATTAAATAATTATTAAAGTGCAATATTCGAATGATCGGAGGCAACACGCTGGAGACGGGTTTATTGAGGATGACATATCGATTTAAGTATTATTTAATTGTAATATTCGAACAATCTGAGTCAACGCGCAGGAGACGGGTTTATTGAGATGCCGTGTCGATGAGGCAGTTGCAGGGGGAGTCTAATCACGGTCTCTGCAGACACTTCAGGGTCCTGTGTTGGTCTTCTCTGGGCGCAGGTCCACCATCTGAACTGGATACGGCCCGGATCCGGCTGACTGCAGTAAACCTCGGGATAAAACAGAGAGACTATCATTACCGTAGATGCCATTCTTCTGATGATGTAACGAGTACATCAGGTGTTATGGGAAGTGTTCCCGGTTCCGGCTGACCTAGTTAATGCAGCCTAACAATCATTTCATTGAAAAAGTGTTTTATGTGTATGCCACAGTAAAGAGATGTGTTTTTAGTCTAGATTTAAACTGACAGAGTGTGTCTGCTTCCCGAACAATGTTAGGAAGACTGTTCCAGAGTTTCGGAGCTAAATAGGAAAAGGATCGACCACCTGCAGTTGATTTGGATATTCTTGGTATGATCAACTGGCCAGAATTTTGAGACCGCAGTAGACGGGATGGAGTATAATATGTTAAGAGCTCGCTCAAGTATTGGGGAGCTAAACCATTTAGTGCTTTGTAAGTAATAAGTAAGATTTTAAAATGTATGCGATGTTTAATAGGCAGCCAGTGCAGTGTTGACAGAACTGGGCTAATATGGTCATACTTCCTGGTTCTAGTAAGAACTCGAGCTGCTGCGTTTTGGACCAGCTGGAGTTTATTTATTAAGCGAGCAGGGCAACCACCCAGTAGAGCATTACAATAATCTAGCCTTGAGGTCATGAACGCATGAACTAACTGTTCAGCATTTTGCATTGAGAGCATGTGCCGTAATTTAGATATATTTTTAAGATGGTAGAAAGCAGTTTTACAGATGCTAGAAACGTGGCTTTCAAACGAAAGATTGGTATCAAAGAGCACACCCAGGTTCCTCACTGACGACAAGGACTTGACAGAACAGCCATCAAGTGTTAGACAGTATTCTAGGCTACTACTTGTGGAGCTTTTTTGTCCAATAATTAAAAATTCTGTTTTTTCTGAATTGAGTTGCAGGAAATTACCAGTCATCCAATGTTTTATATCAGCTATGCATTCCGTTAATCTTGTGAATTGGTAAGTTTCTTCAGGGCGTGAAGAAATATAGAGCTGAGTATCGTCAGCATAACAATGAAAACTAACGCCATGCTTCCTAATGATATCTCCCAGTGGTAGCATGTACAGAGTGAAGAGTAGCGGTCCTAGCACTGAGCCTTGTAAGTAAGGGTCTAAACATTTCATCGATAGTTATTAAGGATGTGGCACTGTCTGATAATTTCTGTATTTTCTTTGATATATCAATCTCTCCTGCCATTGAAGCTAGATCTGTCTCTGTCAAAAAGAGATGCTTAAATGAGAACACTAGTGTGCTGTTTATGAAGGCTTTATCTCTAAAAAGAGATGTGTTAAAAAACAACACACTGAGTGTGTTGATGGTATTTTGACAGATGTTGTGTAGATATAACACACAGTTGGTGTTAAATGTTACTCTGGATGAACAGCAGTGGGTGTTTTGGCAGCCAATCACATCATGCCTCTTTTTCAATGTCTTTTTCAAATGCTTTCACTGCTTTTCACTTGTTATCACTGACCAGACTGACTTTATTTCTGTCAGACAGAAGCTCTTATTGAGATGAACAGGATTTGTGTTGATGATTCAGTGAATGTTTCATCTGAAGTCACCAGAATCGTGATTAGTGGCTCCTTTATTTGAGCTCTTGACCCTTGACTCTTTCACATCAGTTTTTCTCTGTTTGCTGTGACTGTGTGTTTATTAAACACATTTGAAGCAGCAGAAATAACCATGAGAAAACGATGATCAGATGATAATGTTAATATCGCATACATTTGCTGAGCTCAACAAGTGTTTGATATGTGAAACTTTACTGTAAAAAATATTTTCAGTTATTAATAATTTTTTTAATGTTATTGTTGTCATTATCTGCACATTTGTTTTTAGACACACAGAGCACATAGGATGTTCTAGTCTATGGTGTCACACAGGCACACACACACATATCAAGAATCAGCTCATGAATCTCAATAATGGTGACAAACCAAAAGCTTCATCCCGCAATGCATTCTGGGAGTCACCATTGTACAAAACTCATACAGGACTCCCAGCATGCACTGCAGGATGAAGCGTTTGTCACCATTGTTGCGATTCATGATCTGATTCTTGATTTGTGTGTTTGACGAGTATCTGCTGCAGCTCTAAACTTTCTGAAAACATTGCATTTTTTATTTTTTAAGAATTCATTCTGCACTGCTGGACATCATGAAGTAGTTTCACAAAACTTTTATAGCTAACACACACAAATAAAGTAAATGTGTACCATCCATTTAATCATAAACTGGATCAGATCTTGAGATTATGACTTGATCAAGAAACTTCTGATTGTGTTTTCATGCCATAATAAACATATTTGATTAAAATGCAGTTATAGCAGAAAGAGAAGAATTAAAAGACAAGTAAAGGGTCAAGAGCTCAAATAAAGGAGCCACTGATCACGATTCTGGAGACTTCAGATGAAACATTCAATGAACCATCAACATCTAAACCTCTGTTCATCTCAATAAGAGCTGGTGTGTGTAGATTCATGATGTCTAAAACATCCAGGTAATACAATAAACAGTCAAACACACTTTATAAAACGTCAATGGACTAAACACAAGTTAACAATACGTGTCAGTGTTCATCCAAACACGAAGTAACTCTGGCAAATACACACATACAGTCACATGTAACACACATCTGACACACGTTGTGTAACTATAACACATTATTGTGTAAAAGGTTTCAACACACTTCTGTGTAAGAGGAATAACACATTAGTTGAGTTACAGGTAACACAGAGATGTGTTAAAGAAAACGACACAGGTTGTGTGTTAAATTTTACGCAACATGTGTTGTCCCTGAGCACACACACTACATGTGTTAAAATCTACACAACTTGTGTTGTCCCTGAGAACACACACACAATATGTGTTAAAATCTACACAACATGTGTTGTCCCTGAGCACACACACAATATGTGTTAAAATCTACACAACTTGTGTTGTCCCTGAGCACACACACTACATGTGTTAAAATCTACACAACATGTGTTGTCCCTGAGCACACACACACAATATGTGTTAAAATCTACACAACTTGTGTTGTCCCTGAGAACACACACACAATATGTGTTAAAATCTACACAACATGTGTTGTCCCTGAGCACACACACAATATGTGTTAAAATCTACACAACTTGTGTTGTCCCTGAGCACACACACTACATGTGTTAAAATCTACACAACATGTGTTGTCCCTGAGCACACACACACAATATGTGTTAAAATCTACACAACTTGTGTAGTCCCTGAGCACACACACTACATGTGTTAAAATCTACACAAAATGTGTTGTCCCTGAACACACACACTACATGTGTTAAAATCTACACAACATGTGTTGTCCCTGAGCACACACACACAATATGTGTTAAAATCTACACAACTTGTGTAGTCCCTGAGCACACACACTACATGTGTTAAAATCTACACAACTTGTGTTGTCCCTGAGCACACACACTACATGTGTTGAAATCTACACAAAATGTGTTGTCCCTGAGCACACACACTACATGTGTTAAAATCTACACAACATGTGTTGTCCCTGAACACACACACTACATGTGTTAAAACTGACACAACATGAGTCAATTTTTAACACATCTGGTTGTGTTGTTCTCAACCCATCATATTATAAAGCGCGACACACACCATCATTGTGCATTGTATGCAGTGTTTATGTTCTCAAACAAACAGGCCTGAGTAAATAAAAGTTATTTATATAGAATGTTTTATCAGTTGCTACATTTTAATTTAATTCAAAGCGCAAACTCTGTCAACTGTTATCTCTTCATGATCTTTTCTCAAAAGCAGCATCGATGTGGTGTTGAAGTGTGAATAATTGAGTTTATAGAGTCATAGAGTTTGAAACATTGTACTTTGTGTGCACATGCGTTCTGTACTCGACTATTGATTAAATGCTTAATAATTTAGTTTAACTTTATTTTTAAAATTACATCTGAGTATCTGATTACCTGACACAATTTGTGTGTTAAAATGACTTACACATTTATTGTGTTAAATTTGACACAACATGTGTTGTCCCTGAGCACACTCACTACATGTGTTAAAACTAACACAACATGTGTCATTTTTAACACATCTCTTTTTAGAGTGTTTATCTCTAACACCAAGCATATCTGCAGACTCTGTTGATTTTCTCCTTGACTCCTTTAACTCAAAAGTAAAACATGTAATTGATGAGATTGCTCCTGAGAAAGTCAGGAAAAAAAATGGTTAACCTAAAGCACCTTGGAGAAACACAACAGCAGTGCAATTAATGAAAAGACAATGCAGAAAATCTGAACGCATGTGGCGAAAGACAAAACTTGTAGTCAATTATAACATCTATAAAGACAGCCTTGATGATTTCAATGTGGAGCTAGGCAAAGCTAGACAGACCTTCTTCTCAAATATTATAAACAGAAACATACACACCACGCGCACTCTTTTTGCTACTGTCGAGAGACTAACAAACCCCCCGAGTCACATCCCCAGTGAATTGCTCTCAGACAGCAAATGCAATGAGTTTTCCTCCTTTTTTTCTGAGAAGATCAATAATATCAGAAAGGCAATCAGTATATCTTCATGCTATGCTGAGGTCAGACAGACTCGTCCACAATTTCAGAAATTAGTAATTATGTTTTATTTTGAAGAAATCGACTGTAAAATTTTATAAGATACGGTACAGCACCTTAAAACATCAACCTGCGCCCTTGACACACTCCCCACTTCTTTTTTCAAAAGAGTGTTTAACTGTTTAGAAGCAGATCTCCTAGAAGTGGTAAACGCCTCACTTCTTTCTGGGACTTTTCCAAACTCCCTAAAAACCGCAGTAGTAAAGCCTCTCCTGAAAAAGAGAAATCTGGATAACTCCATACTGAGCAACTACAGATCAATCTCAAATCTCCCCTTCATAGGCAAGTTTTCAATCAGCTGAACAAATTCTTAAGCTCAAACGGATACTTTGACAATTTTCAATCTGGTTTCCGACCACATCACAGCACAGAGACAGCGCTCATAAAGATAATAAATTATATTCCCTTAAAGATGAACTATGTAAGATTTTTTGCAGTAAAATATCCAAAAACCACTAGGCCAGTGTTATATATTTTGTTCAGTTGAATACTTTGAATATCCCAAATGTTTCCAACTATTTGTAAATCGTGAGAAATTGCTGTTTTAACCAAGGAACTGGGACGTGTGAGCTATGCGTGTGAGGGAGTCGCCTGTCGATTGCGTCATATCTTCGTCACCCTCGGTCTCCGGTTTTATTTAGCAGAAACGCTGTACTCTCACTGCAGTGTGAACAAGTGTCATAGCAGCTGCAGAGAGAACGGCAGAGTAACGTCATAACATCATCAACACACTCAGATATATCTTAAACGATAAACAGAGTTGCGTTACCTCATACTCATGACTGGAAAAGAGGAAGTGGCGCTGACGACCGTGTCATAATAAAAGTCCCGCCGGCGACTATGCCATAATAACAGTCCCGCTCTTCAATCGCTCCTGCGGCCTTGCTCAGCTCCACAACACTCGCCCCTGCTCTGCTTCAGACTACAGTAATGTTAATAATCGCATCCATGAACATGATTTCTGCCCGAGTCCTATCCTGACTCTTTCCACTGGCTGTGAGGTGAAGACCACATGTCCCGAGATTCTGTGCTCAAACATGGCGTCATCAAACTACGCCTTTGTTTTGAACAGGCGACCTCTAGTGGACGGAAAAATTACATAGTGTAGCTTTAAATACTGATACAGGTAAATGATCAGTGCTGGTACTACTTGACCTCAGTGCTGCATTCGACACTGTTGACCACAACACACTTCTTGACAAGCTGGAAAACTGGGTCGGGCTTTCTGGGATGGTCCTTAAATGGTTCAGGTCATACTTAGAAGGGAGAGGTTATTATGTGAGTATAGGTGACCATAAGTCTGAGTGGACATCCATGACATGCGGAGTCCCACAAGGGTCAATTCTTGCACCACTCCTATTCAACATGTACATGCTCCCACTGAGCTAAATAATGAGAGAGAACCAAATTGCTTATCACAGCTATGCAGACGACACCCAGATCTACTTAGCCCTATCGCCTAATGACTACAGCCCCATTGACTCCCTGTGCAAATGCTTTGATGAAGTTAACACCTGGATGTGCCAAAACTTTCTTCAGTTAAACAAAGACAAAACCGAACTTATTGCATTTGGAAACAAATATGAAATTCTCAAGGTGAACGCATACCTTGAAGCTAAGGGTGAAACAACTAAAGATCAAGTCAGGAATCTGGATGTGATTCTGGAGTCAGACCTGAGTTTCAGTAGTCATGTCAAAGCAATAACTAAATCAGCTTACTATCATCTCAAAAATATATCTTACTATCATCTCAAAAATATATCAAGAATTAGATGCTTTGTTTCCAGACAAGCCTTAGAGAAACTCGTTCATGCTTTTATCACCAGCAGGGTGGACTATTGTAATGGTCTCCTCACCTTCCCAAAAAGACCATTAGACAGCTGCAGCTCATACAGAACGCTGAGCAGAACCAGAACATATGACCATATCACACCAGTCCTCAGGTCTTTACACTGGCTTCCAGTTACATTTAGAATAGATTTTAAAGTAGTTACTGGTATATAAATCACTCAATGACCTAGGACCTCAATACATTGCAGATATATGCTGATAGAATACAAACCCAACAGATCACTCAAATCATCAGGATCAAGTCAGTTAGAAATACCAAGGGTTCACTTAAAGCAAGGAGAGTCTGCTTTTAGTTATGCCAGCCGTAGCTGGAACCAGCTTCCTGAACAGATCAGATGTGCTCCAACAGTAGCCACTTTCAAATCCAGACTCAAAACACATCCGTGCATTTAGCTCTGCATTTACTCAATGAGCACTGTGCTTCGTCCGAACTGCTTGCAGTTTAATTTTCAATTTAACCCCGTTTTTATTTTTAATTATACTTTTCATTTTTATTTTTTTATTATTTTGTTAAGGCTGTCTAGGTGGAAGAGGTTGAGAGACGGGAGCGTGATAAATCGAAATCCCTCTAGCGTGAGGACGATCCGTTTAGATCTGCTCTGACGGATAGATCTGAGATAGCCCTGGTGCTTCAGTCCAGGAAGATTTGTCTGTAAGGGTAATGTTTAAATGCACAGTTACCTGGCAAATATTTTTAACGTAAATTTGACTCTCCATTTTCTTCCACTCCAGATACGGGTTATACTAAATATTTTTTTGTTTTATTTTATTCACCTATGAATATTTTAATTTCAGAAGAGCCCGTACAAGGACGTTCCATCCTTGTTGATGTCACAGGTCGGGGCGGGCCAAGCCAGACTGCACCCACCCCTGAAAAACCCGGGAACCACCTAGAGGAACGTATCAAGGACCAGACAGACAAGGGAATAAAATACAGTTTATTTATTATATTAAAAGATTGATGAATTGGATAAGGCCTAATTAAAATCTTGCCGCCAGGACAGTTCAAGAGTCTCTAGACCTCCTGGGACAGGAGGGGAGGAACGATCATGGCGGACCGGAGGCCCGTCGAAGGGGAATCAGGGGGGAATCCCCGCGCTGTCCAGGTAGGTCACTGGGTAAGTACTCCTCTACGGGGATCCAAGAGGGGAGGTCGTGGTCATACGAACACCATTCAGACTGGAACCAGGTAAGTATGCAGATGCGGAGGCGAAGCGAGTCACTGGTGTTACTCCGGAGGGAGGTACTCAGATGTGGGGGCAAGCGAGCCACTGGAACAATACAGCAAGGTTTAACTGTCCAACAGTGTATGGAACATTCAACTGAATTACCTCTCTCTTCTTCTGAACAGGGTAAAGGCTTCCAATAAGGGCGTGTGGGGACCACCAGGCGGGGAGGACACTTTGAGCGGGACGCTCACTTCGGCTGAGTACTGGAACAGACACAGCTTCAACATTTCAACAGTACATGAAGCTTTTCAACTGATATACCTTCTCTTCTTTTGAGCAGGGTAAAGGCTTCCAATAAGGGCGTGTGGAGACCACCAGGCGGGAAGGACACTTTGAGCGAAACTCTCACTTCGGCTGAGCACTGGAACAGACACAGCACAGTTTCAACAGTACATGATATATGAAGCACTCAGCATTAACGGGGCCGGGTCTTCTCAAAGCAGGAAGTTGGGCGGTTGCTTTATCAAAACCCTTCGTTAGAGACAGCGGGTGGGAGACTGTAGGAGGAGAGTGCACAGCGGACTTCTATTACTTCTCCACACACCAAGTTCACTTCACAGCACAAACTGTGGGAATCGTCACTTCAGGCACTGCAATTCCACTCGCACACCGTGCATTCGGGCCAGCACTCACCCACCGGTCTTTCCTCCCACCAGATCAGATCTCGTCCTCGATCAGGGCTTGACTTTGCTCTGGGAAAGCAGAAGAACGGTGCAGCGATCGTCACATTCGGCAAGGAGAGGACAGAAGTTAGAGACAGATCATTAATTCACTCTGTGTAATAGTTCACTCGTGCCACACATTTTCCAAACTCTCCACACCACTTCAGTGTTAGTACATATAAACAACGGATCCGATACTCATCACTTGCGTCTTTCTCACTGCTGACGATATTCCTCAAGTCTTCACTGACAAATCCTTCACCCCTTCCTTTCTCTTCCACAGCTTCAATCTTCCCCACTCCACAGCCCAGCCTCAATAAAAAGAACAACCCGCTGACAAACACAGCATCATACGGGAGGAGATCCACCCCACAGTCTGTTTTCTCTCTGTTTTTAAAGCCCCATCTGAATATGTGTCCCTCTCACAGCGTTCTCTATAATTGCCCCACACCTGCTGTCACTCAGGCAATCAGCCCCGCTGCCATGGCAACAGATTCACAGTGCATAGAACGGATGTTCACTGGAAAATCCTGAATAACTGCATTCACCAGGATCTTAGTCCTGTTTGGTTTGTGTCACCCCGTGACATTGACGTCTCTTTGGCCCATACTCAAAAAAAAACTTTCCGAAACTTATGACAAACCAGAAGGAGTATTTTTGGCACAGAAATACTCCATCGAACGCGCAACTTTTTTTTTTTTTACTTTGTCCATGCAAAGTTTTTTTTTACTTGTTTAGCATGGGAATCCAAGTCTTTAACAGTGTAAAAATCTCGCTATGCATGAAAGCATTTCCCCCACCCCCCTTTAAAAAACAATCAATATTCTGTAAATATGGTCATTTGCACACTTAATATTTCCTAAATTGGTTACAATGTTTGGACGGAACCCTGCAAAAACAATAATAAAAAAATATGCACAGTAATAAACAAATATAGAAATAAACCCACAAAACTAAAGATAAATAAATAGATAAACAAATAAATGTGCAAATAAATGCATAATCCACATATTACTGCACCACATATTACTATACCACTGCATAAATACATATATAAATAAATAATTAAATGTGCGAGGAAATAATCTGTGTTTATATCCCCTTGGCTTAACATGCTAATGAGGAGGTGTCAATCAAACATCAGAAGGCGGTCTATATGCCACCATTGGCTGATGTTTGATTGACACCTCATTAGCATTAGCAAAAAAAAAAGAATAAACAGTTAAAAGAAAAAGACTTTCAGTTTAGCATTTCCTTTGACTTTTTTATTTTATTTTTTTATTTTATTTTATTAATTATTTAAGTATTTATATATTTATTTATGTAGAATTGTGTGGGTTTATTTATTTATTTGCGTATTTATTTGTTTTTGCAGGTTTCGTCCTCCATTAAAAATGAGCATTCTCTGTCAACACTGGCTGTCCATTACATACACACATATATTATTCATTCAAAGCAGAACACAAACACCATCTTAAACATCAGGAACTGTAGCACAGTGTTTTCACTTGTTCTTTTGTAGATTAAAGTGTGTTCTGCTGCTCAGTATTGCCAATTTACAATGAAATTAGTTAATTATTTTTGTTAAAAAGTAATGTTATTACATTTTTAAATGTCTATTACTGCCTTCAGGCACTTCACTTGAGTTTCACATTTAAAACATGGCGAATGAGGCTTGTAAATGAGGTTTATTTTGCTCTGCATGATAGATTTCACATCCCAATAAAACACACTGACATGTATAACAAGTACATTTATAATGATAAACTCTCTGTAATTATGAATATTTTCTTGAACTGATGCTTACAAAAATTAAAGACTAAATATTTGTTTTTGTAAAGAATAAAGTTTTTTCTTCAGTTCACATTTCAGTTCAGCATTTTAAAACGGGTCATGTGTAAATTTGTCAATAGAAGTCCATTTCCTTCAGTCATTGATAGACACATTTCAGCTTCTTTCCCAACAGTGACCTGTAGGTGTCGCCGACTGCTCAATAACCTGTTCAGTGAAACTCAATGATGGTGGCTCTGTCATTATTCTCAGAGACTGACACGGTTCTAGCTGTGAATAAACAACAATCCCAATGGTAATATTAGTTTGGCGTGCTGCTGTGTTTGACAGATGCGTAATCAGAGTGAATCTCGTCTTTACTGAAGGCGGCTGTAGCGTCGCTGAGAGACTCTTCATGCTTCTGGAAACTGACAGACGCGTACAGGAGCCCGTCAGAGGGGTTTGTGGGTAACTGGACTGTCGAATCGAGAGGAGTTGATGCAGGATCTGAGTCTTGAATCTCTCCTTGAGCCTGTAAGAAGCAAAATCTCCCATGAAATGTTAGTTCAAAGATATATCAATCGCTCCTGCGGCCTTGCTCAGCTCCACAACACTCGGTGCTGCTCTGCTTCATACTACAGTAATGTTAGGATATAGAGTGCTGTTTTTCCGAACATCAGCTCTATTACAAATGTGACGCCTATTGATTTCACACACTGGGCAGAGCTAAGTATATATACATATATGTTGAGTGTAAATGTAAATTTTTGACCAAACTCTTCCACTTTTGATGTTATTTCTAGTGAGAAATTACTATAGTAGCAATTAAATATTTGTTAAGTTATGACCAAAGCGGGCCAACTGGGGCTTGAGGAGCGGTGATGAACAGAGTCAGGAGACGGTCAACACCGCTGCTCTTTTCCATCATATTAGATCAGGCTACCAGCTCAACATTTAAGACATTGGAACAATTTTCAGCTCAAAACTCACTTTCAGACACCAGCGAGTGTTTGAAATAACTTCCTTGTAATCCGATGGGTATTCTGATCACCGTATGAGGCAGAAATATATTTATATGTGATACTAAATGCTGCGAATGCTAACCGTTGTAATAATAAATGCACATATGTTAATGAAAAATACTGCTTAAAGAACTTCATATATGATCATAATCGAGTATTTATTTGGTTTCATGTCCATCATTGGTCTTCCCTGTGCCTTTGTTGAGACCGGACTAATACATTCACTAATGCAGGGATCTCCACACTCGGTCCTGGAGGGCCGCTGTCCTGCAGAGTTTAGCTCCAACTTCAAATAAACACACCTGAACCAGCTAATCAGTGTGGAGACCCCTTCACTAATGCATCCCCTCCGCTTAACTGGTGTAACTCATATCTCCTGTTTTCTGCTCGTGAGCTCCCTCTGTTGCTCTGGCTGAAGGAATAACAGTATAGAGAGACAGGAGAGATCGCTCAAATCTCCACAGATCGCATCATTTCATGAACAATTAACAGAAATACTCACTCTTTCTAAAGAAGTATGATGGAAACATGATGTTTCATCAATATTGTTCTAAATGTTTACGCCTTTGGACTCAAAAGCTTTATTGAAGTTGTTTTGATCCTGTCATAAATAAATGGAAGCAGGTGCAACCGAATAGGTGTGTGATCTGATTACTGTCACTTTTTTTATTGTAAAATATTGTTCAGATATCGATGCTGGAATCTTAAGTCTTTAAGGAAAAACCAAACGTTTGTATTCCTTATTTTAATATTTGTCTTGTCTGTTTAAGGGGACAGGGGCTCTGATTTGCAAAAGCCGCCTCTGTTGGAATGTAGAGCACACTAAATTCTCCAATATGAAGCACAGATCAGTTCTGAAACTCACCACTTCATGATCTCCTGCCTCTCTTCTTCTGTCTGATGATGAAATGATGCCTGTGTGAACAAGAGCAACATCTCAGACTGAGAAAATGAGAGATGATTTTAACTGTATGTGTATTTCTGAACAGCAGAGGGCGACCAACTCAGATTTACTAAACGTGCAGTAGTGTGTGTGTGTGTGTGTGTGTGTGTGTGTGTGTGTCACCTTGTTTGCGGTTATATTTTATTTTGAGCAACACGAGCACTAAACACACAGCCAGCAGGATCAAACCCACAGAAACAGCAACTATCACAGGAAAGTCTGAAATCACACAAAGAGATCTACAAGCATTCACACACATTCTGTACATCAAACACTTTATTTCAGAAGATCACTTAGTGTTCAAAATGAGAAACGGATCTTACCAGACTTTTCTTTATCCTGGGATATTTCTCCTTCAGTGTCAGGTGACGTTGTTTCTGAAAATGCACAATCATAGAGTGTATTGGTTAAATCAAATAGAGCAACAAACCCTGTCAAGAAATCACACAAAGGGATTGTCACAGAGAAACACTGTAAAATCTAATTAGTTACATTTACATTTATTACATGCAAATCGATTGCCTTAAAGACAAGTAAAGTGAAATAGGAATAGTATGTTGTGCTGACAAATGTTTAGTTCGTATAGTTCACTTCCACAAGAGTTCTAGTGACTGAAAAACAACTGTAGAGAGTTCTTGATCATTTACTTTAGATTTACTCTTGACTTACTATAGCTACCATTGTTGTGCTTTGCTGAATGTTGAAGTGTGTGTGTTTGTGACAATATCTTGCAATTGATCATGCTTCACACAGAGGGATTATATCAACACATTTAACCCATTTCCAGATTACTATTGTTAAACATTCACCTCACATTAAAACATCTCACTCTTCCTTGATCTGGACAAACTGTGTATCATTAGACGGATTAAAGACTCCAGCTTTGATATTTGACCACTGTTTATGATAAAACTGGATTTCAGTGATATTCATTTATTAATTTATGTGAGGAGTGCAAAATAATCCATCTGTAATAATAGCATTTCTATTCATTTCCCACTGAATTATCTGATCTGAAGAGCTGAGTGTTCACAGCTCTCTCTCCACTTCCTGTGTCAGATATGAGTCATTGCCACTGATCTATATCAATGACTTGCTCATGACGGCATAAAAAGTGAATCCGTCGCGCCACCATGTTGGTATTCCCTAGTCAGCTCACACGTTCTATTGAATGAATAGGACATTATATGATATTACTGAGAAAACATTGCCTAAGAAGACACCGTTTTTATATCTGAAGTCTCCCTGTACATTATTACAGCACAAACGTCCTGTTTATAGTCGGGAATTTCCCCAGCTGATCAAAAAGTTACGTTCATATTCATTACAGTTGTGAAAATCAGCTCGGCCGGCGGACGAGACACTTCAGCGAATGTATTACAACTGTCAAAGCGCGCATTTTGAAATCGGAATAAGTCCTGCCTTCTTCTAAGAGCCAATCACTCTCCCGGAAATGAGTTGTTCCAGGGTGGGATGTCAGATGAATGTTCAACAGCATGTCCTCAGTAAAAAGTAAATAGAAACCTTTTCTGCACCGTCCTAAACTAAAACACAAAAGCAGCAGATAGTTTTAGTTAAACACAAGGGTTTTTGTTGCTTCCTGCTGTCTGTGGTTTTCAGCTAGTGTGAAAATGACCCTGTTCATCAGACTTTACCACAGCTTTGCTTTAAAGAGACAGTACATACAAAAATAATCACACTGTAGGAAAAAAGCTGTAGAAAACTGAAAAGGTGCTGTAATTTTCTGCCAGAACACTATCCATTAAGTTTACAGACATTTCATTTAAACCTAAAATTCCTACAGTATTTTTACAGACTTTTCTTAAAGTGCATTCAGGGCCCAGAAAACAGCTCAGGGTTCAGAGGGTTAAAGAAGTTCTTATTGAGAATTAACTGTGGTTTAGATGTTGATGTTTTGTTGAAAATGTTTCCAAGGATCACCATTATGGCCATTAAACATAGTGTTTGATTTAGTTTATCAGTTTGACTTGACCTTAACATTAGTTTTTCTCTGGCTGCTGTAACTGTGTTTGTTACCTTCAGTCACATTCAGATGAACTTCAGTGAATATGAGCGACCCAGAACTCTCCTCTGCGCACCAGTATTTCCCAGAATCCTCTTCTGTCAGATTGATGATGTTCACAGTGAAAACTCCAGCTGAGGTTTGGTCAGTCAGAGAGAATCGGCCATTTGTTCTCATACTCGATGAAACACGAACTCCGTCTCGGACACAGATATTCGGCTGATCTCCTCTACAGAACGACCTCTGGAGACTCGAGAGATTCCTGACGGACTTACAGCTGATGGACGCCGATCCTCCGACAGACGCTTCACGAGTGATCACTGGAGAGAAGAACATTAAATATGATAACAGAATGATCAGAAACACTGAGATGTTCCCAGAAAACACCCTCACCATCTTTCATGACGATCATGAGCTCAGTGGGAAGGTTAAACGCATGTTTCACTGCACACCAGTATATCCCAGCATCCTCTGCTCTCAGGTCACTCAAGGTCACAGTGAAGACATTGAGTTCAGTCTCAATCTTTACTGAAATCTTTGGTTTATTAACGTGGTCTTCATCTGATTGGATTATATTTTGGCCATTTGTAGTGAAACACTTTCCTTTGCAAAGATGCTTTACTTCTGTTGAATATTTCTCATCATAAGGGCATCTGATCTCAGACGAACCTCCTTCACGTCCCACCACTGGAGGCAATAACAGTCAAAGAAAGGGAAAGTGTTTATATGCTGTAATATATGCGTCTGTTATTAGATGTATGGTGACTGTACGTACTAGTTGGAGTGAGTTTGTGTCGATTGGTGAGAGAGACAGAAGTCAGATGTGTGTGTCTGGTTTCTGCTCCACACCAGTAAACTCCAGCATCTCTCAGGCTCACGTCTCTGATGTTCACTGTAAAAACTCCTGCTGAACTGACAGAAAACTCAAAGCGCTTCTCCTCTGATGAACTGATGCCTTCACACATCTTCTTCTTGTTCTCTTTGCAGAAGTGTTTGAAGGTCTCGTTGTGTTTCTCAAGGAAATCACAGGTGAGTTTCACACTTTCACCAATAATAGCAGATGTGTTGCTTAATGCTCGAAAATGATCACCTATTCACAAAACAATGAAAAACATGTAATTATATATATATATATATATATATATACACACACACAAAATTATAAACGCAACACTTTTGTTTTTGCCCCCATTTATCATGAGCTGAAGATCTAAGTCTTTTTCTATGTACACAAAAGGCCCATTTCTCTCAAACATTGTTCACAAATCTGTCTAAATCTTTGTTAGTGAGCACTTCTCCTTTGCCGAGATAATCCATCCACCTCACAGGGGTGGCATGTCAAGATGCTGATTAGACAGTGTGATTATTGCACAGGTGTGCAACAATAAAACAATAAACTACAATAGCCACAATAAAAAAAAAAGGGGGGGGGGGGGGGGTTTGGGGGGGTTAATGTGCAGTTTTTCGCTGTGCGGAATTGCTGGATATTGGCAGGAACTGGAACATGCCGTCATATACGTCGATACAGAGCTTCCCAAACTCAAGGTCAAAGCTGAAAACATCTCAGTTCCTGCATGGCCAGCATACTCACCAGACATGCCGCCTATTGAGCATGTTTGGGATGCTCTGGATCGGCGTATATGACAGCATGTTCCAGTTCCTGCTCCCACAGCCATTGAAGAGGAGTGGACCAACATTACACAGGCCACAATCAACAACCTGATCCACACTATGTGAAGGAGATGTGCTGCACTGCATGAGGCAACTGCATGTGTGCTGCATCTGGTGGTCACACCAGATATTTGCTTTTTTTTTTTTTTTACCCCCGGGTCCCCCTCCAATACAGGATTATCTTAAGGAGAAGTGCTCACTAACACAGATTTAGTCAGATTTATGAAGAATATTTGGCCTTTTGTGTACACAGCTCTTGATAAATGGGGGCAAAAACAAAAGTGTTGCATTTATAATTTTGTTCAGTACATACATACATTATGTTAAGTGTCCAGGATGCTCTTCGCTCCTCACTTTACCTGGATTTACTGTCAGTTTGACCTCAGTGAACAGATCATCGTCATTGATATTCACTCCACACCTGTACGTCCCTTCATCATTTTTGGTTAAATCACTGAGAAAAACCTTCAAAAGTCCTTCACTGGAATCATCAAACATGTGCAGATTATCACGATCCTCCCATTGATTCTGTCCAGTAACCAGGATCTTCTGTTGAGAATCTTTCTGGATGAATTTCTTGTTTTCTTTGAATTCTTGTGGAAATGTACAGGTGATGAAGACTGATTTACTGGAGTAGGCCTGAACCTGGACAGAAGTCATTTGACCTGCAAAACAACATTCATTACATTATTAAAACTCAGGAGGATTTACATTTCTTATTTAGATCTGTAAGGATTCTTGAATTAAAAAGAAACTAAACTCACTATAAACGTTCAGTTGAATCTCTTTAAAGAAGGTCATGTGAGTAATTGATGTTTCTGAAGGTCGATCATCTGATCTGTCTCTCTCCACTCCACATAAATAAAGTCCACCGTCCGCTGCAGAAATGTCTCTAATGGTCACAGTAAAATCATCTTTATCACTGTCAGACAGAATGAACTTCTCCTCAGATGATCCTGATGATCTTGAGCTGTTCATCACATGGACAGGATCTTCGTTCATTCTGTAGAAGACTTTGGTGTGTGTTTTAAACTTATGATCATATTCACAGTGGACAGTGATCGTTTGTCCAATATACTCGTCCTGGATAACAGACGTCCCACAATGAGGCTCTGAAAATGATTTCAACAAAACCTTGTCACATGAAATCTTAAAGCTGCGGTCCATAACTTAAAAAAAAAAATGATCCAAAGTCACACTCTTAAAAATATGTCACCATTGTGGTGGGAAGCGTTTGCTTTAGTTGGGCTCTTGGTCCCTGTATTTGTGCTAGCTTTTCTTTGACTGCTGTAACTGTGTGTGTGAGAAACACAGTAGTTGTGGCTGAGAAACCAGAGACAAAGCGACATTAGGTGTTGTCAGCTCCTTGTTGATGACTAAACTTTTGGAAAGTGAGCATCTGATGTTTTTTTTTTAAGTTTTGTGTGCTTATTTGGCAAGTAACTGCAGTTGCAGGTTTCAAACAGAGATGGCGACCAAGAGGCAAAACTTACAGACTGCAGCTTTAAAATAAATATTACTATTATTAAAGTAATGAACTTTGGTATCTCTGTTTGAAATAAAATATATTGTTTCTTGCATTTATTATTTTAGGTGTGCTCTGTTTTTTTTTTAGGTATATTTATAGTTGCCTGTGATCAGAGCAGATGTGTCATCAACATCAAAACATACTGACAGAAAAATGTACATTGTACTAGATATCTCCTGAAAATGCTGACCGCTGTGAATAAGTGTGAGGCATGGAAACTTTTTTGAACGTTGATTTATGTGCTCAGTAATTCATTTTTGTACATTTTTACTCAAAATCTTCCGTAGTGCTCCTTTAATAGCACTATAATAAATAATTACTGCAGTGAATTATAAAGTCTCACACGTACCGTTGTTCACCACTAGCTCAACATCATGACTCAATGACTGACTGTTTCCACATGTATATTTCCCATCATCCTCTCTGCTGAGGTTGCTGATAAACACTGTGAAGAATCTGCTGTTTTCATCATCATACAGAGCCAATCTCCCGTTATGAACCCAGCGGTTCTGAGTCTCAGTACTGATGCCTGTCTTACAGCTCTCATCTCTGCAGAAATACTTCCCTTTATGCTGTTTATCAGACTCTCTCTGGTTCTTGTACATGCACTTGAACATTAAACTCCCTCCAGTGCATCCAAACACCCTGAAACAAAGCACCTGACCTGCCAAACACAAGTTCATTTGCTCTGGGTTATTATATATTATCAATCTAGATCATATCATATATTATTTGACCCAGCCTGACCAGCACAGAACTGACCTGAGATCAGGCAGAGAGTGATGAAGATGAAGATGATGATGGCAGCCCTCATTCCTGATTGACTTCAGTCTCACAGACATCCAGAGAAAAACCAGATCCGATCTCAATCCAGTGAAAGCAAGAACTGATCAAATGTGTTCCTTGAATGCGATGTAAGTCACTATCATTAGAAGTGCACACATCCTCTTTCAGACTTCCTCACATCTCTCTTCCTTATTCTCTATAACGGTTCCACCCATCTGCAACAGGGCGGTAAGTGTTGAGATGCAGAAATTACAACATCACCACATACAAGGATTAATGCTGCATCTGATGACAAAATATTTTGCTTTCACTTTGACAGTAATTTGAGACTACTTCACCGGCGTTTCTCTTGTGCAAAGTTTGCAAATTACATATCCAATGGCTCACCTTTTTGGTAAAATATTCTATATTCTATGGGACGTGACATTTTTCTTCATCACCACCAGCACCCTAAGATAGAAGAAAGACTTCAGTCACAGCCTTAGATGAAATCAACTGAAGATAAAAGATATTAAATCTCTGAAGATCTCAGCAGAGGAGGATTAATTACCTAGAAAGACCTAGACATGGATTGAGACGCACCCTGTGATCTAAGAGAATAAGGCTCTTGGTGTTTGTCATTTGCACGTAATTTAAGACCCATTTGTGGATCACACATCATTTCACTTCTGCTTTCAGAGGAAAAATCAAATTGTCCACAATCTCGCAACCATTTAAGAAGGATTTCTGATTTGGTGTTCTCATGTATCCATATCTATTAAAAAAGATAGATAAACGGATCTCTCCTGTTTCTTTATGAGAATCTGAGTTGTTTGGTCAACATAAAACAAGTTATTTTCCAACGGGATACACCATTTTCTTTCAATGTGCGAGACATTTGATTCACATTAGCCACTATTGGTAAATATCTAGAAGAATAACAAAATGTGGCTATTTGCGTTACACACCAATGTGTTTATGATTATGCCATGATATCTTTGTAGAGCTAAAATAACAGGAAGCGAATGAGAAGTTAGAAATGGCCACGCTGCTCTTAAAAATTAAATTGCAATGCTACATTCCCGACAACTCAGATTTTTTCCCCCTCATCTCTTTCTAGGAAATAACGTCTTGAACGCCACTCAAAGTCGGACATTCGACCTGTGAACATCGATCAACCCCGACCTCAGAGAGACGCGTCATTTGACGTCACTTCCAAGATGTTGGCAAGTCCTGCTTTCAAGTCAAGTCAACTTTATTTATATAGCGCTTTTAACAATGCAGATTGTTTCAAAGCAGCTTCAGTGTTAAACAGGAAAATAACGTAACAGAATCGGATTCGGCTGTACAGCCGCTCTGGAGAAAACGGTGATGATATCAGCTCATTTCAGTTCTCATATAGTGTCAATGCGGGCGGATCAGTAATGTAGTTGAATATTTAGGCCCAATCCCATTTCTACCCCTTAGCCCATCTCTTTCCCCTACCCCTGGCTGCCAGTTTCTTCTGAGCTTGCTGAACGCACTATTTGGGTGATTTGAACACATATTTATAATAGTTTAAAAATATATATCTGGTCATTCTTCATAACGCAGTCAATATTTACAATAAATATTGTCTGTAAACTCTTGCGTTACAAAGGCAACGACTGACTTGACGTATAATAATGTATGAACATTATCACAGCACCACAGTAGAAAACAAAACCATATCTGTACCGGCCGGCTCGGATCAGCACGGAATGGAACAGTTAATAAACAAAGAGAACAGTTCGGCCCTATGAAAAAAGCAGTATCATTATGTATCATCTTAGGAAACTCTGGCTCATACATTTTTGAACTGAAAACGATCTCCATTTTATTAAGTCCAAATACAGCGCAAAACTCTGTTGGGAGTGAGTAATTTGTTAAACGTGCTCGCGCCTGATTTCTGTTAGATATAGCCTACGCACTTCATTGCTGTTCATACTGGTTAAATGTCACAGGACACTAATAAAAGAAACGGGGTATGATGACGTGTAATGGTATAGTAGGGGGGTCCCATTTCTCAGGGGAATATTTTCACCCCTACGCCTTGGCACTCTGTTTCAAGGGGCAAGGGGAACGCGAAGGGGTATAAAATAGAATTGGGATTGGGCCTTAGTGTCCCCAACTGAGCAAGCCAAAACCAAAGGCAGCAGAGGTGGAAGAGGAACCCAAACTCCAGTGACAGAATGGAGAAATAAACCTTGGGAGAAACCAGGCTCAGTCGCTCAGTGTGATTGGTTCAGGCACTACAACAGACATTACAAGTCAGAAGTCATATTAGATTGGAATATTTGTCCAGTTCCATCCTGTTGAAGACCGGAGTCATCACGCCAGAGACGGGTTTGTTGAGGATCAGTGTCACTGGATGTCATGATGGAGAGTCTAGTTGACACGGTCCAGTCGAACATGTATGTAAAAACAAGCTTTAAAGGGGTCATATAATGGTACATGCACTTTTACATGTTGATTGTACAGAAATGTGTGTTGGCAGTGCCTGTACACAACCATCCTATAATGGTTTTTTTATTTTATTTTTTTATCTTATACTTTTTCCCCTGTCTCAAATCGAGCCGTCTGACCGTTTGATATGGAGACAGATTAGTCTCATTAATAATTCACGCAAAAAACGAGATGCACACATGTGTAGCCAATTTCACATGCATAAAACCAAATTCACGTGCGCAAATTAAAATTATACATTCATAAAATACATTTCACAAATGCAAAACACAATTCGTAGATTTACAACTGTGCACAAAAACTTCTGAATGTTTAAAATGTACACGTTCATCCTGTAATGTGAATGTGCAAATCGTCATTCACGTGTGAATTGCTTTGGATTTGTGCGTGTGTGTTTTTGAGACTTTCCTGGCAGCACTCTCCTCCCACCCGGATCAGTCGAACGCTTTAGCCAATCAGATTTAAGCTTATCAATCGGCCAATCATTATCGCGTGGGGGCGGGCCTGGCCCACCTGCTGTTACGTCATTAGCTTTCGACCACAAGCAGAGGTAGGCTATGTGCAGTGTGATCGGTTCATTTCTGTGTTTACTGAAACGAAGAAGTTACAGATCAGTTGAAGTGATAGTTTATTAACTGCTGTGTGAAAATAAACATTTATGTAGCCTATTGATGGATTCTTATGTTTACTTCATAAAGAATTATTCATATGCATACCATACAATGCTAGGATTGTCTCCATAGAAAGCATAACAATGGTTTGAATGATGAGAGATGGTGTATATAAATAGACTATTATGAAAAGTATAAAGTTTTTGGATATTTTTCACTTGGTCTTGTTCTATTATTTAATTAGGAAAGAGCAGTCACAGCAGTGTGTTTGTACCTGAATTTCATGTCCACCACACATTCAACTGATGATGATCATTTATGGAATTAAGTGCATACATTGGAGACCATGTACGTTTCATCAATGCTTTGTTTTAAGCTGCATGTATACAGTTTTATTGTTTCAGATTTAGAAGACAGATGATGTATGAAGTTGCAGAGACAACCAGTACCTTGACCTTACCATTCCTACTGTAATTCTTCAACACTCATGTTGCATCCATCCATTTTGACTGTTGTTTCAACAAGAGGTTTAAAGTCATGCATTGTTACTGTATTAATGTACACACTGAAGGAATAAAGCCCTGCTATGCATTATTAAACGTTCTTGCAACTCAGAATTAAAAGATTCAAAGATATTTGCTACAGTTGATGTATATGTTTTATTAATTTGAAAGTTTCTGAATCCTTTGGGAATAAAACCAATATGAAATGACTTGGCCATGATTAAACCCAAAAAATTTACCCAAAACTTCTATCAATCCTATCAATGGTTGCTATATCTGCTTTGTTTCAAACATTCTTCCAAATATCCTCCTTTTTGTACAGCAGAACAAAGAAATTCATACAGGTTTGGAACAACTTGAGGGTGACTAAATGATGAACTTACAATATCAAGTATGAATAAAAAGTATGAAGAAGGACAACATGTATTACAGATATATGTATATGTGTATATATATATATATATATATACAGGGAGTGCAGAATTATTAGGCACGTTGATTTTCTGATCATATTTTTTTTCCAGGCACATTTGACCAATTCCAAACCACAGTAATCCTAATAACTACTATTGATTTAGTATTTAATAATGTATAAGTGATATATAATTGTTCATGAAGGCTGGAAATGAAAATCACCTTATATTCAGGTGTGCAGAATTATTAGGCATGTTTTCTTTTACAGATAAATTGAGCCAAAAAAGAGATTTAACTCAGACTGAAAAGTCAAAAAGTATTAAATGCCCATGAGAAGGATGCAATACTAATGCAATACTAGACATTGCAGTTAAGGCATGACCATTGGACAGTGAAATGCTCGTTGGGTCAGCAGGATCTGACAAAAACAGGTGGTGAAGAAAAGACACCTGTTAACTGCAAAAGAATGAAGAATTAAGGTGAAGAATTAAGGGTGAAACCATCAGGAACCCTTTAGTCTCCAGCGCCACCATTTTCCAAAGCTGCAACCTACCTGGAGTCTCCAGAAGTGCAAGGTGTCAGGATCTCAGAGACTTCAGTTAGGTAAAGAATCCTAAAAAATGACCCCCACTAGATAAGAATCACAAGCTGAAGTGTTGTAAAATACATGAAGCCTGCTTTTTTATTGGCTTTATAGGTTTTATAGGTTGAGAGTGACTCTTGAAGGACCAGCACCTCATCCTCTAGTACCACTGTTTGAAGAATTCATCTTCCAGAATCTGGCAGTACGTTTTGGGAGTTCATTTTAGTCCATCCTGAAGTCCGTTTTGCAGAGATGGACTAAAAATGAACTCCCAAAACGTACTGCCAGATTCTGGAAGATGAATTCTTCAAACAGTGGTACTAGAGGATGTGGTGCTGGTCCTTCAAGAGTCACTCTCAACCTATCTATCCATAAAGCCTATAAAAAAACCTTCTTCATGTATTTTACAACACTTCAGCTTGTGATTCTTATCTAGTGGGGGTCATTTTTTAGGATTCTTTACCTGTAATTCTGCACTCCCTGTATATATATGTGGCAGGTCTAGGAATCACCTCCTTTCCAGCTGCATATAATTATTCCGCTCATTGATTGTCCTATCACTGTGCAGTGGACAGGTATAAATTTGGCCGTCAAGTTGTATGGCGTCACGAGTCATGCCCCCTTGCTCTGCGTCATTTCTAGTCGCCGGTCAGGTATGTTTGGTGATGTTGGCTAACTGTTGGTAGTGTGCTGTTTCCTATTAGTATTATCCTTGTTTAGAGCTGTAGCTTGGGACAAACCTTGCGGCTGGCGCTTGGTTGATGTGGTTCCTTGTGCAGTTCAATCCATGAGGTTTCCTGACGCTACAGACTTGTCTCCCGTTGTGTGCTGTATTACCATGAAGTGAGCTCACGGATGCATGCCTACGATTGCGTTGCTGCGTATCAGCGGTTCCTGGTTCCCCCCTGTGCACATATTTGACGCGGATTGATAGAACGAGCCCGCAGCTGTCTGGTTCACCTGTGCACTTAATGGAGCTGGGTGTCGAAGGTGGCGGATTTTGGTGGTGGTGTTGCTTCACAAGTGCTGTGCTGTGTGTAGTGGTGTGTGAGTGAGAGTGTTTCCACACAGGTGTTACTAAATTGTGCTGTGCTGTGGAGGCCTATTAGTGCCCTTACTCCCCGCCTGTTGCGCCTGGGCTCCTGTACTTAATCCTATAGAGGTGTCTGAGAATGCAGGTCACCCATATTACATTCTATTGAGTTTATTCATTTCTTTTCTATTGTTGCTTTAGATATTTTATCTTTAATAAAATTTTCATAATTTTTACCCACGTCTTCTGCCCATTTCTTGCACACGAACCTGTGTTGCCCAAGGGCAAGTCCTTATCTCTGGCAAAGTGCCAGAGTGGCATAGTCGCTTCATCATTTATTCCACCAGTCCTCCGTGTCATGCCACATATATATATATATATAGTAGATTGATAAGTAAATCAATATTTATGGCCAAATGATACATTTAAGTGCAATACAGGTGAAAAGTTAACAAATGAAATGTGTTTAATCTAGACCTCGCTGTCAGAACAGATAACAGATTTTGGTTTGATATTTAAAACAGTCAGCAGCACGTAGTATAATAGGTACAGGCAGATGAAGAGCAGGAAGCAGGAGATGAAGTGATGGTAAAATAATTGAATATAGTTTACTGAGTAATCTTAGTTGCATGATGTTAATTGCATCTTTGATCTTTGTCTGATCAGCATAAAAACTGCTTTTTTTGCCAGGCAAAGTAAAATTTATGCTTCACAACATTTTCCTGTGACATTAAAAACCTTGAGATCACAATACAGCTCAGAACATGAAATAGCATGTGTATTGAATAGATTAAGACATTAATACAAAGTATAAAAGAGAATAAAGAAACTGAAAATACAGGGGAACAATAATACTTTAACACTGTATACTGTTGCACAAATGGCATAATATCTGTCACTAAACAATGAGTGCTCATAAAAATAAATCTCGATGAGGTTAGTGCTAAGTGGGATTGGCCACTCAGATGATTGTTTTGCACTCATTTATGTGATTGTAACTGAGAGAGATGTCCGTCTCTGTACCTGCAGCTAAAATCCAACACAACAAGCATCATTTTCCTCTTCATATGGGACATCTGATTACCACAGCAGTTGCTTACATCTGTTAATATTTAATAAACTATCACTTCAACTGATCTGTAATTTCTTCGTTTCAGTAAACACAGAAATGAACCATCACACTGCACATAGCCTACCTCTGATTATGGTCGAAAGCTAATGACGTAACAGCAGGTGGGCCCGCCCCCACGCGATAATGATTGGCCGATTGAAAAGCTTAAATCTGATTGGCTAAAGCGTTCGACTGATCCGGGTGGGAGGAGAGTGCTAAGAAGCTGCTCCTGAAAAAAGGATGGCTACCAACTATTCATGTTCCTGCTGCACCTCCAGAAGAAGTGAGTGTAACATTTTATTAACCTTTATATTAATCTTTGCAAATCGCTTGCACGCTTCATGATGAATGCGGCTAAAGTTTACAGGGTAAGTTACATTAGGGCATGCTTTCTATGTATGATGACGTTCTCAATATAATTCATAATCCCACATTTATAATGAACAACGCGTTATGGTTATTGTGTTATTACAAACTGTGTACGCTGGTGATAAAGTTAACGTGTTAACAATGAACTAACGTATACATCAGTAAACACATAGCATTCGTATCTCACTACGCTACTCTGCCAGTACAAAGATAGATCAAAGTGACATTACGTTAACCAACCATTCAGAAACGTCCTGTTCAAGCCTTAATTGTCGAACTTCGTTAGGGCCGTCATCTTGTTCCAGGTCCGACTCCGGTTCAAATTGATAAGGTTGCTCAGATGTGTCCTCAGAGACTCCTGCTGTCATTCTTTCTCCAAAACATACCCTCAACTGTTGTCAAGGCAACACTCCACGTGTTGTTTCGAACCTCACAGAGCAGAGGGGCGGGGTGAGCAAAGCTCATTATCATTTAAAGTCACATGCACTGATATGACTTGTTGAAAACAGAGCGGTTTTTGACCAGGTAAAATGAGTGTTTTCTTACAATACTAATGAGAATTTTTAATTTAAGTTTATCACAAACTTTTCATTTAGACACCAAATAATTATATGAACTTGTACAAAAATGGCATTATATGACCCTTTTAACATTAGACATTAAGTTTATGTAATAATAGCTTCGTTTTTGCTTTTTGTCACTGTTTTCAAAGTGATTATGTTGGCCATAATGTACATAAATACACGATATGCTCTCGTTGAGTCATGGCGACATCATGTGGTCAACGTGTGGACGTGACCTGTGAACTCACCCAGGTCTGAAGTGAGACATTTCATTTGGGCTTTTCCCACACCCAGCCTCATCTGGAACGCAGCAATATAATCATAGATGTGTATACATAGATCTGTCAATATCACCATAAAGTACCTTTAAGTCTTCACAATTTCAAAAATCAAAAGCTGAGATTTTTCTCATTTAACTTCATATTTGTTGTATTAGGGATGTTAGAAATGCATATTGGTCAAGTGTAATGGGTCTAAGTAATGTTTATTTGTTTTAAACTGCTCTTGACTACGCCACTCCGATTTTATTTGGGTAGGAGATCCCGGATCACTTAAAAGTTTCCCTGCACGGCTATTCGATTCAATTAATATACTGAATTACTATAAACATAACATCTTATTTAAATACATGAATTCTGGTCTCATTTTGTTTCACTCAAAAGCTGGCCTAGATGTTACACGGTAGCAGTAACTTGAGTGTGTGACATAACACTTCAAAAGAAACACCCACAAAACTAAATAAATAAATTATCAACCCCAAAAGGAAATACAATTTCCTATACACCACACTAATACACAAACTCAACCACACACCATTTCCACACCACACTTGTCTAGGTGGAAGTGAGTATCTCCTCTCTTAGTTACTCCAAGCTAAAATGGCCCAGCTGCAAAAACACAAAATAAACCAGGTTAAAAACAAAACACAATAGACTAATACTGGGCCCACCAAACAATACAAAGAAAATACAAAACTAAACAGGTGATATGTTACCTTAAAATATTAAAAAACGTAGGGAAAACAGTGATCAACCGCGCAGGACAGAACTCTAGAAAAGAAAAGACAATAAATAAACCAAAAATACACAATAAGTCAACCCATGAAACAAAATCATTCATAAAAAACGGATTGTTTTCCCTAAACAAATAACACAGAGAATACACAAACTACTAACATCAAATCATATAACAATTTAAAATAGAAACCCTCATCCATATACATTGCAATACAAGAAACACATGTTGAAATGTCCCAGCTATCCTCGCATTACATGAAAGGAATACCTTTGTTGTGTGCCACAGGCGTCTGAAACGCTGTTTTCAGTATCCACTGCTCATCCGACTCAAACAAGTGAGGGAGTTTAAAGTACACTTCTCTAAAAAAGAGAATCATTTGTCTTGGTACATACACAAGGTTTGCTGCTAATCATTTCATTCGATTTTAATACAATCGTAAACTACAATCGTTATTCAGCACAAGGATATTTACAGCACACATCTAAAAATCAACTGGGTGAGAAAAAAATAAAATTACAGCTGGAATTATCCTGTGCTGTTTGCTTCAAAGTTAGCATCACATCAACATGGCAAACACCATAAACAAGCACTAAAAATCTACTCAAAGTCATAACTTTCATTAAAAGAGACCAACCACAACTTGTTCTTCAAGGGACCAACAACCACCTGCACTCCAAACAATTCAGGCACTACAAGCCTTCTTCTTCTTGTGGATTTATTGGCGGGTCGCAAACCAACGGAAAAGGTGCATACCGCCACCTACTGTGCTGGAGTATGAACGAAGATGATACACTTCTTATATTTCCTATATTCTATATTTCAGGCCACTATTCCTCAAGAATGTCATAAATGCTATAATTTTTCTACCAGACTCTATTCCTGTCTTCAAAATATTATATATGGTAAAATCTGTGATACCCAAAGCTTGCATATCTCTTATAAGCTCAATTCTTTCTTGTTCAAATTTTTTACATCTAATCAAAACATGTTCTACAGTTTCCATTTCCTGACATACATTACAAAAGCCCGAGTTGTGTTTGCCCATGATATGTAATGTTGCATTAAGATTGGTGTGACCCATTCTTAATCTTGTAAAAATAATAAATTCCTTTCTCTTTATATTATGACTAATTTGACTTTGTTTTATATTATTTTGTATTCTATAAAAATGTCTTCCTTTCTTACATGAGTCCCAATATTTCTGCCATTTACTCCCACAAGCTTGTTGAATCAATGACTTCCCTTCTGCCCTGCTTAAAGTGACTGCTTTGTTAATACTATCCACTTTGAGTGCTTCCTTGGCCATTTTATCTGCCGTTTCGTTTCCTTGTATCCCAACATGTGCTGGTACCCATAAAAACTGCACTAAAATTCCCATTTTACTTAATCTAAATAAAATAATCAGAATTTCTGTCATTATGTCTTTCCTACATGATTGAAAGGTTTGCAAGCTTAAAATTGATGCCAATGAATCTGAACAAATTAAAACGTTCCTTTTACACTACAAGCCTTCAAAGGAAGTGCTGTATTTAAAGGTCCCATGGCATGGCATTTTTCTATTATTTTATAATGTTTCCTGAGGTGTACTTATATTGTTAGTATGATTTTTACATCATAAAATGTCATAATTTAGAATAAAAGGCATTTTTTCTATACTGCTGTTTGCCCTGTGGCTGAATGCCCTGCTTCAAGAGGCGTGTCTGCTGTGAGACTTCAGTAAAAACTCCCAATGTTGTGATTGGCTGACATCTTTGCATTTTAAATGAGCGGAGGGGGCGTGGTTTAACAAGGTCTACGAGGCACGAGCAGGCACGAGCTGCTGCCAGAGAGACGGATGGACCTGAGTTCACTTCACATCGGTTCTGTCAGTCTCAGTTCAGTGCTGTTGTAGTTACAGCATATACTTTAGGTTATTAGTCTATTTCTAGTCGGAGGGACTGTCACTCATGTCAGAAAGTTAGCAACTTTAGTAAATTATGGATCAGCGCTGACTGGAGACGCGAACCGTTTAGAACGATTCAGTCCGATTTGGTAAACTGATTCGGTTCACTAAAAAGAACCGGTTCAAAAGAATGATTCGTTCCCGAACTGGACATCATGGAGACAGAGCGATTGCTAACAAAGTTATTTATAGTAACTACTGAGTTATGAGAGCTGTGCTGTCAGCGCGAGTTTATTGTGTTTGTATCTGAGAGTTCTGAATAAACACGAGTCCCAGTCACGTCAAGTCTGTCTTCATCATTATTACCAACTTTTTAACACATGCAAAGTACCATTACAGCTGTCGAGATGAACGAGTTACGAGTAAGTGTTGATAATAGCATTATTTTTAGACATGTTCCTATCATATAAGCGTCAGTGACGCGCATTGAGGACACAGCGCAAACAAAGACACAACAGCAGTAATCGAATGTAATCCAGTTTATTGTGGGGATAGCTGGCTAGCCTAGCCGGATACGCTCACGCTTACCCCCCTTCTGCTTAATCTCGCGCCGCGTAAGGCGCCTCCGCTGTGGGCCAGATGCAGTACTGGGGGTCGGGGATGTTGAAGGCCCACCGGTCAGCCGGAGCTTCGGCGTGTGTGAGGTTTATCTGTAAAGATGTGGCTCTCTATGTTGAGCAGAAACGACTGTATGCACATTTTAGAACAGATAGACGCGACGAGGACGTACAAAAACACTGACTCACAAGATAGAAAACACAAAAACACCGTTCTGTCGAGAGAGAAAGAAGCCGCAGTGTGTGCACGAATAATAAATAATTAGCTACACATCAGAAATCACTGATCACAGATCAGAAGGAACTGAAAAAAGAATTCTGTTTTCATTTGTACATCCAAACACTGAGAAACTGCCAGCGTTCACTCGTTCACAAGCCATGATCTCTCTCGCGTTTGCATGGGCGTGGCAGATTCTCTGGGCGGAGGAAAGGGAGGAAACCGTTCCTGCTTGGACGTCAAACCAGGAGACTTCAGGATTGGCTCGTCTGACCTGTCATTTTCTCAAAGGCAGAGAGAGACAGCCAGAACTCGGGTTTACACCCATCAACATTTCTATCCACTTGGGGACAATATTCAGGCTAGGGGAACTCATATTAATTTTGAAAAACCTCATAAAATGAAAATTTCATGCCATGGGACCTTTAAAGGCCAAGCGTCCCTTCTACAAATAGGCACATCAGCGCCCCATGTTGACTTGGCTTCACAAGCTCCAGCACTTTTTATAAATTAAAGGCAAGCAAGCAATATACGAGCAAACCACAAAATATGTCCAACCTGCCATGGACAAATAGAAAGTATAGCGTAAATACATTTTCATTGCATATAGTGATTATAAAATGTAGATTTTCAGAAAGTTATTTGGTCCCTTTCTCAACAACGCATTTCAGTTCATGGGAAAAGTCTTTTGATAATAATGAAATTACAGCAACTTATTTGTTTCCCTATAAAATATGTGATAGTAACATCTAAAAACAAATATTTTTTCAAACAATACTAACTGGCCTCATTTATTTATAAAGAAATTACACAAAAGGGTTTGCAAACTGCTTATTTTCATAAAAGATGAAGATGACAGGTGGACAAAGGCTTTAATGGGTGAAGAGAACGGGAACATCAGAGAAACAACAAGAACAGCAAGAAACATATTGTAATGTTTTAGCCTGGATGCCAGACGAACTTAGCCCACAACATTTGAGCTCGGGCAGTTCGGTCTGGACTTGATCCGTAGAGGAGTAATTATGCCCGAAAAGAAACTGTTCGGACCAATCAAATTGTCAGGGCGGGCTTTAGACGATGATGGACAGATGATCAACATTAACGTAATCATCCACGTCACCAAAGAGCGCTTGGGTTGAATGTCCTAAACGGAGAACTTGTTCGTATATGCGTTCACCTTCACTATTTCTCTCAGAAGTGATGATCGTGTTGGTAAGTACTCTGTGTATCCTTAAATTCTTTTTTTACAACACCGGCAAAGATCGTTTACACTCGTCTTTTTCTTCTAACGTTACTTATTCCAGTGTGCGTGGAGACAGGGTTGCCAAGTTTTTACAACAAAACCCACCCAATCGCTACTCAAAACTAGCTCAATAGCTTCTCGGGGGGGTTCTCCGGAAAAAAAATTGCGTTTGGGGGGGTAGAATATGTGTTATTTTGGAAGGTTTGCCTGCTAAGATTCACATTCCTGGGTCTATATATAACATATTTGGGGTCGCTTCAACCCGCGGACTTGGCAACAGAGGGCAGTTGAGTTCTGTTGACATTTGACAACTAACGTTATGCGCCGCTCCGTTGCTCTGATTGGTTGTAGGTCTATCCAATTGAGGTCTTTCCTAATTCGGTGGAAACACACCCCATAATCACAGCCCAACAGAGCAGGACCAGACTCATATTCTGACTAGAATTGAGTATGACAACGTCAGGCTAGTAACACAGATGGTGTACAGGACTGGGCCAGGGGTGCGTTGAATGCATTAATCATTTCAATGTGTTTTTTCCCATACGTGTTAAATCGACAGCCCTAGTGAAAACACGATCAGAATGTGGCAAAAACTACGCACATGTCCTCTCTGTCATGGAAGGCTTGGTGACAGGGTGGACCATGAACATTTTTTGCTATATTTTGGTTATTGTTGATGCTGACTGTGTTCTGTTTAAAATATATATTTTGAATTTTTGAAAAGTTTTTATATGAATTAATTAGGGCTGCCAAAAGATTAATCGCAATTAATCGCATCCAAAATATAAGTTTGTGTTTACATAATATATGTGTGTGTACTCTGTTAATTATTATTTATATATATAAATACACACACATTCATGTATATATTTAAGAAATATTTGCATGTATATACTGTATATACATTTATATAATCTATAATATATATAAATATAAATGTTTTATTTATAAAAATAATATTTTTTTCTTAAATATATACATGCTTGTGTGTGTATTTATATATAAATAATAATTAACACACATATAGAGTACACACACATATATTATGTAAAAACAAACTTTTATTTTGGATGCGTTTAATCGCGATTAATCTTTTGACAGCCCTAGAATTAATATTTTACGATGACGGAGTGGACATGCTAAGCTTGACAACATCCAACTACAAACAATATGATGGAATTTAGGAAATATAAGCGTAGATACTTAGTGAACTTGCTGAAGATGTTTTTTACCTCCATTGAAGAAAGACCAGAGGGGTGGGGATGATGTCACTGAGTACATCACGTGGATGGATGGATGGATGGATGGGTGTGTGTGCGTGACTTACCGGCACCAGGTGCACTATGGGAAGGAGACGTGGTGGTGGAGGCAGTGATGCTTTGGGCAATGTTCTGCTGGGAAATCTTGGGTCCTCCATCCATGTGGATGTGACTTTGACACGTCCCACCTACCTAAGCATTGTTGAGACCATGTACAGCCTTTCATGGAAACGGTATTCCCTGCTGGCTGTGGCTCTTTCAGCAGATAATGCGCCGCCACAAAGCACAAATGCTTCAGGAATGCTTTGAGAAGCACAACAACGAGTTTGAGGCGTTGACTTGGCCTCCAAATTCCCCAGATCTCAATCCAATCGAGTTTATGCCGCCAGTAGGAGGGATTTCACAAGCGTCATTGATGCCGAGTGCCGCAGTGAATGAGTATGGCAGGGTTTTAATAATATATTAGTTAATTACATTTATATAGCGCTTTTCTAGGCACTCACTCAAAGCGCTTTTACATAGAAGGGGGGAATCTCCTCAACCACCACCAATGTGCAGCATCCACCTGGATGATATATATATAATATATAATATCCCCTCAAGTAAAAGGAAAGAATATTATACATTTAAATTTAATTTTTGCTAAATTCCATATACATAAATGTAAGTACAATAAAACCCAACCTTTGTTTTTGGTTCTTGAAAAAGAAATGCAGACATGTATCAATACTATCCTTCATTCCCGCAATCAGAAAGCAATTAAAACTGTTTCTGTTTGTGAATCCTTTGCTCCCACCTCCGTTTATACCCAACTCGTTTTGGCAGTAAAAGGGGGACCAACACGATATTAAGAAGTTAATGTTAATGTTATGCCTGATCTGAGTATATATATATATATGGATGGAACAGTATAATGATGTTGTGCTGCCCTCTGCTGTAATTCAGCGCTCATTACAACAGGTCATTTCACTTCATTTTATAGGCCGTCAATAATCAATTCAACAGTTTGTACAAACAATACTCATTTATCCTGCTTCACTGGATTCCCTTATATTACCACATACAAAAACAATGTTTTTCTATTATTCATGGCCAAAAGAACCCATGTCTTGTACAGACTGTACTAAACTGTTTACTTATACAACTTAAAGGAAGCAAAGTGCAACATTGTAAAGGTAACTTCTGCATTTGTATATGTTTAAAAAACTTTTCTATAGTTTTCTCACTTTAAGTTGACACTCAATGATTAAAGTTATAAATCAATAGCACAGAACTACAGAAGAATAGGGGCAAACCCTGACTGGTTTATATTTCTCAAATAAGTTAAACTAAAACATGTAAGTTATTAATACAGAGAGTCTATGCTCCAACTGTAGCTCAGATGTAAAATGAGAATGATTGAATTACTGCTTCATTGTTTGTCATTGTTTCTGTCATATACGATCTGTCCTTAGCATGATTTTAAGCAGTATTTTCTGTAACTGTGACTGCCAAGAACAATAACTGTATCATAACTCTATGATATATAGCTCTAGTGATTAATTTTTAATCTTCCTCATGTGAGTATTTTAGTGGTGTGTTGCTGTTTTGTTCTCTGACCTGTGTGATTTCCAGATGGTATTTTAGTAATTCCTTTATCTGAAGGCAGGTCGTCGTCTCACATTACACTGTCACTATCAGACTTATAAAGATAAAGCAAAGACAGAATTATTAATAGCTCAGAAACATGTTCACTGACAAATCAGCTAAATCAAACTTAGCTTAGGTTGTGAAAAGAGCCAGGCTTTGAAAGCTTGTGTGGGGTTTAAACTTCGGGAAGGAGTGATGAGAAAAAAAATATAGCAACATAAAGAACAGATGCTCAACCTGAGGGCTATAGACAGACTGAACAATGAGCAGGAGAGAACGCATTAATAACAGACAACAGGAACAGAAAATACAAAGAACCAACTCAACCACACTAATGCTGACAAAAACTGTGTTCTTGATTTTCTAGGTTAACTGTATTGCACTATAATTTGTGTATAGGCAAGCAATTCTTTTAAATCAAGTGACATGAATTCCTCAAAACAATGACATGGGGACAGGACTGTTAGTGTCGCAGTATCAGTAAATGATCTGATAATGACAAACTAATCGAGGAGGAATAGCTTAAATGATCAACGTATTGCCCAGTTAAGTCATTAAAAAATCTTATATGATTGGCTGAGACTTTTATAAGTCCAAAGTCTTTAATGTCTCGCTTTAATTGATATTATCTAAGAGCTGAATCACTAACCCACAATTCACACAACATTATCTCTCCACTTCTTGTTGCTGATGGTTTTTATATTTGTATATGATTTTGTGTGTCTGTGGCTATCTATATATTTGGTTGTATGAATTGTTATCTGTATTTAAAGTGATCTTTCGCTTTGTAATATTCTATATGAGGAATATATCTTCAATAAAATAACAACTGGTCGATCTGTGTGTGTCCTTGTTGTACGGTAACCACTAAAAGTCAAAAATATTGTATGAGTTTACTTTATGAGTTTGTGTGGAGCATAAAGTTGCTCTTTGATGGCTGTGAAAACACTGTATCAAAAGTTTAACAGACAAACAAACTCATTATCATGTCAACATGACAATAACCTGCAACAGCAGACAACCATTTAGCCAACTAAACTAAACATTTCCAGTAATGACAGCTTTGCTTTTTCAGTGACACAATTTACCCCATCATACAGGGCAACGATTAACAGCGACAGCACTGCCAATGTTTGATCTGAATGATCCAATCCACCAGTCAGTGTGACACACCCTCATAACTGATAACAAGCTGTAATGGGCTGAGTCTGTGAATCTATTAAATCCTGACACAGTTCCATCTTCCTCGATTCCAACGACATCGGATTATCAGATCCTGGAGGAAAAGAGATGTCTGGACCTGAAGGCGCAAAAGATAGTAAGAAATGATTTATGATGTAAAAAAGATGCATGAGAAAAGAGATAAGCTACACTTATTGCTGTATTTAAAGAAAGAAAGTTAACAATTTAATACTAATCGTATTAATTAATTATTGGAAAAAGGGTTAAACATAATTAAACATAAAGGGTTAAACATAAATAATACTCATCAATTCACCGTTTGGTGGGAGTTTGATTGACAGGCGATCTGACCAATCATAATCCGGCAACTGCTGAATCCGCCATTTTGTCCGACAAAGCAGTCAGAAGAGCTTGTAGATTAACGTCAATGGACTTGAACTTGAAAAACGGTGTTTATTTGATGCTATACATTTACTGGAAGGAAGAGATGATCGGTTTACGAGCAGCTTCAACACGACACATTAAAGAGCCACAACATTGTATTTATTGTTTACATTTTTGAATAAATGACAACATTGGAAAGTTGAGACTTGTTTTTCTCTGCATGTGTGTGGTGTGAGAGTGCCATGGTTTGTCGGACATAGCAACAGTAACTAAAGGGGGCAGGTCTTTGCAAACGCTCGGTTGTGAACAACTGACTAATATTTGCTTCTTTTAAACTGTAATCTGAAACAAATCAATATATCTCTATATTGCATATACAATTGCTTGTTTTCTCTGCAGAGAAAAGACAGAGGATCGCTGAGGATTGGCAGAATTGCTCCTTAAACTTTTCAAAGGACATCATGAAGGCAAGTGAAGCTTTAAAAGGGAAGGACAAATTATAGCAAATGTAGAAATCATGTCCTGGCCGTGACTTGTGTAGCAGCTGATGTTTAGCTGCCAACTATGGTGATTGGAGAGAGACTGATAAACTGAATCAATCACACATGCACGTATAGTACGACCCTAAATGTGTAATTTATAAACAAACCTACAATGCAATAATGATCTTTTTAACACATCACATACACTATATATGCCAAAGCATCGCAGCTTTGTGTGTGCTCTTGTTGCAGAGCTGCAGAGTGTGCCCTTTTAAATGTTTGCCTATACAGAGAGAGCAACTCAATTACATGTATTTATAGCACATTTTATAATACCATATTGCAAAGCTGTTTTATAACCCCCAGTAAACATGTGGTGACACTATAAATTATGATCCATATTTTCAGTCACATGCTTTCCAGCCAGCTGTAACGCAATCGCTTTTTATACTGTAATATAGGTATAAAACACACTAGTGACGATGCACTGGAAATGGTAACATTATATTCTGACAGTTATGATGTATTCTAGCCTATATTAGATGATAAATCCCCAGTGTTAAACAAACACTTCTCAGAGCACAGATTGCCCCACTATACAGAGCAGGGGTGGTGAACGTTGGTCCTGGAGAGCCACAGCATATTTTTGCTTCAACCCTAATCAAACACACCTGAACAAGCTAATCATAGTCTGAAGGGTTACTAGAAAGCTACAGGCAGGTGAGTTTTATCAGGGTTGGAGCTGAACTCTGCAGGACAGTGGCCCTCCAGGACCGGAGTTCTCCACCCCTGCTACAGAGTGTTATGCTGCGTTCACACCAAACGCGAATTGAGCGTCAAAATCGCGTCTACCGCGTCTAGTTTTACGCGCGTACATTTTGAATGCATTCGCGCGTCAGCAGAGAATTGGACGCGCGTAGAAATCGAGCGCTGGAAGCGAAATTGACGCGCGTTCAAGGCACTCCAGGAGAAATATGTCATAAAACACCACTCTGCCTCTTTTCATTTTCATTAAACATATATATTAAGCATTAATAGCCACACAAATGTGGTCCAGGCAACTCCTACATTATCTTCACTGCATGTATGTTTAAATATCCTTAAAATATAAAGTTATGAAACTTCTCTTTGCCCTCAGTCAAAACGATTTGGCAGACAACAAATTATATATTCATGAGAGCAAAGATCGCCCGTTAGATCCACACAAGACGAACCACTACAGGACATCAGAGCCAGCGGCAGACGCCAGAAGGACTGGCCGAGGAAAGGCTGCCTTCGCTGGGGTTATGAGCAGTGATTGCCCGGTGATCGCCTGGATCTCACAACTCCAAAAACACAAGATTATTTTTTTTAAATAGGCGCTCTCTTTATAAATAAACCACAGATTTGAGCTTTAAACAACTACATTCTCACCTGAAAACGTCTTAAAACTACATTTTATGACACAATAGTACTGTTTTTAATTTATGCAGGGTTTCTCATACACGTCACTTTACCACGTGACAGCAGCGAGCAGGCTCCTGATTGGTTAACGCGGCGCGAATTGACGCCAAAGTTCAAATTTTTCAACTCGGGCGTCAGACGCGAATTCGCTTCAAACGCGTGAATGCACAAAAGCACCATTCGCGTGTAACGCGCGTATCGCGCAAGACGCTCAATTCGCGTCCAATTCGCGCCATTCGCGCGAACTGGACGCGCGAATGAGGCGGATTCGCGTCCTTCGCGCCGCGCGTAACGCGCCTCCCGCGCCGCGGGACCTCCAGACGCGCGTCAACGCGCCTTTCCATTGACTTAACATTGAAATCACTCGCGCCAGACGCTCAATTCGCGTTTGGTGTGAACGCAGCATTAAAGTAACACTGAAGCAGAGTTAAAGTTAATGAGATGATTAAGAGATTAATTAAGTGATGATTGAGCATTAATGATGAACACCTGATGATCATGTTGATCAATTATAGCCTATTGGTCAACATCGCAAAACAACATATTTAAGCTCATACATGTAATTATTACTATCCCAGTATAGGTTAGGTTATATTAGTTATCATTTACAACCAGTTCAATTAACAAACTAATGTCTTTTGTCCTGTAGATCTTCAATGACCCCATTCATGGTCACATTGAGCTCCACCCTCTGCTGGTGAAGATCATTGACACTCCTCAGTTTCAGAGACTCAGACACCTAAAACAACTTGGAGGAATATATCTGGTGTATCCAGGAGCTTCTCACAATCGCTTTGAACTCTCTCTTGGGTGAGAATTAAACAGTATTAAGAGGAGTCTTCTATTCATTTCAGTTTGGGATTTCATTCTCTAACAATACTCTTAGAGAGCTGCTTGTAAAAATACCTTTGACTCTTTATTTCTTTTGATTTATCCGTTTCATTTATTTATTGATTGAACCTTTCAAAATGATCATTGCATTGTATAATAAATCATTCAGATCAATCAGACTCATGTTTGATTCCATGTTTTTGTTCATGAAGTAAACTGTGTGTGTGTGTTAGTGTGGCGTATTTAGCAGGTTGTCTGGTCAGGATTCTTCATGACAATCAGCCAGAGCTCAAAATCACCAAACAGGATTCCCTGTGTGTTCAGATCGCTGGACTGTGTCATGACTTGGGTGAGCAGCACTGATCACTGATCAAAAGTCAAAATCATTGAGCAGCTTAAAAGCAATTAAAATTAAAGCTGCAAGCAGCATTTAGCGGGGTTCAAGCCTTTAAGGCCTTTAAGCACACAAGCATCAAAAGACATTAAGTTTTATTTAGCAAGATTTTAAACACTGAACTAATAGATGGAAAAGTCAATTTACAAGCAATATAGGCAATTTACCATAGAAAACATATGGTTTTAAAAGGTTTTTAATAGTTATAGCGCCACCTATGGTCCGATCTCTATAAAACTTTGCATGCTTGTTAAGGATGTTTTGACACATATCCGCACCAATTTTCGTGAAGTTTTGAGTTTTCCCTTAGAATATATCAAATGATATGCATATTTCGTGGATGTGTGCAACACCACGTGATTACAGAGCCATGAAACTCATTAGCGCCAACTAGTGGCCGATTTCTTTCAAAATTCTTACAGACCTCTAGGGCCATGAGACTTGTCTAATAGGTGCTCAAATTTAATTGGCTGTGGCAGCCATGTTTTTTGAGATACACCAATCTCCTCATAGACATACTTGGTACCTTGGACCAAGACATTGCATACCAATTTTCAAGTCAATCGGACTAGCGGTCGGGTGGTTAAAGCCATTTTCATGTTTTTTCAAGTTATTGCGCCACCAAGTGTTCAATCGTCGCAATTTTTTTATCGTGACCAAAGACTCAGACTATACACATGTCTATCAAGTTTGGTAAAGATATCTCATTTTGTTCTTGAGTTATAGCTTTTTTAGTAAATAGGCTCCGCCCTGAACATTTATTTTTACGCTCCTTAACAACCGTGAATATACATTTCGACGTTTTTTTGATAATTATTGATAATCTGACTCCAGAGAACATTTTGACACTGGTTTGGTTCCGATCGGGAAAAAACCTAGGACTAGTTTGCAAAAGTAGTTTTTTGACAAAATTCAAAATGGCGGAAAATCTATCATGGCGGAAATGAAATCGGAGATATATGTTTTGTTCGTCATGGACTCACCTTTCCAAAGATATAAGACACTTGAGTCTACGACATAGGGTTTAGGAGTTATGAGCCATTTTGCACTTTTGATTGCTGTAGCGCCACCTATTGGCCAATCGAGTTCATACTCTGACAACATTAGCCTCGATTTTTGTACTACCATCTGATAAAGTTTCAAGTCTCTAGCATTTACGCTTTGGTCTGCACGATCACAGTTTAAATATGATTGAACAATATTAGTTTAGAGGATAAGCCAATGAGTGGTCTTCTGCTGCCATCTGGTGGCAATTTTAGGTAATACGCCATAATATATTTGAAATAAATTAATTTGACAAAATGTAATTGTAAATATTGTAATAGTGACTTTATAATGTCTAAATAGGAATTATAGAACATGATAAGTAAATAGTATGACAAAATGACCATTTAAGCCCAGCAGGTGGCAGCAGAGAACCACTCATTGGCTCATTTTCATTTTAAATGTCTGTTTTTCATTTAATGGGCACATTTTACAAGTTAATGTCTTCAAACGTGCTTAACTCACATGCACATTTTGTTGGAGATATAGATATTTGAAATAAATGATGGGTAACAAATAGCTTATTCCAGGTTTTCCCCTTTAAAACATATTTTCAGGCATTATTTTAATTGTAATTTAATAATTATTGTAAAAACATTAATCAAATGAACAAATTAATTGATAAATATTGACAAAATGTCATTTGCAACATTTATTATAATGATTTTATAAAGTTTAAATATGCTTAGTAAGCAGAATGAACCAATGAGTGGTCTTCTGCTGCCATCTGGTGGCAATTTTAGGTAATACGTTTTTAACATAATTGTGAATAAATAAATAACAATTTGATTGACAGTATTGGTTCTTGAGGCAAAGTTGTTCAGTATGAGGAGATCTATCATAATTTCTGCACATTATGTGGATGTTTTTTACCCCACCTGATTACAGAGATGGAAAATACCATTTACAGCCAATACAGGCAATTCACCATTGGGAATACATGGTTTTCAAAGCTTTTTAACAGTTATAGCAGCACCTATAGTCCGATCTCCATGAAACTTTGCATGCTTCTTCAGCATGTTATGTCACATATACATAACAATTTTCGTGAAGTTTTGAGTTTTCCTTTAGGATTTATAGGCTTTTGAGTGTATTTTGCTACGCCCCTCTTCTAAATGACCCTGTTATAGCCATCCAAATGCAAAAGTTCAACTTTTTTTCAATAATTATTGATCTAGAGAGTCCAGAGAATTGTCCTAGACTTGTTTGATTCTGATCGGGCAAAAATCCAGGGACTAGTTTGCAAAAGTAGGTTTTAAACATAATTACAAATATTTAATGAACAATTTGATTGACAGCAATAGTTCATGAGGCAAAGTTGTTCAGTATGAGGAGATCTATCAAATGATATGCATATTTCGGGGATGTGTGCAACACCACGTGATTACAGAGCCTCAAAACTCGTTAGCGCCAACTAGTGGCCGATTTCTTTCAAAATTCTTACAGACCTCTAGGACCATGAGTCAAACATGCCCATCGAGTTTCGTTCCGATCGGCCTCCGTTAACCTTGTCTAATAGGTGCTCAAATTTAATTGGCTGTGGCGGCCATGTTTTTTGAGATACGCCAATTTCCTCATAGACATATATGCTACCTTGGACCAAGACACTGCATACCAATTTTCAAGTCAATTGGACTAATGGTCAGGTGGTCATAGCCTTTTTCATGTTATTTTCATGTTATAGCGCCACCAAGTGGCCAATCGTCGCGATTGTTTTATCGTGACCAAAGACTGAGCCCATACATATGTGTACCAAATTTGGTGAAGATATCTTATTTTGATCTAGAGTTATAGCCTTTTTTAATAAAATAGGCTCCGCCCTGAACATCAATTTTAAGCCCCCTAACAACCGTGAATCCAAATTATGACTTTTTTTCAATGATTATTAATAGTCAGACTCCAGAGAACATTTTGGCACTGGTTTAGTTCTGATCGGACAAAAAACCTAGGACTAGTTCGCAAAAGTAGTTTTTTGACAAAATTCAAAATGGCGGAAAAATTTGCATACCGGAAATGAAATCGGAGATATACATTTTTTTATGTAAGGTATTCAGCTTTCCAATGATATAAGACACTTGAGTCTACGACATACGGTTTAGGAGTTATGAGCAGTTTTGCGCAATTGATTGCTATAGCGCCACCTATAGGCCAATCGGGGTCATAATTTGATAACCTCTCCTCGATTTTTGTACTACCTATTGGCCAAGTTTCAAGTCTCTAGCCCTTACAGTTTGGGCTGCACGATGCGTTTTAGGTCTGAATAATAATAATAATAATAATAATAATAATAAATATAGCTGCGAGCAGCAATTATCGGGGTTCAAGCCACTTAAGGCATTTAAGCACATTTGCATAAAAAGTTATTGTGTTTTATTTAGCAAAATTTTAAACACTGAAATAATTGATGGAAAAGTCAATTTACAGGCAATTTACCATAGGAAACATATGGTTTTAAAAGGTTTTTAACAGTTATAGCGCCACCTATGGTTTGCATGCTTGTTAAGGATCTAATGTCACATATTCACCCCAATGTTCGTGAAGTTTTGAGTTTTCCCTTAGAATTTATAGGCTTTTGAGTGTATTTTGGCACGCCTCTTTTCTAAATGACCCTGTTATAGCCATCCAAATGCAAAAGTTCAACTTATTTTCGATAATTATTGATCTAGAGAGTCCAGAGAATTGTCCTAGACTGGTTTGGTTTCGATCGGACAAAAAACAGGGACTAGTTTGCAAAAGTAGGGTTTTAACATAATCACGAATATTTAATGAACGATTTGATTGACAGCAATGGTTCTAGATGCAAAGTTGTTCAATATGAGGAGATCTATCAAATGATATCAATATTGTGGGAATAAGTGCAACACCACGTGATTACAAGAGACTGTGACGAGACTGTAAATAAGGGTTAAAAGGCTTAAAAGTGGAAGGATCCTGGTCCCCACTCCAGCACTTTGAGTCTCAGTATGCACGTTGTGTGTATACGTTTTACCTTACACTATTGTATTAAATATAACAGGAATGGTTAGTGTGGGCTTCAGGTGAGTATGTCAGCACGGTGGCTCCCTGAAGTGCATGTGATGAAAAGTAGACTGAAATTCACATCCCCACCCACCTAATCCTAATAGTGTAAGTGAGACGCCCCTACCCCAAGGTAAGTAAAAAAACAAACAAAAAAACCTTCAACTGTATTGCTTCTAACAATTATGAATTTATTTTTCCTTTCCTTAGGAAACTGTATTTTTCCTGAAAGGGTCTCTTTCAATCGGATGAAATAACAAAAAGTAACAAAAATGGAAATAAACAGTTCTCTGAAACTTCTGGTTTTCTTGGTAAACCTTCAAATGTTTAACAAAAACCCTCTTGTAACACCTCAGATATGAATTTTCACAAAAGTAATTTCAATATTAAGGCACAAACTGATTTACAAACACTGGGTGTTTCAAAGCCGGGCAACTCTTATAGTTCAAACAGATGATTCATTTGAAACAACTCAGCTCAAATAACAGTTTCAATTCATCCAGACGATTCTTATAAATAAATAGATTCAATTTCCAGTTGACTCAGTTCTAGGGTTGCCACCTTCAGTGTGGCAAAATAAGGGACACCCATTCATTTGCATAATTGCATAAAGGACAGAGTTAAAGAATATGTCATGAAATTATTATTTCAACATTGACAACATGACAGCTCAATAATAAACCATAAGACAACATGAGATCAAGTATGTGAACTTGCAACAGAACACATTTTATATTAAGTTACATTTGATTATTTTATAACTCTTTAGTAGCCTATTTAGTGCACTTTAAAGGGATAGTTCACCCAAAATGAAAATTATGTCATTTTCTTTGTTCTGCTGAACACAAAAGAAGATATTTTGAAGAAAGTTTGTTGGGGGCACCATTGACTTCCATAGCAATCTTCCTATGTGTTCAACATAAAGAAATTTATACATGTTTGGAACAACTTGAGGGTGAGTAAATGATGACAGAATTTTCATTTTTGGTGAACTGTCCCTTTAAGCAGTCACTCTGAACCAGTAATCACTTTTTTTGAATTTCAAAAATGTACATTTTTTTCAATTAATTTTCTTAAATTATGACTATATTTACATGCAATTATTTGTCCCATTTTTATCTAAATATTTTTTTAAATGTCATACAATTTATATGACAGGATTATTTATGTATGATTAACATAGCCTAGCTAAATTATAAATTAATAATAACATTTATTAGGATATAATCTATTAATTAACCTGTCTAAAAAATAATAATTATGTCTCCCAAGCTCTGATAATGTATGGAATATTATATTAATATATTATCCATTTAAAAAAACTATAGGCCTATAACCTTAGAAGCACGGATGTGTCTGTCACATAGACCGGTCTGTCAGCGCTACTGCTTTAAGTCAGACAGTCTGAGACACTGAAATGCTTCTCATAAAGTGTGCAGTTGGCCTGCACTTCATCATGAGTTACTGGTCAGACCCATTGATACCTTTTTGATATTCAGCTCTATATCTGGAGATCCTCTTGCGTTCAAACGGTGGACGCGACGCGAGCTCGACATGTTTTTAAAAAACCACGCAAGTTCAGAGGCACAGCTCATGTTCTCGAGACTCCGCCGCTATGACAACAAAGCCGCTAAAACGCAATCACGCACAAATGAGCTCCTGTACTAGGCTACTTATTGTGAAATTGATTTCTTTATATTTGCTACCAGAAGGCTATTCTCCACACTCCACTATGTGTGGACCTAGATGTAAAATACGGAACAAATCGTGTCCCGTATTGGTTTGACAAGGGGACGAGCCATTTTGCTTGCAAATACAGGACGATTCCGTATTTTACTGGACGGGTGGCAACCCTACTCAGTTCTCACACAAAGTTCAAATTGACAATTGAGACCCACAAGTTCACTCAAACACTCAGTTCTGTTCACTATGTATCAGTAAAATGTTCGTGTGTGTGTGTGTGTGTGTGTGTGTGTGTGTGTGTGTGTGTGTGTGTGTGTGTGTGTTGAACTGTTGTACCAGTCTGTGGCAACGACAACTTTGATGTGATGACTTGCGATGACAAGATGAACAGCTGGGACAGGGCAATGAGATGTAAGAATGTCAGGGTAATCAACAGAAACAAGAGAGGTGGCCCAGAAAAACTCAGGAACTTTCTGGAACAAAATGGCGCAGCCCGGTTCAGCTCGCACGCGGCCTGGACTGAATGTCTGAATCACACAAAAATGTCTTTCAAAAACAAATCCGTCTCTTTAAAAATGCAAAAACACTCCAAAAGAAATAAATCACTCCTTCAAAAAAATATCGTTCAGTTCACAGACGCATTCTCGCGCACTAATAAGTGCACTTAATGGATTTGCAGGAAAAAAATCAATGTCTCTCGCCCTGACACCGTTCAAGACTCAGAAAGCAGCAGAACTCTCAAGAAAAAGCGTACTGTCAGGATAGCAACACAAACAAGTGTTATGAATGAAACTCACGGCTCCAGCAACTCTCTCTCTCTGTCTCTCTGTCTCTCTCTCTCTCTCCAACACTGTTCACCGTCCAATGACGCAATCGACCGATCTTCTGCCTTAACTACTTCTCATGTTTCACAAGATAATGTAAATGCACTAAACCCGCAAAACATAAGCTGCCCGTGCACTACTGTCCTATATTACAGATCCAAGGAGAAAAATGTTGGCTTCCTGTACAGCGATCATGGCGTGTCTGTCTCCCAACACCTCTCACTCCGATCTGCTTGGATCTCCCGCGGACACGGCAGAGACAGAGAAAACCCGTCAAAATAAAAGTCCCATAGAGAAAAATACCTCCTTTACACACACACACACACACACACACACACACACACACACACACACACACACACACACACACACACACACACACACACACACACACACACATGTTTTTGAGATATGTTATGGTGAAAATATCTTTCAATGGTCTATGAGCATGTTACATTTTTTTTAAATACACCACGTTCTAGTATTATTTACTATGATTTACCACATTGCTAGTAATTATGTGAAGTGTCAGTACAAATGAAGAGATAAACTCTGACAAAATATGATTGTGTTATAATAGTAATTGCTTTAGTGCAGAATACTTTTAAAAATAATTAACTTTTAATGGGAAGTGAGCCAATAAGTGGTCTTCTGCTGCCCTCTGCTGGACATCCTACTTATTAATAAAGTCTTTTCACAGGTGCTTTGCAATAGACAAAATAAAATCAATTATATATCAAATTGTTCTTTCATGTTAATTCCATTATGCATGCTTATACACACACACAGACACACACACACACACACACACACACACACACACACACACACACACACACACTTTTTTTAATGCTATGGTCTATAATCATTTGACATAGCTCTTTGTAACTATTAATCAGATTATTAAAAATGTATTCAGAAACATTGCACTACACACACACACACACACACACATTTTGTTGTAGATACAGACATTTGAACTATATGATGTTGCAGTAAACAAAATGTTTCCTGTAAGTCTCCTTCAAAATTCATATTTCTCAATGTGAGACAATATTCTATAGTAATACTTAATAGATTAATTTTGACTAAATGTGATTGTAAATGTTAAAATAGTGATTTTTTTTAAAAGTCTAAATATGACTTATAGATCAATACTAGTGTGTAGTACAATAAAATGAACAGCGGGGGGCAGCAAACGACCACTTATTGGCTTAATATACCATTATTATCAAATGAACTCTGTAATTTCCCCCTTTTTAACTGTTATAGAGGCAAATATTGTCCGATCTGTCTGGAAATTCATAGGATACATGTTCTGACTTGTTTTTAAGTAGATCTGAACATTCATTGAATAGATATAGGCATTCGGGGACACTTGGTCAAGGCCACATCTTGAAATTACCCTGTTATAAGCATTCAGATGCAAAAGTTTAACTTTTTTTATATAATTATTGCTCAAAAGAGTCCAGAGAATTGTACTGCAGTGGTTTGGTTCCAAGTGGGCAAAAAACCTAGGACTAGTTTGCAAAAATAGTTTTTTAACAGAATTGTGAATATTTAAATAAAGATTTTATTGACAGTCTTGGTTCTTGAGGCAAAGTTGTTCAGTATGAGAATATCTATCATAATATATGCATATTATGTGGATGTTTTTAACCCCACCTGATTACAGAGATGGAAAATACCATTTACAGCCAATACAGGCAATTCACCATAGGGAATACATGGTTTTCAAAGCTTTTTAACAGTTATAGCGCCACATATGATCCAATCTCCATGAAACTTTGCACGCTTCTTCAGCATGTTATGTCACATATACATAAAAATGTTTGTGAAGTTTTGAGTTTTCCTTTAGGATTTATAGGCTTTTGAGTGTATTTTGTCCCGCCTCTTTTCTAAATGACCCTGTTATAGCCATCCAAATGCAAAAGTTCAACTTTTTTTCAATGATTATTGATCTAGAGTGTCCAGAGAATTGTCCTAGACTGGTTTGGTTCCGATCAGGCAAAAAACCAGGGACTAGTTCGCAAAAGTAGGTTTTTAACATAATTGCGAATATTTAATGAACGATTTGATTGACAGCAAGGGTTCTAAAGGCAAAGTTGTTCAGTATAAGGAGATCTATCAAATGATATGCATATTTCGTGGATGTGTGCAACACCACGTGATTACAGAGCCATAAAACTCGTTAGCGCCAACTAGTGGCCGATTTCTTTCAAAATTCTTACAGACCTCTAGGGCCATGAGTCAAACATGCCCATTGAGTTTCGTTCCGATCGGCCTCCGTTAACCTTGTCTAATGGGTGCTTAAATTTCATTGGCTGTGGCGGCCATGTTTTTTGAGATACGCCAATATCCTCATAGACATACATGGTACCTTGGACCAAGACACTGCATACCAATTTTCAAGTCAATCGGACTAGCGGTCGGGTGGTTATAGCCATTTTCATGTTTTTTTCGTGTTATAGCGCCACCAAGTGTTCAATCGTCGCGATTTTTTTATCGTGACCAAAAACTTAGCCTTTACACATGTGTACCAAGTTTGGTAAAGATATCTCATTTTGTTCTTGAGTTATAGCTTTTTTAGTAAATAGGCTCCGCCTTGAACAAATATTTTTACGCTCCTTAACGACCGTGAATACAAATGTCTACTTTTTTTCGATAATTATTGATAATCAGACTCCAGTGAACATTTTGACACTGGTTTGGTTCCGATCGGCCAAAAAACCTAGGACTAGTTCGCAAAAGTAGGTTTTGGACAAAATCCAAAATGGCGGGAAAATTTGCATACCGGAAATGAAATCGATGAGGCACGTTTTGTTGGTCTTGAGCCAAGGATTCCAATGATATAAGACACTTGCATCTGGGACAAAGGGTTGTTGAGATTTAAGCAAAATAGTGAATTTTTTTTGTTTTTTGCGCTATAGCGCCACCTATTGGCCAATCGGGCTCATATTTTGATAACCTCTCCTCGATTTTTGTACTACCTTGTGGCCAAGTTTCAAGTCTCTAGCACTTACGGTTTGGGCTGCACGATGCGTTTTACGGCTGAATAATAATAATAATAATAAAAATCAGCACAAATACAATAGGGTTTCAGCACTTCGTGCTTGAACCCCTAAAAAACTATCTGCAGCTTTTATTCGGCTGTACTAGAATCTTCATCTCACGTTTGTGCTGATTTTAGACATTTCGGGGAGAAAATAATATATATTTATATATGTGGTTTTTGTATTTATTTTTTCAGGTCATGGTCCAGGTTCCCATGTATTTGATGGTCTGGTTATTCCCGAAGCCAGGAAAATGAAACAATCTAAGGGCGTTTTCACACCTGAAAGTCCGCACCAAGGTCCGAACCGAAGTTCATGTTTTGATACTTTTTATATATTCGGTTAGTTTTGGTTTGGTTTCACATTGCAATTATGTGAGCGCACTAAAGAACTTTACATGACACACTTGCATCCACTCGTCATCATCTATGTGGGTGGCATCTGGACATTGATTGGTTTGTAAACGGACATGCGTCTGACGTCAGCGTCTTTGACAAGTTGAATGAACGGACGCATATCGTTGCCACTATTGAACAGTGCGCATTGCTTGACTATTTTTTTATTCGTTACTTTTAAAAGTGGACATTTCAAGCTTTATATACACATATTTCTCATGTTTGTGAGACAAGTAGCTGCTTAGTTTCGGTTTATTTGAGACCCGCTCCAGTTCATGTGTAAAGCATGTGATCGCTCCCACAATTATTGTCTGCTACCCAGCCAGCACAGTCATGTGGGGCCCATATGGGCGTCACCTGGGCTGTCTAACTGGGGCCCAGCCAGTTTTGTCCTCAGTTTCCATGTAGGCCCCACATGGGCTAGCCCAGATGAACTGAACACTGCTCAGTGTGCACACTACAGGCTGTTAAATGTAACTGAATCAGTGTTGGAGTTAATGAGATAATTAAGTGATTAATAGAGTAATGACTGAATATTACTGAAGACTCCTGATGATAACAAGCAGAATCACTGAAGGACAGAGAAACACAACAGACTTCAGACACAACTTCACAAAAGCATTATCAGCTTCCCTTTTTACCTATTAGATTGACTTTCTGTTATCTTAGTTTTTATTGATAATTCCCACTGAGCAAAGGCGTACGTTGAAAAGACGTCCACTGAGGAGCCAGAATGAAAGTTTTTATGACGTCTGTTTTTGACGTGTTCTGCACGTCCGATATAGACGTTCATGGAACCTCAAGGTTAAAAACTAGTTCAAATTGTGGACATATTTTCCATTTGTAATTGCAAAGCAACTCACAGAGAGTGTGTGTTTGTCCAGAAATCATGGAAATAAAAGAAACTTAGCTCACACCTTTAGACACTTTAGAAAACTTATCATCTGTAATTCACACATCTTTGGAGCGTGAGAGAATCGTGGGATTCAATCCAGGATCTTCTTGCTGTGAGGAGACAGTGTTTCCCACTGAGACACTGGTGCTGCCCTTAATCACAGACATAAGACACACTTTGACTATTTCTGTCAGACGTCTACAGAAGCTCTTACTGGGAATTAACAGAGCTTTAGATGTTGATGTTTATGTTTCATTTGAAGTCACCATTGTGGTGGGAGGCGTTTGCTTTAGTTGGGCTCTTGGTCCCCGTATTTGTGTTACCTTTTCTTTGGCTGCTGTAACTGTGTGTGTGAGAAGCACAATAGTTGTGGCTGAGAAAGCAAAGATAAAGTGACTTCAGGTGTTGTCAGCGCCTTGTTGATGACTAAATCATCAGAAGTCTAGAATCTGATGTTGTGCTTTTGAGTTTTAGGTTCTTGTTCGGCAAATAATAATTTGTTTATAGCCACTTTAACCTTGTGAATCTGCTGTATTGACACCAATAGCAATAAACAAATCACTCATCCTGAAAGATGAAAAAACAGCAGGTGCACATTGTTTTGAGAAAATATTTCCCGTAGTCACACGCAAACATCAAGATTTTGCATATGATTCACAACAACGGTGACAATCAAGCATGAGTTTTGTACTTTGAAGCTACCCATCATGCATTGCAGCATGAAGTTTTTTTGTTATGATTGTCACCGTTGTTGTGAATCATATGCAAAATCTTGATGTCTGCGTGTGACTATGTGAAATATTTTCTCAAAACAAAGTGCACATGCTGTTTTATCATCTTTCAGGATAAGTGATTATTTTATTGCTATTAGTCCCGATACAGTGGATTCACAAGTTTATAGTATATAAACACATTATTTGCCAAACAAGAACACAAAACTCAAGAGCGTAACATCAGATTCTAGACTTCTGATGATTTAGTCATCAACAAGGAGCTGACAACACCTGAAGTCACTTAATCTTTGCTTTCTCAGCCACAACTATTGTGTTTCACACACACAGTTACAGCAGCCAAAGAAAAGCTAACTCAAGTACAGGGACCAAGAGCCCAACTAAAGCAAACGCTTTCCACCACAATGGTGACTTCAAATTAACCATAAACATCAACATCTAAAGCTCTGTTAATTCTCAGTAAGAGCTTCTGTAGACGTCTGACAGAAATAGTCAAAGTGTGTCTTATGTCTGTGATTAAGGGCAGCACCAGTGTCTCAGTGGGAAACACTGTCTCCTCACAGCAAGAAGATCCTGGATTGAATCCCACGATTCTCTCACGATCCAAAGATGTGTGAATTACAGATGATAAGTTTTCTAAAGTGTCTAAAGGTGTGAGCTAAGTTTCTTTTATTTTCATGATTTCTGGACAAACACACACTCTCTGTGAGTTGCTTTGCAATTACAAATGGAAAATATGTCCACAATTTGAACTAGTTTTTAACCTTAAGGTTCCATGAACGTCTATATCGGACGTGCAGAACATGTCAAAAACAGACGTCATAAAAACTTTCATTCTGGCTCCTCAGTGGACGTCTTTTCAACGTACGCCTTTGCTCAGTGGGAATTATCAATAAAAACTAAGATAACAGAAAGTCAATCTAATAGGTAAAAAGGGAAGCTGATAATGCTTTTGTGAAGTTGTGTCTGAAGTCTGTTGTGTTTCTCTGTCCTTCAGTGATTCTGCTTGTTATCATCAGGAGTCTTCAGTAATATTCACTCATTACTCTATTAATCACTTAATTATCTCATTAACTCCAACACTGATTCAGTTACATTTAACAGCCTGTAGTGTGCACACTGAGCAGTGTTCAGTTCATCTGGGCTAGCCCATGTGGGGCCTACATGGAAACTGAGGACAAAACTGGCTGGGCCCCAGTTAGACAGCCCAGGTGACGCCCATATGGGCCCCACATGACTGTGCTGGCTGGGTATAGACTATTTACTTCTTATTTATTAAATCCAGGCAATTATCTGATTAAACGTTGATTAAAATTAAGATACAATTTATACAAAACGAAATTCCCATTAAAGAAATGCTTTCTAAGCAAAATCATACAAAATTTTGTTCAAAATTATTTCTGACTTTCTGTCTTCTGACAGATTGCGCATATTTTCACTTTTCATAATCAATGTAGCCTAGATTGAATTTAAAAATAACGTTATAATATTTAAACATAAACAGGAACTTCCTGTAAATGGTCTGAAAGTCCGAACCATACAGAAAATGCTTTCACACTAGAAGTGAACCGAACCTTTGTTCAGTTTGATCAGGACCGAGATTACCTCTTTTCGTTGGACCAAATTTCGTCTGTTTGGTACGGACCGTTGTACGGGGGAGGTTTCACACCTGCAATTTTGATTCGGACCAAACTGAAAAGTCTGAAAATCCGGACCAAACAAGGTAGGTGTGAAAACGCCCTAAAGGTAAGAGTCAGTGGGAAATGAAATCTAATCTGATTTCTTGTTTTTAGCTCATATGATTGTCATGTGGACATGCAGAACTCAAGTTGTTTGTTGGGATAGTGTGCATGTGTATTTCTATTAAATAAACCTTAAATAGTTTGTCAATGTAATATGCAGAGGTGTAAATCCAGGGGTCAGAGAGTAAAAGTCCTGCCATATTTTTATTCCACTCATGAACTCAGTCAGCTGATTTCACTAATTAATTCCACCTCCTGGCTGAAGAACTGCTATTAGCAAATCCAGGTGTTCAGTACACAATACTGAGCAGGACTTCTACTTTCTGACCCCTGGACTTTATGCCTCTGATAATATGACTTAACCTGAGACTTGCTTTGTTTTCTTAGGCTTGCCTGATGACCTGATCCCTGAAGAGTGGAAGGTGAGCAATTTTAGGGCTGCAACAACTATTATATAAATAGTATATGATTAAAATAATGACAATGAATTTCATAATCGATTACACACACATTCACTGCTCTGTATTTATGATCTCAGCTGTATTTATTTGTATTTGTGTCTTTAATGCAGCACGAGAAAATGTCAGTGCAGATGTTTGATGACATTGTGAAGAGTTTGAAGGCTGAGAATGAGAATGTGTTGAAAGAGCACGGCCTGGACGATGAAGACCTCAACTTCATTAAAGAGTTAATCGAAGGGGCAAAAGCGTCAGGTGATAAGGTACATACTGATGCTCCAGCTGTTTATACTGATACTCCAGCTGTTCATACTGATACTCCAGCTGTTTATACTGATACTCCAGCTGTTCATACTGATACTCCAGCTGTTTATACTGATACTCCAGCTGTTCATACGGATACTCCAGCTGTTTATATTGATACTCCAGCTGTTCATACTGATACTCCAGCTGTTTATACTGATACTCCAGCTGATCATACTGATACTCCAGCTGTTTATACTGATGCTCCAGCTGTTTATACTGATGCTCCAGCTGTTTATACTGATACTCCAGCTGTTCATACTGATACTCCAGCTGTTCATACTGATACTCCAGCTGTTTATACTGATACTCCAGCTGTTTATACTGATACTCCAGCTGTTCATACTGATACTCCAGCTATTCATACTGATACTCCAGCTGTTCATACTGATACTCCAGCTGTTCATACTGATACTCCAGCTGTTCATACTGATACTCCAGCTGTTCATACTGATACTCCAGCTGTTTATACTGATACTCCAGCTGATCATACTGATACTCCAGCTGATCATACTGATACTCCAGCTGATCATACTGATGCTCCAGATGTTCATACTGATGCTCCAGCTGTTCATACTGATACTCCAGCTGTTTATACTGATACTCCAGCTGTTTATACTGATACTCCAGCTGTTCACACTGATACTCCAGCTGTCCATACTGATACTCCAGCTGTTTATACTGATACTCCAGCTGTTTATACTGATACTCCAGCTGATCATACTGATACTCCAGCTGATCATACTGATACTCCAGCTGTTTATACTGATACTCCAGCTGTTTATACTGATACTCCAGCTGTTTATACTGATACTCCAGCTGTTTATACTGATACTCCAGCTGTTTATACTGATACTCCAGCTGATCATACTGATACTCCAGCTGATCATACTGACACTCCAGCTGATCATACTGATACTCCAGCTGTTTATACTGATACTCCAGCTGATCATACTGATACTCCAGCTGTTTATACTGATACTCCAGCTGATCATACTGATACTCCAGCTGTTTATACTGATACTCCAGCTGATCATACTGATACTCCAGCTGTTCATACTGATACTTCAGTTGTTCATACTGATACTCCAGCTGTTCATGCTGATATTCCAGCTGTTCATGCTGATATTCCAGCTGTTCATGCTGATACTCCAGCTGTTCATACTGATACTTCAGCTGTTTATACTGATGCTCCAGCTGTTCATACTGATACTCCAGCTGTTCATACAGATACTCCAGCTGTTCATACTGATACTCCAGCTGTTCATACTGATGCTCCAGCTGTTTATACTGATACTCCAGCTGTTCATACTGATACTCCAGCTGTTCCTACTGATACTCCAGCTGTTCATACTGATACTTCAACTGTTTATACTGATACTCCAGCTGTTCATACTGATACTCCAGCTGTTCATACAGATACTCCAGCTGTTCATACTGATACTCCAGCTGATCATACTGATACTCCAGCTGATCATACTGATACTCCAGCTGTTCATGATGATACTCCAGCTCTTTATACTGATACTCCAGCTGTTCATACTGATACTTCAGCTGTTCATACTGATACTCCAGCTGTTCATACTGATACTCCAGCTGTACTTCAGCTGTTTATACTGATGCTCCAGCTGTTCATACTGATACTCCAGCTGTTTTTATTGATACTCCAGCTGATCATACTGATACTCCAGCTGTTCATACTGATACTCCAGCTGTTCATACTGATACTCCAGCTGATCATACTGATACTCCAGCTGTTCATACTGATACTCCAGCTGTTTATATTGATACTCCAGCTGATCATACTGATACTCCAGCTGATCACACTGATGCTCCAGCTGATCATACTGATGCTCCAGCTGTTCATACTGATGCTCCAGCTGTTCATACTGATACTCCAGCTGTTTATACTGATACTCCAGCTGATCATACTGATACTCCAGCTGTTCATACTGATACTCCAGCTGTTCATACAGATACTCCAGCTGATCATACTGATACTCCAGCTGTTTATACTGATACTCCAGCTGATCATACTGATACTCCAGCTGATCACACTGATGCTCCAGCTGATCATACTGATGCTCCAGCTGTTCATACTGATACTCCAGCTGTTCATACTGATACTCCAGCTGTTCATACAGATACTCCAGCTGTTCATACTGATACTCCAGCTGTTTATACTGATACTCCAGCTGATCATACTGATACTCCAGCTGTTCATTCTGATACTCCAGCTGATCACACTGATGCTCCAGCTGATCATACTGATGCTCCAGCTGTTCATACTGATACTCCAGCTGTTTATACTGATACTCCAGCTGTTTATACTGATGCTCCAGCTGATCATACTGATGCTCCAGCTGTTTATACTGATACTCCAGCTGTTCATACTGATACTCCAGCTGTTCATACTGATACTCCAGCTGATCATACTGATACTTCAGCTGTTTATACTGATACTCCAGCTGATCATACTGATACTCCAGCTGATCATACTGATACTCCAGCTGATCATACTGATACTTCAGCTGTTTATACTGATGCTCCAGCTGATCATACTGATGCTCCAGCTGTTTATACTGATACTCCAGCTGTTCATACTGATACTCCAGCTGTTCATACTGATACTCCAGCTGATCATACTGATACTTCAGCTGTTTATACTGATACTCCAGCTGATCATACTGATACTCCAGCTGTTTATACTGATACTCCAGCTGATCATACTGATGCTCCAGATGTTCATACTGATGCTCCAGCTGTTTATACTGATGCTCCAGCTGTTTATACTGATACTCCAGCTGATCATACTGATACTCCAGCTGATCATACTGATACTCCAGCTGATCATACTGATACTTCAGCTGTTTATACTGATACTCCAGCTGATCATACTGATACTCCAGCTGATCATACTGATACTCCAGCTGATCATACTGATACTCCAGCTGTTTATACTGATACTCCAGCTGATCATACTGATGCTCCAGATGTTCATACTGATGCTCCAGCTGTTTATACTGATGCTCCAGCTGTTTATACTGATACTCCAGCTGTTTATACTGATACTCCAGCTGATCATACTGATGCTCCAGCTGTTCATACTGATGCTCCAGCTGTTTATACTGATACTCCAGCTGTTTATACTGATACTCCAGCTGTTTATACTGATACTCCAGCTGTTCATACTGATACTCCAGCTGTTTATACTGATGCTCCAGCTGTTTATACTGATGCTCCAGCTGTTCATACTGATACTCCAGCTGATCATACTGATACTCCAGCTGTTTATACTGATACTCCAGCTGATCATACTGATGCTCCAGATGTTCATACTGATGCTCCAGCTGTTTATACTGATACTCCAGCTGATCATACTGATCATGAGTATCATCATGAACTGATACTCCAGCTGTTCATACTGATACTCCAGCTGTTCATACTGATACTTCAGCTGTTTATACTGATGCTCCAGCTGTTCATACTGATACTCTAGCTGTTTATTTTGATACTCCAGCTGATCATACTGATACTCCAGCTGTTCATACTGATACTCCAGCTGTTCATACTGATACTCCAGCTGATCATACTGATACTCCAGCTGATCACACTGATGCTCCAGCTGATCATACTGATGCTCCAGCTGTTCATACTGATGCTCCAGCTGTTCATACTGATACTCCAGCTGTTTATATTGATACTCCAGCTGATCATACTGATACTCCAGCTGTTCATACTGATACTCCAGCTGTTCATACTGATACTCCAGCTGTTCATACTGATACTCCAGCTGATCATACTGATACTCCAGCTGTTCATACTGATACTCCAGCTGTTCATACTGATACTCCAGCTGTTCATACTGATACTCCAGCTGTTTATACTGATACTCCGGCTGTTCATACTGATACTCCAGCTGTTTATACTGATACTTCAGCTGTTTATACTGATACTCCAGCTGTTCATACTGATACTCCAGCTGATCATACTGATACTCCAGCTGATCATACTGATACTCCAGCTGATCATACTGATACTCCAGCTGTTCATGCTGATACTCCAGCTCTTTATACTGATACTCCAGCTGTTCATACTGATACTCCAGCTGTTCATACTGATACTCCAGCTGTTCATACTGATACTTCAGCTGTTTATACTGATGCTCCAGCTGTTCATACTGATACTCTAGCTGTTTATTTTGATACTCCAGCTGATCATACTGATACTCCAGCTGTTCATACTGATACTCCAGCTGTTCATACTGATACTCCAGCTGATCATACTGATACTCCAGCTGATCACACTGATGCTCCAGCTGTTCATACTGATACTCCAGCTGTTCATACTGATACTCCAGCTGTTTATACTGATACTCCAGCTGATCATACTGATACTCCAGCTGATCATACTGATACTCCAGCTGTTTATACTGATACTCCAGCTGTTTATACTGATACTCCAGCTGTTTATACTGATACTCCAGCTGTTTATACTGATACTCCAGCTGTTTATACTGATACTCCAGCTGATCATACTGATACTCCAGCTGATCATACTGACACTCCAGCTGATCATACTGATACTCCAGCTGTTTATACTGATACTCCAGCTGATCATACTGATACTCCAGCTGTTTATACTGATACTCCAGCTGATCATACTGATACTCCAGCTGTTTATACTGATACTCCAGCTGATCATACTGATACTCCAGCTGTTCATACTGATACTTCAGTTGTTCATACTGATACTCCAGCTGTTCATGCTGATATTCCAGCTGTTCATGCTGATATTCCAGCTGTTCATGCTGATACTCCAGCTGTTCATACTGATACTTCAGCTGTTTATACTGATACTTCAGCTGTTTATACTGATACTCCAGCTGTTCATACTGATACTCCAGCTGTTCATACAGATACTCCAGCTGTTCATACTGATACTCCAGCTGTTCATACTGATGCTCCAGCTGTTTATACTGATACTCCAGCTGTTCATACTGATACTCCAGCTGTTCCTACTGATACTCCAGCTGTTCATACTGATACTTCAACTGTTTATACTGATACTCCAGCTGTTCATACTGATACTCCAGCTGTTCATACAGATACTCCAGCTGTTCATACTGATACTCCAGCTGATCATACTGATACTCCAGCTGATCATACTGATACTCCAGCTGTTCATACTGATACTCCAGCTGTTCATGATGATACTCCAGCTCTTTATACTGATACTCCAGCTGTTCATACTGATACTTCAGCTGTTCATACTGATACTCCAGCTGTTCATACTGATACTCCAGCTGTACTTCAGCTGTTTATACTGATGCTCCAGCTGTTCATACTGATACTCCAGCTGTTTTTATTGATACTCCAGCTGATCATACTGATACTCCAGCTGTTCATACTGATACTCCAGCTGTTCATACTGATACTCCAGCTGATCATACTGATACTCCAGCTGTTCATACTGATACTCCAGCTGTTTATATTGATACTCCAGCTGATCATACTGATACTCCAGCTGATCACACTGATGCTCCAGCTGATCATACTGATGCTCCAGCTGTTCATACTGATGCTCCAGCTGTTCATACTGATACTCCAGCTGTTTATACTGATACTCCAGCTGATCATACTGATACTCCAGCTGTTCATACTGATACTCCAGCTGTTCATACAGATACTCCAGCTGATCATACTGATACTCCAGCTGTTTATACTGATACTCCAGCTGATCATACTGATACTCCAGCTGATCACACTGATGCTCCAGCTGATCATACTGATGCTCCAGCTGTTCATACTGATACTCCAGCTGTTCATACTGATACTCCAGCTGTTCATACAGATACTCCAGCTGTTCATACTGATACTCCAGCTGTTTATACTGATACTCCAGCTGATCATACTGATACTCCAGCTGTTCATTCTGATACTCCAGCTGATCAAACTGATGCTCCAGCTGATCATACTGATGCTCCAGCTGTTCATACTGATACTCCAGCTGTTTATACTGATACTCCAGCTGTTTATACTGATGCTCCAGCTGATCATACTGATGCTCCAGCTGTTTATACTGATACTCCAGCTGTTCATACTGATACTCCAGCTGTTCATACTGATACTCCAGCTGATCATACTGATACTTCAGCTGTTTATACTGATACTCCAGCTGTTTATACTGATGCTCCAGCTGATCATACTGATGCTCCAGCTGTTTATACTGATACTCCAGCTGATCATACTGATGCTCCAGCTGTTTATACTGATACTCCAGCTGTTCATACTGATACTCCAGCTGTTCATACTGATACTCCAGCTGATCATACTGATACTTCAGCTGTTTATACTGATACTCCAGCTGTTTATACTGATGCTCCAGCTGATCATACTGATGCTCCAGCTGTTTATACTGATGCTCCAGCTGATCATACTGATGCTCCAGCTGTTTATACTGATACTCCAGCTGTTCATACTGATACTCCAGCTGTTCATACTGATACTCCAGCTGATCATACTGATACTCCAGCTGATCATACTGATACTCCAGCTGTTTATACTGATACTCCAGCTGATCATACTGATGCTCCAGATGTTCATACTGATGCTCCAGCTGTTTATACTGATGCTCCAGCTGTTTATACTGATTCTCCAGCTGATCATACTGATACTCCAGCTGATCATACTGATACTCCAGCTGATCATACTGATGCTCCAGATGTTCATACTGATGCTCCAGCTGTTTATACTGATACTCCAGCTGTTTATACTGATACTCCAGCTGTTTATACTGATACTCCAGCTGTTCATACTGATACTCCAGCTGTTTATACTGATGCTCCAGCTGTTCATACTGATACTCCAGCTGATCATACTGATACTCCAGCTGTTTATACTGATACTCCAGCTGATCATACTGATGCTCCAGATGTTCATACTGATGCTCCAGCTGTTTATACTGATACTCCAGCTGATCATACTGATCATGAGTATCATCATGAACTGATACTCCAGCTGTTCATACTGATACTCCAGCTGTTCATACTGATACTTCAGCTGTTTATACTGATGCTCCAGCTGTTCATACTGATACTCTAGCTGTTTATTTTGATACTCCAGCTGATCATACTGATACTCCAGCTGTTCATACTGATACTCCAGCTGTTCATACTGATACTCCAGCTGATCATACTGATACTCCAGCTGATCACACTGATGCTCCAGCTGATCATACTGATGCTCCAGCTGTTCATACTGATGCTCCAGCTGTTCATACTGATACTCCAGCTGTTTATATTGATACTCCAGCTGATCATACTGATACTCCAGCTGTTCATACTGATACTCCAGCTGTTCATACTGATACTCCAGCTGTTCATACTGATACTCCAGCTGATCATACTGATACTCCAGCTGTTCATACTGATACTCCAGCTGTTCATACTGATACTCCAGCTGTTCATACTGATACTCCAGCTGTTTATACTGATACTCCGGCTGTTCATACTGATACTCCAGCTGTTTATACTGATACTTCAGCTGTTTATACTGATACTCCAGCTGTTCATACTGATACTCCAGCTGATCATACTGATACTCCAGCTGATCATACTGATACTCCAGCTGATCATACTGATACTCCAGCTGTTCATGCTGATACTCCAGCTCTTTATACTGATACTCCAGCTGTTCATACTGATACTCCAGCTGTTCATACTGATACTCCAGCTGTTCATACTGATACTTCAGCTGTTTATACTGATGCTCCAGCTGTTCATACTGATACTCTAGCTGTTTATTTTGATACTCCAGCTGATCATACTGATACTCCAGCTGTTCATACTGATACTCCAGCTGTTCATACTGATACTCCAGCTGATCATACTGATACTCCAGCTGATCACACTGATGCTCCAGCTGATCATACTGATGCTCCAGCTGTTCATACTGATGCTCCAGCTGTTCATACTGATACTCCAGCTGTTTATATTGATACTCCAGCTGATCATACTGATACTCCAGCTGTTCATACTGATACTCCAGCTGTTCATACTGATACTCCAGCTGTTCATACTGATACTCCAGCTGATCATACTGATTCTTCAGCTGTTTATACTGATACTCCAGCTGATCATACTGATACTCCAGCTGTTCATACTGATACTCCAGCTGTTTATACTGATACTCCAGCTGATCATACTGATACTCCAGCTGTTTATATTGATACTCCAGCTGATCATACTGATACTCCAGCTGATCATACTGATACTCCAGCTGTTCATACTGATACTCCAGCTGTTCATACTGATACTCCAGCTGTTCATACTGATACTCCAGCTGATCATACTGATACTTCAGCTGTTTATACTGATACTCCAGCTGATCATACTGATACTCCAGCTGTTCATACTGATACTCCAGCTGTTTATACTGATACTCCAGCTGATCATACTGATACTCCAGCTGATCATACTGATACTCCAGCTGATCATACTGATACTCCAGCTGATCACACTGATGCTCCAGCTGATCATACTGATGCTCCAGCTGTTTATACTGATACTCCAGCTGTTCATACTGATACTCCAGCGGATCATACTGATACTCCAGCTGTTCATACTGATACTCCAGCTGATCATACTGATACTCCAGCTGTTTATACTGATACTCCAGCTGTTCATACTGATACTCCAGCTGATCATACTGATACTTCAGCTGTTCATACTGATACTCCAGCTGTTTATACTGATACTCCAGCTGATCATACTGATGCTCCAGATGTTCATACTGATGCTCCAGCTGTTTATACTGATACTCCAGCTGTTTATACTGATACTCCAGCTGTTTATACTGATACTCCAGCTGATCATACTGATACTCCAGCTGTTTATACTGATACTCCAGCTGATCATACTGATGCTCCAGCTGTTTATACTGATACTCCAGCTGTTTATACTGATACTCCAGCTGTTCATACTGATGCTCCAGATGTTCATACTGATGCTCCAGCTGTTTATACTGATACTCCAGCTGTTTATACTGATACTCCAGCTGTTTATACTGATACTCCAGCTGTTTATACTGATACTCCAGCTGTTCATACTGATACTCCAGCTGATCATACTGATACTCCAGCTGTTTATACTGATACTCCAGCTGATCATACTGATGCTCCAGATGTTCATGCTGATGCTCCAGCTGTTTATACTGATACTCCAGCTGTTTATACTGATACTCCAGCTGATCATACTGATGCTCCAGATTTTCATACTGATGCTCCAGCTGTTTATACTGATACTCCAGCTGTTTATACTGATACTCCAGCTGTTTATACTGATACTCCAGCTGTTTATACTGATACTCCAGCTGATCATACTGATACTCCAGCTGTTTATACTGATACTCCAGCTGATCATACTGATGCTCCAGATATTCATACTGATGCTCCAGCTGTTTATACTGATACTCCAGCTGTTTATACTGATACTCCAGCTATTCATACTGATGCTCCAGCTGTTCATACTGATACTCCAGCTGTTTATACTGATACTCCAGCTGTTCATACTGATGCTCCAGCTGTTTATACTGATACTCCAGCTGTTCATACTGATGCTCCAGATGTTCATACTGATGCTCCAGCTGATCATACAGATACTCCAGCTGTTCATACTGATACTCCAGCTGTTCATACTGATACTCCAGCTGTTCATACTGATACTCCAGCTGTTTATACTGATACTCCAGCTGTTCATACTGATGCTCCAGCTGTTTATACTGATACTTCAGCTGTTCATACTGATACTCCAGCTGATCATACTGATACTCCAGCTGTTCATACTGATACTCCAGCTGTTTATACTGATACTCCAGCTGTTCATACTGATATTCCAGCTGACCATACTGATACTCCAGCTGTTCATACTGATGCTCCAGCTGTTCATACTGATACTTCAGCTGTCCATACTGATACTCCAGCTGTTTATACTGATACTCCAGCTGTTTATACTGATACTCCAGCTGTTCATACTGATACTCCAGCTGATCATACTGATACTCCAGCTGTTTATACTGATACTCCAGCTGATCATACTGATGCTCCAGATGTTCATGCTGATGCTCCAGCTGTTTATACTGATACTCCAGCTGTTTATACTGATACTCCAGCTGATCATACTGATGCTCCAGATGTTCATACTGATGCTCCAGCTGTTTATACTGATACTCCAGCTGTTTATACTGATACTCCAGCTGTTTATACTGATACTCCAGCTGTTTATACTGATACTCCAGCTGATCATACTGATACTCCAGCTGTTTATACTGATACTCCAGCTGATCATACTGATGCTCCAGATATTCATACTGATGCTCCAGCTGTTTATACTGATACTCCAGCTGTTTATAATGATACTCCAGCTGTTCATACTGATGCTCCAGCTGTTCATACTGATACTCCAGCTGTTTATACTGATACTCCAGCTGTTCATACTGATGCTCCAGCTGTTTATACTGATACTCCAGCTGTTCATACTGATGCTCCAGATGTTCATACTGATGCTCCAGCTGATCATACAGATACTCCAGCTGTTCATACTGATACTCCAGCTGTTCATACTGATACTCCAGCTGTTCATACTGATACTCCAGCTGTTTATACTGATACTCCAGCTGTTCATACTGATGCTCCAGCTGTTTATACTGATACTTCAGCTGTTCATACTGATACTCCAGCTGATCATACTGATACTCCAGCTGTTCATACTGATACTCCAGCTGTTTATACTGATACTCCAGCTGTTCATACTGATATTCCAGCTGACCATACTGATACTCCAGCTGTTCATACTGATGCTCCAGCTGTTCATACTGATACTTCAGCTGTCCATACTGATACTCCAGCTGTTTATACTGATACTCCAGCTGTTTATACTGATACTCCAGCTGATCATACTGATACTCCAGCTGTTCATACTGATACTCCAGCTGTTCACACTGATACTCCAGCTGTCCATACTGATACTCCAGCTGTTTATACTGATACTCCAGCTGATCATACTGATACTCCAGCTGTTCATACTGATACTCCAGCTGTTTATACTGATACTCCAGCTGTTCATACTGATACTCCAGCTGTTCACACTGATACTCCAGCTAATCACACTGATACTCCAGCTGTTCATACTGATACTCCAGCTGTTCACACTTATACTCCAGCTGTCCATACTGATACTCCAGCTGTTTATACTGATACTCCAGCTGTTTATACTGATACTCCAGCTGATCATACTTATACTCCAGCTGATCATACTGATACTCCAGCTGTTCATACTGATACTCCAGCTGTTCATACTGATACTCCAGCTGATCATACTGATACTCCAGCTGTTCATACTGATACTCCAGCTGTTTATACTGATACTCCAGCTGTTCATACTGATATTCCAGCTGACCATACTGATACTCCAGCTGTTCATACTGATGCTCCAGCTGTTCATACTGATACTTCAGCTGTCCATACTGATACTCCAGCTGTTTATACTGATACTCCAGCTGTTTATACTGATACTCCAGCTGATCATACTGATACTCCAGCTGTTCATACTGATACTCCAGCTGTTCACACTGATACTCCAGCTGTCCATACTGATACTCCAGCTGTTTATACTGATACTCCAGCTGATCATACTGATACTCCAGCTGTTCATACTGATACTCCAGCTGTTTATACTGATACTCCAGCTGTTCATACTGATACTCCAGCTGTTCACACTGATACTCCAGCTAATCACACTGATACTCCAGCTGTTCATACTGATACTCCAGCTGTTCACACTTATACTCCAGCTGTCCATACTGATACTCCAGCTGTTTATACTGATACTCCAGCTGTTTATACTGATACTCCAGCTGATCATACTTATACTCCAGCTGATCATACTGATACTCCAGCTGTTCATACTGATACTCCAGCTGTTCATACTGATACTCCAGCTGTTCACACTGATACTCCAGCTGTCCATACTGATACTCCAGCTGTTTATACTGATACTCCAGCTGTTTATACTGATACTCCAGCTGTTCATACTGATACTCCAGCTGTTCATACTGATACTCCAGCTGTTTGTGATGTGTTAGCATGAATGAAGTCAGATTTACTTACAGCCTTTGCTTTACTTTTCAGCGGACATACAAAGGAAGAACTGAAGACAAATCCTTCCTGTATGAGATTGTGGCAAATAAACAGAACGGAATTGATGTGGACAAATGGGACTATTTTGCACGGTATTATTCACTTGCAGTCATTGACAATCCTCTGACCAATTGAGGGTTCTGCCTCTGAAATTATTAAGAATCACCATCTTTGCTAATTTATCTTTCAATACCCATCTCTTAATGAAGTGTTTTATTTCTAGTATCAAAACATATGAAAGAAAATTAACAGTATTTTCAATAAACTTGCACAACAAATACACACTCTCAAGGACAAATCCCGATACAAACCGTGTTTATTTTTGCATTACATGACACACTATGAATGTTGTGTATTTGTGGATTGAGCATGTGTGGATCTATTGCATTCATCTGTGGGAGTTTACTCAATATTTATGTTTTATCCACTGTAAACACGATATAAATCCACTTTGATTTTTTCACAGAGACTGTCATCATCTCGGCATTCAAAACAGTTTTGATCATCAGCGTCTGCTGAAGTTCGCTCGAGTCTGTAAAGTGAACTGGAGAAATCACATCTGCTTCAGAGACAAGGTGCCTGATATGATTAAACGCACTATAAATATATCTATATATTGCCACAGAATAGGTTGATTAAAATGAATGCTTGGCTGCTTGTGGCAGGTATCAGCTTTAGGTCAGAAACTGTGTAAAAGAGTTACTTAGTAAAGAACCTTAACCAAGTGTGAATCCTACATACACATCCTGTCACTCAAACAGTAGATCATGGGAGTTGGATCTATGACACACTGATGTTTGTTTCTCAGACAGGAGGCAGATAATGTTTATGACATGTTTCGCACCCGATACACTCTCCATCGCCAGGCCTACCAGCACAATATCGGCTACATCATTGACGTCATGTGAGTCTCTCTGTTTGCAGTGAATGTGAGATCACACAATATTAAACCTCCTGCCTGGTAACAGAAGGAACCTCCACTTGCACTCAAAAAAGAGCCCCATCCTGCCATCCCGCCATGCACACACCTGGGTGAAAACTTCCACCAAAATTAATAAACAAAAAAGCCCCCAAAATTAAAGAATTGCTGAAAAATGCTTGTGTCACCACACAGTAAATTCCCCGGTGTTGAATTAAGCTGAATTTGAGCTTCTGTAGACGTCTGACAGAAATAAAGTCAGTTTGTTTAGTAATGTGTGAAGCTGGTAATGCTGTTTGTGGAGTTGTTTAATCCTCCTCCGCTGAGATCTTCAGAGATTTAATGTCTTCTTTTATCTTCAGTTGATTTCATCTAAGGGTGTGGCTGAAGTCAGTTGTAGTTCTTGTGTTTCTCTGTCCTTCAGTGATTTTGCTTGTTATCATCAGGTGTTCATCAATAATGTTAAATCATCACTTAATTATCTCATTAACTCCAACACTGTTTCAGTGTTACATTTAACAGTCTGTAGTGTGCACACTGAGCAGTGTTCATTTCATCTGGGATAACCCATGTGGGGCCTACATCACTGTGCTTGCTGGGAAACTGTGACAGTGAAGGGGTTAAGTGATTAATTGAGTGATGATTGTTTGATTATTGAAGACACCTGATGATAATTAATCACTGAAGGACAGAGAAAACAAGAACTACAACTGACTTCAGCCACAGCTTAAGGCTTGGTACATACTCTGCAAGAACAAAGAAATGTGTTCATTTTCTCGAGGTGGCAAGAACAAGAACAAAGTTCGTTCTGGCCAGGACATTCATACTTCACGAGAAAAGCAGGTGCCGAACATCTCCGTTTCTCCGCATTAACCCTGCCACTTTAAATTTCGGACCAGTCACACAATAGTTCTCGGACACCCACAAGAAAACAGTTCTGCTCAGATGATGTGTTGAGAACAAGCTGCGAGATCTCCCAAACCAGGGCTAAGAGAACAAAATTACATCATTATTGTTCTCGCAGCCCTTGGAGCGAGAACTGTTTTCTCTGTTAATGCAGAGTATGTAGCGGACTTTAGATGAAATCAACTGAAAAGACATTATGGATGTTTTCAGACTTGGGTCCTCTTTAAAATAACTGAACTCAGACTCCTTTAAGTGGACCAAGAGGTGAACCAAGTGAAAAATGACCCAGTTATCTTCACGTTCACACTGTCCCTGTACCTGAAAGAGGACTCAGATCCTTTTTTGGTCCACTTTAGTAGGAATGGGGTCTCAGACCCCTTTGTGTTCATACTGTTGCATACTGAACTTTTCCAGTTCAGTGTTTGATGGCTGACCCTATGGCTTTCAACATTTGATCCCATTCACTTACATTGTGCCTCAGTAACCAAGATTTTTTTTAAATGACATTGCTACAAATGCTGCTGAATTGAGTTGTTTATCTTTTACACAATTTTTTTTTTTGCAATACTACATATTCTTGCACTAGCTATTACACATCCACTTTTGCAAATAACATGTATTTTGAATTGTTTTCCCTGAATCATGTTTATTTTATTGCAGAAGGAAATGATAACATCAGCATACAACAATAAACAATACAATAAAACAATACAAAAATTAAATAAACTGCTTTAAAATTTCCAAGTAAATTAGGTATGCCTAAAAACAGCATTCAAGTAAGAAATGGAAAAATAAAACTGCATATTCTTAACTGTATGACATACTCCACTGATTCTTATATTAGGCTAGTATTGCAGATGTTTACATTCACTTAAGACAAAACCACCTGTTTATGTTAAAGGGTTAGTTCACCCAAAAATGAAAATTCTGTCATTAATTACTCACCCTCATGTCGTTGGACACCTGTAAGACCTCCGTTCATCTTCAGAACACAAATGAAGATATTTTAGTTGAAAGCTGATGGCTGAGAAAGGCTTCAGACAGGCCTCCATTGGCATTCAGTACATTGACACTTCCAAGATCCATGAAAGGCACTTAAAACGTTGTTACAAAGTCTATCTCACCACAGTGGCTCTACAATAATTTTACGATGCGACGACAATAGTTTTTGTGCGCAAAAAAAAATCAAAATAACACCTTTATCCAACTTGTTCTCGACTTCCGTGTGTGTCTCTACGACGCATGCACGAGAATATGACGTAGCGCCGGCGTTCGGGAATCCATGAAATACACACTTTAACCCCATTTTGAGAACTACGCCGAGACCTAAAGCACGATCAATGTAGAATCCAACAGCTTAGACACGCGCGTCTTCCTCTGCTCGTAAACAAATCGCTTCTGGGTCATATGTCCGAACGCCGGATCTAAGTCATATTCTCGCGCATGCGTCGTGGAGGCATACACGGAAGTCGAGAACAAGTTGGATAAAGGTGTTATTTTGATTTTTTTTTGCGCACAAAAACTATTGTCGTCGCATCGTAAAATTATTGTAGAGCCACTGTGGTGAGATGGACTTTGTAACGACGTTTTAAGTGCCTTTCATGGATATTGGAAGTGTCAATGTACTGAATGCCAATGGAGGCCTGTCTGAAGCTTTTCTCAGCCATCAGCTTTCAACTAAAATATCTTCATTTGTGTTCCGAATATGAACGGAAGTCTTACGGGTGTCCAACGACATGAGGGTGAGTAATTAATGACAGAATTTTCATTTTTGGGTGAACTAACCCTTTAAACTTGTGTTTTTGACACTTTAAAATAAGTGCAATAAGACGCTAATAATTCCGTTTAGGGCTTCTGCTTCTGTGCATACGCTTTCGGTATGTGCACTCATAAAACCATTTTAAACTGGCAAGGCGCGCAGCCGCGTCTCTTCGGAAGCGGTTGAAATTGCAAAAAACAGGTGTAAGTTGTGAACAAATAATTTTTAGGGAATTGCCAGAAGAAGCAGCCATGATGAACAGCCGATTTTTACGGAGGCATCTGATGACCAAACTACATTGGAATTCGCTTCAGACCATGAGCTCAGATCGGTAAAATAGGGCCCATTGACTCACTCATTAAGCCAGTGATATGATTTCATATTTTTCTTTATATTTATACACTCTCAGAAAATAAAGTACATAATTGTACCTTTAGGGGTACAATGGCTTGTCACTGGGGTGGGACCCTTAAGGGTACATTTTTGCACCTCTAAGCAGGGGCGCCGCTAAGGGGGGGAAAGTTAGGACGATTCTAAGGGCCCACGCACGTTTGGGGCCCCCAGAGATTAGTTTTATTAGTAGTAACAGTACTAGTAGTAATGTAATAGAAATTATAAATGTATAATCCGCCAAAGAGTTACAAATATAACAAAATTATGGCTTATTTCTGCATTTCCAGCAAAATGCAACAAAACACTCCACACACGAACCACTCACACTCACGGTTAAAACGACATTCACTCAAATCCCTCTCCGACATGAAAATTCTCTGTACTGGAGGCTACGATACTTCTTTTAGCCATTAAGAAATGGTATTTAGTTTTTATATTTATGTTTAAATATTATAATGTTATTTTTTATGTCTATATGTTGTCAATATGAAAAGTGAACAGCATGAGTGAGAAAGGACACATCATAAGATGCACAATGCCAGGAGACATGGAGTGGGTCAGACAGGATTTTGACCACTTCATTAAGTATTGTTTTTAGAAAGCCTTTCTTTAAAGTAAATTTTGTTTTGTATAAATTGTATCTTAATTTTAATCAATGTTTCATCAGCCAATTGGAGCATTCTGGGTTGAGCGAGCGGAGCTTAATTGGTCAGTATTGTTAAATTGCAGACAAAGATTTTGGATAGCTACGTTGGTGCGGTGTGGGCCCAACATCATATTCTTTCATAGGGCCCAAAATTGCTAGCGGCGCCCCTGCCTCTAAGTCAGGGGAAGGCAAGTTCGGTCCTAGAGAACTGATGTCCTTCAGAGTTTAGCGCCAACCCTACTAAGCCACCATATTATAAAACTCATGACTCCCAGCATACATTGCAGCATTACGTATGTCACCATTGTTGAGATTCAAATGCTGATTCTTGATATTTGTGTGTGTCTAAACTTTTCTCCCTTTAGAATGTATTTAAAAATCAGAATTCAGAATGTCTTATCTGTGGCAAGAAAGTATTGTAAGTGTTTATTATTTATTAATATGTTTAGTCAGTGATGAGTTTAGACCACATTTTCTTCATTTCATTTTTTGTTTACAGCTTCTTTTGATTTGAACAGATTATGTGTTTTGTTAGTGCTTTAACAAGAACCACAGACTAAAGCTAAGAGTTAAACTGTCCAACTAAATGAACCACTCATCTCCATAATGGTGACCAAACATTTCCAATAAAACATCAACATCTAAAACTCTGTCCCAAGGAACAAAAATGTACCTCCACTGTACCTTTTTTCTGAGAGTATACTTTGCGACTGCAGCTGATAAAATCCTACCATGCTGCTAGAAAGACTGTCCACACTTGGCAAAATGTTAAACACAAGTTTTTATTTTACACAGGCCTCTGAATTGCAAAGGCCACCTCTGCATGAATGTATAAAAATCCAGCACTAGACTGCTCATATGTTTTTCTGTGTGGTAGGCTTGCAGAAGCGCTCGTACTAGCTGATCGTGACCTTCATGAAGGGAAACCTGAAGATATGCTGAAGATTTCTGAAGCCATAAAGACAGCAGAGGAATACAGCAAACTCACAGGTCAGCTGAACCAAAAAATATGAATTAAAAGGTAAAAGATATATCATACAATATACCAAGATAAAATTATTCTCTTTTGAGACATGGTGCTATGTGCCTCAGGACATGCCATATATGAAACAACATACTTTGGTTATAGTCATGAATCTTCTGTTGTTGTGTCAGATGGAATCTTTGAGCAGATCTCGTCCTCCACTGCTGAGAACCTGAAGAAGTCCAGAGACATCCTGGACAAGATCGTCGGAAGAAAACTGCCAAAGTTTGTGGGAGAAGCTCGTCAGACTAATAACATGTCAAAGGTTGGACAGAAAAACATTTTTGACTGATATTACTAGTACACTGTAAAACCCAACAAGTTAAGCTAACTCATTTAATTTGAGGAAACTGATTACATCAATTAAATTGAGTTTAGTGAGTTTTAATTGAGTCCACTAAACCAGGGGTACTCAATAGGTGGACCGCGGTCCGGGTCCGGACCCAGACGCAATACAATTTGGACCGAAGCCAAAATCAACATTATAATTTAGTTATGATCCAAGCAAGTTTTTATTTGTGCGTGCGATTTCCTATATTGTTTTCCTACTAGATGTGGTTTATCTATCTTCTGTGTCCAATCCAAAGATCCAATCAGGAGCTGTGATCACTGTAATCACCATGACAACTCACTCACTCAACACGGGTTGTGTGTGTCATTCACAACAACGCAGGCGCTAATCCATCTGCTAACCGTACCTGTTTTCCTTGCTAGCGAAAATCATGGCGTGCTCAAAACCTGACAAAAAGAGGAAAGTCGATTCTGAAAATCGCGAAATTAAGACAGAGTGGTCTGACAGTTATGCATTTGTGCTGCCGGCAGGGAGCACAAAACCAATGTGTTTAATTTGCAACGAGACGGTTGCCGTTGTCAAGAGTGGTAACGTGAAACATCATTATGACTCAAAGCATGGACACTTTGACCACAATTACCCCCAAAAATCTGAGGTAAGGGCCGGAAAAATCAAATAACTGCAATCATCATATCAAGCAGCATGCAGTGTAATAGTTAGATCAGCCACCCATCAAGAGCGCGCAACTGAAGCCTCATTAAGAGTGGCATGGGTCTTAGGAATGCACAAGAAACCATTCTCTGACGCGGAGATTGTGAAAGAGTGCATGAATGAAATAGCAATTGCCCTGTTTGAGGGAACTCAAAAAGATGACATCATTCAAAAAATAAATCAGATATCTTTGTCTGACTCCACTGCTGTAAAGCGAACTGAAGTCCTTGCTGATGATTTGCTTGACCAAATGAAGTCTGCATTAAAAAAAGCTAAATGCATTTCATTGGCTTTGGATGAATCCACAGACAACGCACAACTTCTGGTGTTTGTCAGATTTTTTGATGAAGAGAAGGGAGAATTCTGTGAAGATGTGTTAGGCCTCACAGCCCTCCATGGACACACAAGAGGGGATGATATTTATGAAGCACTGATGCAGATGTTGAGAGACAGAGAGATAGACCTGAAGCATTTTATTTCCATTGCTACTGATGGAGCTGCATGTGTGACTGGAAGAGAGAGGGGATTAGTGGCACGCTTGAGAGCTCATCACCCTGACCTCATAGCATATCATTGCATAATTCATCAGATGGTTTTGTGTGCCAGTCTTGAAGAAAAGTATGCAGAGGTCATGACAACAGTAATGAGACTTGTGAACTTTTTGAGGGCATCATCTGCTCTGCAGCATCGCTTGTTGCGCTCATTCCTAACAGAGGTGAATGCAGAATTTGATGATTTGCTCCTCCACAACAATGTCCGGTGGCTTAGTAAAGGAAAGGTACTGGAGCGCTTTTGGACATTACGGAAAGAGTTGGAAACCTTTCTGTTGGATCAGAAGAGTGCAAAAGCAAAACAATTTGTGGAATTCATGCAAAATGAAGAAAAAATGGAAATTGTTGCATTTCTAACTGACATTACCTCCCATCTCAATGATCTGAACATGAAGCTCCAAGGCAAAAATAACACAGTGTGTAACCTCACATCAGCTGTCTGTGCCTTTGAGAAGAAACTGGATCTGTTCAAGTGTGACTTACAGAAGGACCTGCTTCACTTCCCAAAGCTTTTGAATCAAACAGCAGGAACACATCATCATCACAATCATGCTGAATTCCTGGACAAACTGATTGAAAATTTCCAAACTCGCTTTGGGGATTTCCCTCTGGGAAAACAAGTCTTACTATGCATGGAAAATCCATTCCTTGTCAAAAACATCACAGAATTTTCAACTGAAGCCCTGAAAATCTGCCCATGGGCTAGTGCTGCTTCTCTTCAAACAGAGCTAATTGAGCTTCAGGAAAACCTTGCACTTCAGGATTCTCTCTGTGACCCTACCACCTTCTGGACTAAGATGGTCCCTGCAGCAGGTGTCCCTTTCTTGCAGAAGATGGCCCTTCAAATTCTCACCATGTTTTCCTCAACATACTGTTGTGAGTCTGCCTTTTCAACCATGAATATGGTGAAAAACAAATACAGGAGCACCCTCAGTAATGAACACTTACATCAGTGCCTCCGCCTGGCCCTCACACCTTTTATGCCCAAGTTTAAAGAACTGGTGGCACAAAAAAGGTGTCACTTTTCACACAAATAAGGCCAGACCACGTCACCTTTTGTACATAGTTTGAACGTTTTGGGGGATTTACCACCTTTGTTGTTGGAGTTCTGTTTTTGGATTTTGACCATCACTGTTCCGGACCCTGGACATAAGGAACATTTGGTGAGTGGACCTTTTAGGTTTCTAATTGAGTACCCCTGCACTAAACCAAGGATATTTCTTAATATCCAATTAAACTTTACACTGCATTCAAATACTTTTTACAGCTAAAACTTCACTATAATGAGTAAAACAACATAAATTACAAACTTTAAATTAACTCAGAGAGCTTGCTAGTTACTGCTAGCTCACAATAGCACACACAAAGTCAAATCCAATGAGTTAAGCAAACTCATTACATTTGAGGAGTTTAAAAACCAACAGTTATGAGTACTCTAAGCTCGTTTCAGTTGAGTTCACTAATAGACATTATTTTAAATGATTCTTAAAATATGTTGCAGTTGAGTAATTAAGTGATTAATTAAGTGATGATTGAGCATTAATTATGAACACCTGATGATAATGAGCAGAATCACTGAAGGAAAGAGAAACACAAGAACTACAACTGACTTAAGCCACAGCTTTAGATGAAATAACAGAAGATAAAAGAAGACATTAAATCTCTGAAGATCTCAGCAGAGGAGGATTAAACAACTCCACAAACAGCACTACCAGCTTCACACATTACTAACCAGACTGACTTTATTTCTGTCATTTCTATTTTAATGAAAATAATAGTTTAATTTAAGTCACCATGATGGAGATTAGTCTTTTCTTTAGTTGGGCTCTTGACCCATAAACATTTAACATTAGTTTTTTTTTCTTCTGGCTGCTGTGACTGTGTGTTTAGAAAGCACATTTTATATATTAAGGAATGCCAATAGACAATGTGATTAGGTGATGTTGGCTATACAGGGATGGTATAATCATCATGTAATGGCTTAAGTCACTGATCTCATTCAGAGTCTCATGCTCTGGTTATAACGGTATTGTGTTCTTGATATTTGTATTATTCATAATGGTGCTTACGTGATTCAGTAGCACGAGATCCAGCACTATTGTGGTAATTGAATAATATGCAAAATTTTGAAATCACGTAGTGCTCATAAGGTTATAATCTATGGCATTACTTAGACACACACAGACATCAAGAATCTGCATATGAATCTCAACAATGGTGACAATCAATGAAAAGCTTCATGCTGCAGTGCATGCTGGAAACCACCAATCAAAACTCCCTCATGGGTCCCAGCATGCATTGCAGCATGAATAAATTATGCATCTGAATTGACTAATTTTCTTTGATTCTTACTATTTGCTTTTACTTTTGCTGTGTTTGTTCATAACGATAACATCATCAGCACAAAACAACCAACACCAGCTGACCACATTTTCTCTGGGCTTTTCTTACCATAACAAATGTGTTTCGTAAACACAGTTAATGCAGCCAGAGCAAGGCATGTTTTGTTAAGGGTCAAGATCCCAACAAAAGCAAACACTGAACACCATCATGGTGAACTCAAACAAAACTATAATTTTCAATATATCAGAAATGACAGAAATAAAGTTAGTCTGGTTAATAATGTGTGAAGCTGGTAATGCTGTTTGTGGAGTTGTTTAATCCTCCTCTGCTGAGATCTTCAGAGATTTAATGTCTTTTTTATAGTCAGTCGTAGTTCTTGTGTTTTTCTTTTTTTCTCTTTTCTTCAGTGATTTTGCTCATTATCATCAGGTGTTCATCACTAATAGCCAATCATCACTTAATTAATCTCTCAATTATCTCATTAACTTTAACACTGATTCAGTGTTACTTTAACACTCTGTGGAGTGGGACCATATGTGCTCTGAGCAGTGTTAATTTAACACTGGGGATTTTACTGTGTAGAAGGCTACAGGCAGGTGAGTTTTATCAGGGTTGGAGCTAAACTCTGCAGGACAGTGGCCCTCGAGGACTGGAGTTGCCCACCCCTGGCATAGATACTAATCCAATCACTGTGATGATTCAAGGGGCTCTGAGCCGACACACGGCCGGCATGCCGTTGCTTCCAAATGACATTACAAAATGTGATGTTTCTAAGTGAAGTAGACTTATTAAACTCTGGAGGCCAAAACTACATGATTTGCACTTACACAATACAAGCCAAACACTGACTAACCCTCTCAATTCAGGAAGATCTGACCAAAACATGGAAGGCTGCAGTAGAGACGTATAGACCTACAGATCCTGCTGTTTCTCTGAACGCTGAAGATTTGCCACTTTATGTAAGTTATATAGTATTTCTATAGTATTTCAGTACTGATCTACATACTTAAACTAGATAGCAGGTGTTTACTGAACAAGATGCAGATTTATGCACTGAAATACAACACAAGTGTCACAATTGTGTAGTGAACTCATCCCGTCACCTCTGCCTTCATATCTTCACAAACTAACATCTCTTACTCAGGTGGTTGATCTGGATCATGGCATGAAGGACAAAAACCCCATTGATTATGTCTATTTCTACAGCAAGAGAAAACCCAATGAAGCTTCTCCCATGAAAGATTATCAGGTACTCAAACCGTTTAATTCCAGATCATTCATTCCTTAATAATTAACTTTTGGTAAACCAATTAGACAGGAGCTTGAACTTTGTCTTGTTGGGCTCAGTGAAGTTTATATTGTAGTTCATTTACTCCATGATCAAGTATCTTTATAAAACTCATGATGTGTGATATTTTTCTTGTATTGACAGCTGTCCAGTTTCCTGCCAAAGAGGTTCAATGAAGAGCTTGTCAGAGTTTATTACAGAAGAACTGATGATCAGACGGCTGAAGATAAGATGGAGGAGAAGAAGAAGGTGGAAGAGGCTGAGAAGTGCTTTCAGATCTGGTGTGCAGACAATTTTGGACTCCATTAATGTGTGTTTGATTTATAATATCCAAAGTTTATGGCTGCACAGTCAGTTTGTTTAATGAATGAAAACAGGGTCAGTTTATTATCAAGGAGGTGAAAGGTCAATCATGTCTGTGCTATTAAAGAAACATACCGATTATGAAACTATATTTGGTGTAAGAGTCGGTTTTGGTGCTAAGACAAAAGCTGAAATACACACCTCAGTAATTGAACAATAAAAGTCACTAATCTTGAGGAAAAGATCTCACAGAAACTGTGACAACACCCTGACAAACATTCCTCCCCCCTCCCCATTTTGCCCTCTCCTTGTCCTGGTTTCAAGTCACCAAATGCAGATATATCAGTGATGATGTATTTTGTAAATCTATTGTTTTATCCTTTTCATGTTTGATGTCTTTTTAAAGGTCTCAGTGCGAATGGTAAAATGGTCTCAGTTTCACTGCAGTCACTGGTAGTATTAGAAAGATTGAAAAACTAATGAGAATTCAGTTCTCCTTTGAGTAGTCTCTTCAAAGATATCTGATCCACTCCCCCAAAACCAGGTGGGGGTGTTGCAAATATTTACAGCCCTTTTGTTCTAGTTGGAGTATTTAAGGCTGGATGTTCTAACTCTCTGGGGGAATATTCTGTAGTCAGAACCCCCGTGCAAACTGCATGTAGATGTGCCAGACATGATGACTCTTTTAAATTATTTTCATATTACTTTGCAATTGTGTTTTATGTTTTTACGCTGATCAGTTGTGTACCATGGATTCTTGTTTACGTATTTACTTTTCCTGTCTGGCCAAAAATAAATGTTAACCTTGATTTCTCTTGTATGGTTCCGAAATCGTTATTCTAGTATGGATCGATGTAGAGTCCTTTATTACCGCAAAATCTAGGGTTATGATAGATCAAACCGATGACGCCACGACTGAAGCATGGAGCGCAGCGTGCGCGATATTCCGATTTCTGACTATCGCTGGGTTAGCAAGTTGTAGTCTGTGAATATTACTAAAATTACACTTTTTGTTGAGTGAGCATGTGCAACCACTTAAAGGTAAAATATTCACTCTACACCCTCTGACTAATCACAGAAGTAACCGTTTTGTGCCCGTGAGCGCGCGAAATCCGGACGCGTCATGTCTCTGTGCGATTTAGGGTCTCTCGATGAACGAATATAAAAACTAGGAAGATATAAAGAAAATCAACGATCTAAATTAAATCGCAACTAATCATAAAATCAGCTGATAAAATTTAAATGTAGCACACTTTATGGAGTCACTTAGAATTGGAGTCAGATAAAATTATTAAAGGTCCTGTTCTTCGTGATCCCATTTTTCAAACTTTAGTTAGTGTGTAATGTTGCTGTTAGAGCATTTATAATACCTGTAAAATTATAAAGCTCAAAGTTCAATGCAAAGCGAGATATTTTATTTAACAGAAGTTCCCTTTCAAAGCCTACAGCGAACGGCTGCTTAGGACTACATCCTGGTATTTCCTGCTTTAATTACGTCAGTAGAGCAGTATGTCGACTAACCTCCGCCCACAAGAACGCGCGAAAAAGGGGGCGTGGTCTTGTTGCTCCCGCGTGGAGAATAGGAAGTGTTGAGTTCGGTTGCGTTCGTATAGTTTGTTTGTTGCCATGTCGTCGAGACGCTGTTATTTTCATCCCGGAGTCAAGTCACCTTTGTTTGGCTTTCCCAGGGACGCTGTACTTAGAGATCATTGAGCGCATGCATCCCCGTTATGGTGAGAGGCGTGACCTTTCCGGTAACGTGCGCTCTGCGTGCGCTAAGCTGCTGTCGAATCACAACACGGGAACCGCTGGCCCAATCAGAACTCGTTACGTGTTTCTGAAGGAGGGACTTCATAGAACAGGGAAATCTTTCAAGCCGTTTTGAGGACAGTGAAAACAGCAGTATACAGATAAGTAAATTGTGTGAAAAATACTGTGTTTTTTTACACGCGAAACATGAACACATGTTATATTGCACACTGTAAACACAATCAAAGCTTCAAAAACACACGAAGAACGGGACCTTTAATGGAGTCAGATTTAAAATGAGATATCAATAAATTAGGAGAACTTCACCGAAAGGCTGAAAAGGCTTACACGCAGAATTCCTTCTGGCCAAGTCATTAGTTTTCGGTTTTTGGGCTAATGGATGGAGATTTACATTGGAAAAGATTTTAAAATCATGTTAATTATAGAATAGGAATTGCATTTTTAAGTCAGTACACTGTAAAATCCAACAGTTTTTCTTACTAAGACTTTTTAGTAAACTTTACTTGATTTGTCCAATGCACTTACTTAAAACAATTAAGTTATCTGAACTACTATGCCTTCGTTACTTAGAAAACCCAAGTAAACATTACTTGACTGGTTTGAGTACCACTTTGCCAAAGCAAAAAAACGAAACAAAAAACAAGCGGGCGGGCAAAGTGTTTTTGAAGCGGGAGAATTTTTTAAAGACTTTTCACTCATTTCCTCCATTTCCTTTCACCATAATTGTGATTACCTTTGGTTGGGCACTTGGAACTTCATTCATATTATTGTAATTATCTTCCTTTTAATGCAGGGATGCAACAATAAATCATAGTTATTTGATTTCATAAGAAGGGATGTATATATATATATATATATATATATATATATATATATATATATATATATATATATATATATACACACACACACACATACATACACATACATACATACGTGTGTGAATTATATATAACTACAGTATATTTCATGTCAAATAAATATCTTTTAACATTTTCTTGCTTCATCTTTTAGTTGGGTTGATATACTCCCTCTATATTTGTGACTATCAATTGACCAGGCTTGAGTGAGTCACACACAGACTTCAACATTCAGCAAATCACAAAAATGGTAACAAGGACTTTTTTTATTTGCTGTCGTTATTGGGGTTATACTGACAAAAGACAAATAGTCAAATAAAACCAAAAAGAGTAAAACAAAGCAATTAATTAATTCATGCGGCAATGCATTCTGGGAGTACACTTCCTCAGATCACAGATAGAATTAAGTCTTTTTGCCTTTTTAAGTTATCGGCACTTAAACATTTATTTTAATTCAATGTAGAGACCACATTAGGTCAACTCAATTAATTTGAGTTGTCAGTTTCCCCATTACTCAAATTAATTGAGGGAATCACTTTCCTCAAATAATTTGCATAGTCTCAACTTATTAGGGTTTACAGTGAGAAGAGAACTTGTCATTGTAATGCATGAAGCAGAGCAGAGCTGCTTTTATTAATTAAACACAGGGCCGTTTAATCAGGGCCATATCGGATAAATGTGGGGACATTTAATATATTTTCAGGGGAAATTAATGTGAATTATGAAAACAAATGTGCTTTATAACTTCTTATTTAAGCTGGTTTCAGTGTTTCACCACACATCAAAAATCCATCTTTGAACAGTGATTCACTCTCTATTTAATACATTCATTTTTATCTTGTTGATTTTTCTGTTGCAGAAATATCCAATTTTTCTTGTCTGGTGAAAGCAAAAATAAGATTTTTATTCCTCCGTGTTTAACACTTTTGAACGCAGAAACAACATTGTGTCATTGTTTACCAGATTATTCTTGAGACAAAAAGTCACATTAAGTGACAATATGAGCAATTAATCTGCATATTAACCAAACTAAATTCATCCATTACTTATAATTATTTGTAATATTTGTTTATATATATTATATATATAAGATATTATATATATACAATTTCCCCAGGTACACTTATTTTAAGTAATTTAAAGAAAATGTTTATGGTTTTAGTTTTATAGTTTTATTGAAGTATAACACCACAAAATGACTCGTTTACTTATACATTCATGTCCATTTTAACCTAAAAACGTAATGTTGAAAGATTAAGTTTAAGGATATGTTATGTTTTAGTATGTTCTCTATATTAATAAGCACTGTGATTTCCTGCAGTGACCAGCAGAGGTCTCTACTACTCTTTTACTGTTTCTGATCAGGTTCAGTTCAGTTTTCAGTTGGTGAAAAGGCTCTAGAGCTCTATATCTAGATGTACGAAGGATGAAGTTACAGTAAATGCCTTCAAACTCCTTCATAGAGCCTTTAACAATCTCTATTTAACAAGTGTGTTTGTGTGTTTATATGAATATGTTGATGTTTATTTTATTAGATATTAAAGTTTGGTTTAAATTGGAAGCTGGATTCACAGTGCTGATCATCATTATTCATAATGAGTAAAATAAATCATAAGACAGGTGTCAGTACTGATCATAAGGCTGTGAGCGCCCACATCTGAGCACGAGCACTTCTCTTCAGCTCAATGGTCATCGCAACATTCAACAGAATTCCCAACATAACTAAACATTGACATAAACTACCAACATCTTTCCCTTGAAAAACCCATAAAATTAACACTTATTATCTAAAAGTAACACTGAAGCAGTGATGAAGTTAATGAGATAATTGATGATTGACCATTAGTGATGAACACCTGAATATAATTAATCTAAATCTGAATACAATCATCTAAACCTGGTAAATCTCAATCCCCCAGTTTCACAGACAAGGCTTAAGCCTCAGACTAAAATGCACATTTGAGCTGTTTTAACTGAAAGCAACTTGCTCTGATATATCTTAAAACACGTTTATAAAAGCTACTTAAATGTCCTAATTAAACTAAGGCCTAATCCTGGTTAAATCTAAGCCCTGTCTGTGAAACCAGGCCAATACGAGCTTCTGTAGACGTATAACAGAAATAAAGTTAAAAAAAATTGGTTAATAAGTGTAATAATGTGTAATGGCTGGAAGCCAGTCGTAGTTCTTCTTCTTCTTCTTCTTCTTCTGTATTTTAATGGCGGTTGGTAAACCAGCTTTGGTGCATTTCCGCCACCTACTGGGTGTATAATAGTCAAAGTGTGTCTTATGTCTGTGATTAAGGGCAGCACCAGTGTCTCAGTGGGAAACACTGTCTCCTCAGAGCAAGAAGATCCTGGATTGAATCCCACGATTCTCTCACGATCCAAAGATGTGTGAATTACAGATGCTAAGTTGTCTAAAGTGTCTAAAGGTGTGAGCTAAGTTTCTTTTATTTTCATGATTTCTGGACAAACACACACTGTCTGTGAGTTGCTTTGCAATTACAAATGGAAAATATGTCCACAATTTGAACTAGTTTTTAACCTTGAGGTTCCATGAACGTCTATATCGGACGTGCAGAACATGTCAAAAACAGACGTCATAAAAACTTTCATTCTGGCTCCTCAGTGGACGTCTTTTCAATGTACGCCTTTGCTCAGTGGGAATGTTTTATTTATGTATTTTATCAGAACAACTTTTAAGAAATCTTTAGAATTATGTTTAAAATGCTGGATCTTATGTTATAATCAACAAGATAACCCCAACCCAGAGACTAGGCTCTAAATGAGGTTAGTGAATCAGGTCAAGTAATGACGATGTCAAAACATAACCAACACCAAGCAATCAGCTTTTGTCATTGCTTGTCTGGCTGTTACAACTCAGTTACAGCACCAAACAAAATATAATATTAAAAAGTCAAGGGTCAAGATCAAAAGTAAAGCAAACACCCCAGCCAGCAGAGCCATGTGGGGCCCAAATGGGTTTGACCTGGGCTATCTAAATGGGACCCAGCCAGTTTTGCACCCAGTTTCCATGTTGGCCCCACATGGATTTGCCCAGATGAAATGAACACTGCTTAGTGTGCACACTACAGGCTGTTTAATGTAACACTTAATCATTGTTGGAGGTAATGAGATAATTAAGTGATTGAATAATGATTTTGTATTAGTGAAGAACACCTGCTGTTAACAAGCATAATCACTGAAGGAAAGAGAAACACAAGAACTACTTCCAGCCACAGCCTTGGATGAAATCAACTGAAGATAAAATACATTACATCTCTCAAGATCTGATTAAACAACTCCACAAACAACATTAGCTTCACTTATTACTAACCAGACTGACTTTATTTCTGTCAGACATCTACAGCAGTTCGTATTAAGAATTAAGAAGAGGCTTAGATGTTGATTACTTATTTGAAAGTAATAGTTTGATTTGAAGTTACCATTGTGGCGATCAGTGTGTGCTTTAGTCAGGCTCTTGACTTTTTGACGAAAGTTTTTCTCTTGACAGCTGTGTCTGTTTGTTATGGCGAGAACAGCAAGAGAAAATATAATCAGATGCTGTAAGCTGATTGATGATAAGAATATAATCATCATATATTGGCTTAACTCATTGATATTACGTGGGAGGTTTAAATGGGTAGTATGTTATTACTTCTGTTTTATTGTTATGATTCTACAGCAAGAGAATAATAGAATTTAATCAGAACATAAACGATTTATAACAACATTTACATATTTTGGGCTCCTGTGAGTTTTACTCGCACACAGGCATCAAGAATCAGCATATGAATCTCAACAATGGTGACATGCTTCATGGTGCAATATATTTGACCTTTATTCTACACTGCTCTGTCCCTCCTTGTAAAACGGTCTGATGCTTTCCGGGTTGTATGAAGCCAGTCCCTCAAAAATACGCAGTGGGCTCTGATTGGTTAGCTGGCCCAGTGTGTTGTGATTCGCTAACCGCCTAGTGCATGTTTGTCGGAAACGTCACGCCCCTTACCGGAGGCTGTGCTTTGGTCAGTATTAGAAACAACGGCGTCAATAAAACCATATGAGCCCGAATCAGACCCAGAACATTTGAGTGAAGATGATCGAGCAGAACCTGTTCAGTCCTCAAGAGTAAAGACTGCGGATCTATAATGATCGCTACTGAATGGCACTTTAACTTTTGTATTTTTAGAATGATTATAGCCAAATATCTGTCGCAAGAACTATTAACCCAAAACGAACACTAAGCACTGGCTTTAACTAGTAAGTTAGCCAAATCACACACAGAACCATGTTTAGCATGCCTGTAGATAAACAATACATAAAAGCTCTAATCAAAGAATCATTTACACTAATGTCAGGTTCGCTGTTGAGATTTTAACGTTAGTGTTTGTAACGTTAGGTGTTCGTCGGATAACGTTAAGTATGAATGAGCATTTAACAGACTGGTTTGCAGAACAGCGTTGTCATCTGTTTACTTCCTTGCTACAACCTATTACAGGAAAACACATCGATGAAAAATAAATCAGACTTACAGGTTGTGGCCCGTAAACAGCTTCTGTTTGTAAATCCAGCTTTCAGGACAAGCCGTTGTGCATATCCTGTATTGAACTCGCGAAGTTTGTGGAAGTTTGTGTTGTCCTCCGTGAAATGTGCAGCGCGCGCGTCGTGCATCCACGCACCGGCAGTGTTTTTTTTCACGCAGCTGACGTTGTGCAAATCTGGCATTGAAATCGCGAAGACGGTGGATGTTTTCCTCTGTTAGATGTGCTGCAGGGAGCCCCGCACGCGCCTGTTCCCCGCTGACTCAAACACACACGTGCATATAACATGCTGTATGTTAAACGCTCTGCAATGCACCCCCGTCCCAAGGAAGGCTGAACAGAGCAAGTACCCCAGACCTGCAATCCGGATGAAAATAACAGCGTTTCCTTGGCATCGCGGCAACAACACTCCAGCCTAACTATACCACAACAGCGCTGCGATACAAAATGGCCTCACCCCCCCTTATTTAATATTCTCGGAGGAGGGGTTTATGTAAATATTGAGCCTGTTGATGTCACCAACCCTGGAGGAATGTGTGTAGTCGCCTGCTGGCCGTTTGCTGTAGTTCTTAGAAACTGATTTCTTTAAAAGCAAATATCTCCCTTTGCTTTAAACTTTGAACGTTGTAACTTTGCAGATGTTGTTTATGCTCAAGCAGCAACATTACACGTTAGCTAAAGTTAGAATAGTGAAATCGTGGTTTACCACCCCTTTAATCTAGATTAATCTCACTGTAATCTTGCACCAAGATGGGCATTGAGAAATTTATGAGTGTATTTGACCATTAATAAACTGGAAAAAGGAGCTAATTTTTGCACTTGTATGTCAGAGGCGGCTTTATTATGGTATGTGTGTGTGCGCTTCAGATGCGAGCGCGAAATCTGCAGGAATTAGTAGAATTAACGTTATGTGCAACCCCGCGCAAAATTCAGACCGGTCACACAACCGACAACACTATTAGGCATACATACAGGGTCGAAGACTCGTTCTCTCGCCCCCTACAGTGCAATTCGGCTAGGTATACATCCGAGCTAGAATATCAAGGTGAAAGTCATCATAGCTTTTATAGTACAGACCCAGCTCCCAACCCAATTTTGAGAATAGATTAACGGCTATATATTTTTTATCGCCCGATAAGAGTCTCACGTAAACGCAGCACGTTAACGCCGATAACGGCCCACCACTATTTTATATATACACATATATTAACTTACATTTAATATATATGCATATATATATTAACTTACATTTTATATATTTTTTTTTTTCAATGTGTAATGTGTGTATTTTTAAGATTTAACTATGTACTATTAATGAAAATATTAATTAGTATGTATCTTTCTATCTATCTATATCTCTCTTCAATTAGAACGTATTAATAAAATACTTGACATTATTAACATGGTTTTAAACTTGGGTTTGAAACGCTCCAATGTATACAAAGATAAATCAGCTCCGCCCACTTCCGGCATGAGACCGTGCTGAGGCACTGTTGTCCTCAGATTGTTGTGAGTGACATATATGGGTTCTGCGGTTCTGCAGTTAGACCTATCTCCAGTGGTGAAGTGGGCGTTTGAATTGAACACAGAATCGATTCTGAATCGTTAGATAATGAATCGCGATGCATCAACCTTTTCTCCCACCCCTACACAGCAAAATCCCCAGTGTTAAATTAACACTCCTCAGTGTACATATGTGTCCACACTACAGGGTGTTAAAAGTAACACTTAAGAAGTGTTAAAGTTAATGAGATAAAAGTAATTAATTAAGTGATGATTGACCATTAGTGATGAGAAACACAAGAACTACAACTTCAGCCACAGCTTTAGATGCAATCAACTGAAGATAAAAGAAGACATTAAATCTCTGAAGATCTCACCAGAGGAGGATTAAACAACTCCACAAACAGCATTACCAGCTTCACACATTACTAACCAGACTGACTTTATTTCTGTCAGACGTCTACAGAAGCTCTTACTGAGGTTTAGATATTGATGATTTATTGAAAATAATAGTTTTGTTTGACGCCACCATTATGGTGATCAGTGTTGCTTTAGTTGGGCTCTTCACCCTTGACTTGTCAGCATTTTTTCTCTCTGGCTGCTGTAGCTGTTTGTTACAGTGAGAACAGCAAAAGAAAATTGATGATGACAAGTTGATGACAGATTATGTTGTCTTGTTGTTGGTGATACAGTTGTTATCATCATATAGTGCCTTATTTGCTGATCTCCTGAGAGTCATTGATTATAGTAGCCTTGTGACTCTACAGCAGGAGATCCAGCAGTGTTTTCGTCAGATAAACTGATCAATGTTTAAAATGTGTACAGTCTTGTTTTCCGGTTTAATCACACAATAAGCACTTAAACTCCTATGAGTTATTCTCACACACAGACATCAAGAATCAGCCTATGAATCTCAACAATGGTGACATGCTACATGCCGCAATGCAGTCTGGGTGCATCATGCAAAACTCATCCATGGCTCCCAGAATGCATTGAGGCATGAAGCATGTCACCATTGTTGAGATTCATAGGCTGATTCTTGATGTATGTGTGTGAGTTACTCTCGCAGGAGTTACAAGTGATTAGTGTAGAATCTGCTGTAAAACCTTATTCAGCTATACTGATTAAAACCAATCTGAATCTTTCCTGGAATCACAGTAAAAACAAAGTTAATCAGTGATTTAAATCACTATACAATGATCATACTCTTATCACTGAGCAGCCGAGAGCATCTGATTGTGTTTACTCTTGCTTTTTTTGCCATAGCAAACTCAGATACAGCAGCCAGAGAAACACTAACATTAAAATGTCATCAAACTGCCCAACTAAAGAACACACTGATCACCATGAAAAATGTAATTTTCAATAAGAGCTTCTGTAATTGTCTGACAGAAATAAAGTCCGTCTGGTTATGCTGGGTACACACCAAAAGATAATCGGGCTGATTTTGGGCCGATTTCCCCCCTTCCGACAATCCTAGCTATGTCCCGATTATCTTGATGGTTCTAAAGATTATCTTATCAGATTTTCCTGTGGTGTGAAGTGTGTTAAGAGTGTCCGAACCTGCTCGGAAGAACGTCGGAGCCGTCCCGATCGCGAATCGTAAATATTCAACATGTTGAATATTTACGATCAGAAATCCTGATGTGTGGGGGGAACCCCGAGGACAAACGCGCGCACACTCACGTGAAACCAAATAATATTCAATCCGAAAGCACGCTGAGAGATGAAATAGTCAAGAACTGACTATAAAAACAATTAGGCTATTTAAAGTTTATTTAATAAGGCAATTTCAAAGAGAATAATATAGCTATTTTCCAAGAGACACCTGAGGACAACAATTATAAAGAAACAGCAGTGTTTTTTTTTTCTTTTTTACCATTACACCTCTAGCTCACTCTGTAACATCAGTGTTTCCCACACATAGACTAATTAGTGGCGGTGCACCACAGAATCAACCGGCCGCCACATATTGCGCGTTGTTATTCATTAATTTTTTAACGCTATGCTCTCTCTCTCTCCATCTCTCTGTCACTCATGCGTCTCTCTCTCTTTCTCTCAACCCTGCTTTTGATATGAAACTTGAAAGTCTAAGCTTTTAAACTTGAATACGAAATTCAAACAATAAAATATAGCGTTTTGGCGCTAATGTGGCATAAAAGTTAAAGCCAGAGGCGTGGAAAAACAGAGTTCCGACATGCTCTCATCTCCCGGCGGCGTGCACGCTCATGTAGTCTACGTGGTTCACGGAGCGCTCACAAATAGGCCTATCCTACATGTGTCTGGTTGCTCAAAGTATTGCAGATCATAACTGCTTACTTATTTTTAGGTTTTTGCATTTAAATATATATTTATGATCAAACACTAGATTTCTTTAAATGTGAAATTTTAAAACGTTAACAATTTACATCCTAATATTTTTAATGATACTTATATAAGCACACACAAGTGAATATTAATGATTCCAAGCACATATAATTTACCCAAGAAAAGTTTAAAATAGTGCTAAAAAGGCAAACTTTCCTTATATGTACAGTAGGCTATGAATTGATATTGAATCAAGATCGAAATTGACATTTGTGCCAATCACCGCCATACTTATTCTGAAGTCTCACGAGATTTTGCGATAATTCCTGTGTTTACAGTCGGGACTCTGGTTGAAAATCTGTTCGTGTGTGGTGTGCTGTCTTTGTCTTTGTCACGCATTAGTAATGTGTGAAGCTGGTAATGCTGTTTGTGGAGTTGTTTAATCCTCCTCTGCTGAGATCTTCAGAGATTTAATGTCTTCTTTTATCTTCAGTTGATTTAATCTAAAACTGTGGCTGAAGTCAGTTGTAGTTCTTGTGTTTCTCATCACTAATGGTCAATCATCACTTAATTAATCACTTAATTATCTCATTAACTTTAACACTTCTTAAGTGTTACTTTTAACACCCTGTAGTGTGAACACATATGTACACTGAGGAGTGTTAATTTAACACTGGGGATTTTGCTGTGTAGTATTTGCCAGAGTTACTTCCCGTGTTTGGATGAACACTGGACTAAACACAAGTTAACAATACGTGTCAGTGACGTTTAATACAGAGTTTGTTTGAACAGTTTATTATTGGATGTTTTAGACATCATGAATCTGCACACACAAGCTCTTATTGAGATGAACAGAGGTTTAGATGTTGATGATTCATTGAATGTTTCATCTGAAGTCTCCAGAATCGTGATCAGTGGCTCCTTTACTTGAGGTCTTTTAATTCTTCTCTTCCTACTGCAACTGTATTTTAATCAAATGTGTTTGTTATGGCAAGAAAAAATATGATCAGATGTTTCTTGATCATGCCATAATCTCAAGATCTAATCAAGTTTTTGAGTAAATGGATGATATGCATTTACTTTATTTATGTGCTGTTAGCTATAAAAGGTTTGTGAAACTACTCAATGACGTCCAGCAATGCAGAATGATTTCTTATATACACCAAACAATGTTTTCAGAAAGTTTAGTGGTGTAGCAGAAACTCGTCAAACACACACATCAAGAATCAGCTCATGAATCTCAACAATGGTGACCGACTAGAGATAGTCGGGCTCACCTCCACGCA